>CM030840.1:11187293-11282293 GCA_018105865.1 Metaphire vulgaris | reverse complement strand
CTTATCTCCGGTCTAGACAATCAGCGACGAAGGCGGTATAAGTATTGTTGCTGGGCTGGGTTACCATCAGTGCACGATTTGTAGGGGGAAGAGGGGAATCTTCGCCCACACTGCCCAACCGCATCCCTCTACTGCTACACCTCCCACCACTACATCCCCCACTGCTACATTTCCCAACAACTACATCCTCCCAAGCTCGACCTATTCCCCCCCCACTGCTCCAGGTCACAAATCGCACCCTGGTTACCATTACTTTCCCCAGACCCACGTTTTACCTCGCAGATTGACGCTACTCTTCAGTTTACCACCGCCCTCCAGCGGGTAATGCTGAGTCGACCCTAGGGCTCCTGTTGGGATCGAACTGGCGACCTTCTGCTCCATCGTCCAGTGTTGTTGCCACTCTGCTAACTTCCCGCCCAGTTCTAGGCTAGCAGAGCAGAAACTGTTAGTGTACGATTGATTTTAGAAGTTCCCAGTCCATTGCTCGCAAAAACGAAAGAAATAGCACAAACTATAAATTGACAAAACACAATGGCCTCATTATGTGACCAAGATCACTGAAAAAGCTCTTTGCGTGTAGCTCTAGACCAGCTGAGGGTTAGTTCCATCACCGGTATAATGAATATATTGGAAATTGATTTTTTAACTTTTACTTTGATTTTTCTGCTTATGTTTTACTTATTTTAGAAAATACAGAATTGTTTAACGTCCAGGCAGAGACTGCAATCCCGAACTAATTTTTTAAATATCCCGGGATTCGGGATTGAATGGCACGAGATCCCAGGATCCAGACTTTGTTTTGAATTAGCCTGTCGTTTATGGATTTGTCTGTTGCTTAGACTTATTACGTGTCTTGAATTGAGTTGATACTGGTTAGAAATAAATTTGCTAGCCTAACCATGAGTATGAACTATAACAATACTGGAGCCTCGGCTGAAAGTTAACAGGACCTCGAATTTAAGCCCCGACTTCCAAGTGCAGTTTTAAATTAAAGTAGGCCTAACTGCGATTTCTGACTACAGAAAGCACGCGGAAAGCAGAGTCTATTGATTAACTGATCGCTCCGTCTAGAACGCAATTTTATGTTGAATATTCCGGTTGCAGAGAAGGCACACTCGGCCTCAACTGATGTTGGCGGTACTGTGAGCAAATACGATGCAATACAAAATTTCTTTATTTAAATCAACCATGACAAAACGCAAAGTCAAAACAATATACTTTTCTCAAAACATGCGTTACACATCAAATACAAATCAAAAGTCATTCAAGCGTTCTGAAATTAAAACGGTTTTACCGTTTAGTCCTTACGTCGCGATGCGTTGGCATTTTACGTCGCGATCCTGACGATATAATAATCTTATAATTGTTAAAACCGGTTTAGTCGAGTCATTTAATCAGTCAAAAAATGAATCAGTTGCGTGATTTTAACGTGAGGGAATTTCATTGAAATGTTGTTCGTGAATTCAATGATTGGGTATTAGGTATAGGTATTGGATTAGTATTATCCTGCACTGCGAGCAGAAGCGCGAAGAGCATCTTTCGAAATTAAAATTATTATTTGCATTTACGTCCTGAATATAATAATCTTATAATAAAATGTTAATCAGTCAAAAAATTAATCCGGTGAGGAATTTCATGGTCGTGTCCTCAAGGTCTAAAGGTTGTAGTTCTTTTGAAGGGTGGCTTTAGGTGGAAGGAATTTCCGAAGTCTGCGCAGACAAAGATCTGTCTGGACTAGAAATATGCAGTCTGCAGTCACGTGCTCCGCGCTTTTCAGTGCTGCTACTAAATAAGGCCATCTATGCCTTGATGGCATTGATAAGTTTCTTGTCAAATCATGATCCACCAACAATAAGTGTAACAGGTGACGTCATCAATGATTGCCGCATGTCTTTTGCAATCATTTCTTGAAGTTGAGTCTGCCATCGGATGTGTATGTGTATGTATATGTATGTATGACTATGTATACTCTTAAATGAGTGCGTACGTATATGCTTGCGGGTATCTGTTCGCTGCCGAAGGAAATCTGCGGGATTTAGTTAACAATCGTTCCTACGACCAACCTATCCTCTATATATGACTAACAAAATACGTATCGCTGCCGGTTGATTTTAGGGCGATCTACTGTATATAGACGCACGTTAGTTCGTTCGTTCGTCTCTCGCATAAAATTCGCCAGAATGTTTTCGATTAATAATTCGATGTCCGCCGCTGAATCTGCCGCATTGTGATTCCAGTCGGGGTCTGACATTTTCCCTCTGCCGTTTAGAGTCAACAGGCTGGCTGGCTGGCTGGCTGGCTGGCTGGTTGGCTGGCTGGTCGTCGTCGTTTATCAGCGCTTCTTCGTTCCTGGTATTATCCGTCGGCGCGGTCAAATTGCGCGATCTTTTGTCGTTTTGCGTCCGAATAGTTTGTTTTTCGTGCGTCGGGCGAATAGATTGCGTCGTTTGCGGTGTGCAGACACGAAGTACTTGGGTTTTGTCGTGATAAATCGAGGAAACGAGTACATCGGGCGACGCCGCCCCGAAGACAGAGAAATCGACTGAGAACTAACACAGATGCTGACAACGCTTCTGACAATTAAGGGACGAGGTGAAGCAGTGGTAGTAGGCCTATTCTTTCCGTGTAGTCGTTCATTCTAGGCACTGCACAGCAACCGTGGGAAACTTGTTTACGTCTAAATGTCAGCGCGAGAAGGCAACGGGAAATCAACGAGAAATCGTTTTGTTGCACTGCTTCAAAAGGTTTCTGAGCACTGCTGCAAAAGATGCATCATCCCGTCTTAGGGCAGAAAACTCAATCATCATCATCATCATCATCATCATCATCATCATCATCATCATCATCATCACCACCACCGCCACCACAATCACCGCCATTATCTGTCAAATAGATAATTATAATCGTAGCCACTTTACTCCGAGACGGTGATGCTGGGTGAAAGATCCGTTACCCGCGGCAACCATCTTCTCTGGAATGCTCTTCCCGCCTCAGTGACATCTATTACATCCTTCGAGTCGTCTGCGACTGCCCTCAAGACGCATTTATTTCGCGCATCTTATGAACATTTGTAAATCGCTCTTGATTTTAGCTCTAGCTATGTTAATAGCGTTTAATAAATTATCTAGAGAATAGAATAGAATTTACTCTGTTGCTAGGTAATATGATATTACTTGAGAAATCGTTGAGACGTTACATAATTTCAATTTTGATGTTATTAAGCGGCGCGACAAGTGACAAGTCTGAAACGGGAAAAATCTAAATAGAATTATGATCAGATGGTTGACATCCATTTAACGCATCAAGTCCATTGTTGTTTTGCTGTTCACCTGAGAATGACATTCGGCTGGTATTATGTCGTTGTACAAAGTCGCCTCTGAAGTTTCCGCCATTTATTCTCTTTACCTAAGTCTGAAGGTTCATAAGCCATAATCTTATTGTCATAGTTTAATATTCAGGTCATTATTTTATGTTTCGATTTGCTTTGCAAAATCTTTTTTTTCAATTATGTTTTAATCGTAGTCATGTGTCTACTGGTTGTTGACGAGTCTGTCACTCATTTCTTTATTCTCCAGGTCTCGGGACAACTTGTGCCCCCGCCCCACCGCAGCATATCTATATTTTGGGCTTCTCAGGATGAAGGCTGTGGGAATCAGCAATAAATGCAATACATTTATCCTTTGGATAGGCCTCTGTTACACAGAGAAAAATTTTATTCTGGTCTGCAATTGCCAAATAAACGACATTTCAACCAAAATATCAAAATGTTGACATTTTGAATCCAAAAGATAAGGTACTATAAATGGAGAGAGAGAGAGAGAGAGAGAGAGAGAGAGAGAGAGAGTCCAGTACGCCAAATGTAATGAAACTATATATAAGAATTTATAATTTCTGTCTGCTCGAATATTGCGAGAAAAACAAAACAGCACTGCTCAGAAATAGTTAAGATACATTCGTATATAGGTTAATACACTATGAGACACACACATGTATATATAAGCAAATATATACCTCAGTGCATATATATAAGCCTATATATGTAAGTATATATATATATGTATCTGTTGCTAATGATATACAACAATCTATGCATGTAGATATTATCAATACCTTTGTAATTAAAAAGAGGCTGGATTAAATAATTACATTTGAAATTTAAATGATCTAACATCAGTTTCTGTTCGTTTAGAAACAAGAATGGATAAAAAACCAAATTCAAAACTCTGATAATATTTATCTACTGGCATCCCTTAGGATCCAAAGTTTTAGCATTCTGGCATTCAGTCAATATATATATATATATATATATATATAGACTGTATATATATATATATAGTTCTATACATATAGACTGAATATATATATATATAAGTTCTATACATATGTGTAAATGTGTGTATATATATATTTATATATATATATATATATATATATATATATATATATATATATATATATATAGCTGAGTGCATGTCTATAGTGAAAAGCGCGCTCTTCAATGACACAAGCACACTGTTTTCACGGGCAGCGCCGCTTTGACGCTTTGACGTTCGCTGGTGACACGATTTATATATATATATATATATATATATATATATATATATATATATATAGAGAGAGAGAGAGAGAGAGAGAGAGAGAGAGAGAGAGAGACAGAGACAGAGACAGAGACAGAGACAGACAGAGATGCAGAGAAAGACAGAGAGACAGAGGTAGACAGACAGAGACAGAGGGAGAGAGACAGACAGAGACAGACAGACAGACAGACAAAGACAGAGGCAGACAGAAACAGGCAGAGACAGAGACAGACAAAAACAGACAGAGACGGAGAGAGGCAATGCTCAAAAGACATCGTCATTTCCGTCTTCGAAACTGTTGCATTCCATGTGAATCGACAGCCAATTTACGACATGAAAATATGTCCAATGCTGCCGATGTCCATTTTCAAAAAGCCTTTCTGGACGCCGTAAAATAGAATCTGTCCTGTAACGATTTCTAAGCGGCCCAGCAACAGTTGACGCCGACCCTCGATAGCTCCCTAAAGCCGTGTTCACACTAGATGACTTCTGACCCGGCCTACTAAGTAAGCAGAAATCTACATTGCGGAAATTTCGGACCCTATAACTCTGACTGTACATGTCAGGCCCGTAGTAAATGGGGATGCAGGGGGTGCAGCTTGCACCCCCTGAAACAAATCAGGGGTGCAGCGCACCCCCTGGAAGATAAGGCTGTTTTTGAGCTTTTTTGCTTGTGAGGATTTTTAAATGGAGGAAAAGAGAATATGGCTTTTTTGCTTGTCAAGGCTTTTAGGAGGAGAAAGTACAGTTATTGACCGCCTTTTTTGTTCGTCAGCATTTTTTAGGACAAATTTTCCCCTTGTCGCAATTTTTATCTTGAGAAAGTCTACACTCCCTTATGAAAATTCGTTCCGACGTGCCCGGTGCATATCTAACAGAATGTTCTATACTGGGGCAACAGCTGTCGATCTTGAAGACGCGTTGGTCGAAATTCAGGTCCACCAGAATTGCTGTGAAATTCAGAAACTGAACTTCGGATGAAAAAAACAACCAATGTGAACACGGCCTCATGAACGAATCAATCAATCGCCATTTCAAATGGCGCTGAACGGAAACAATAGATTGAATAGATTGAAAAGATGGGAAAGATTGAAAAGATTGAATAGATTGAATAGATTGAATAGAACAATAGAAACACGCAGAAACGTTAAACAACGCTCTAATAATTCTGAATCCCACGAAATTTTAAATGGTCCTCTTCATCTTTTGCCAAAAGTACACAGAAATGCTTCTAAGCACGATGAAAAATTCTTTTAAAAGAGAAATCGTATGCATTCTAATAAAGGATATGGTAATTTTACTTGGAACTGAGGCCTCAGTCTACGTGTTTCACGGAGAATTTACGAGCAACAGTTTCTTATAAATAATAATTATCAGAGTAGCCTATAGGCCTAATCGGCGAGATTTCGAGTCCAAATAACACCAGATATCAGAGTTGTCCGTCTGTTCCTTCAGTAAGTCTATATATATATATATATATATATATATATATATATATATATATATATATAACGAAATACGGCGTTGATTCGATCGAAATAAATTATAACTTCTTTAGCGCAGTATTGCAATACGCTGCTTAAAATGTATTCAGATGCTGTTGTACGGACTTACAGCGGTATAGCCCGAGAGAACGAAACATGTTTTGACGTTCATATAAAATAGCCACAAGAGGTCGGATTCCGTGTTTACCTATCACGAACAAGAGAGCCATTTGCGCATATTGCTGTATATATATATATATATATATATATATATATATATATATATATATATATATGAATGTCATGCTAAAGTAGAAAAAAAGAATATCGCTCAAACGCTGCACATGAGATTATTTAAAATTATTTTAATGTTTAGATACGGAAATGTAAATACTCGAAGTTCTGCTGACAGTTAAGCTGGAGATCAGAACGTTGCAGGGATAGCTCGTTCCAACGTTCGAAACTCACATTCGTCGAAACTCTTGAATAAAACGAAATTGCTGCCTATATATATATATATATATATATATATATATATATATATATATATATATATATATATATATATATATATATATATTAGCCCTCGGTACTTCATTCCCGAAGGACTTAGGAAAAAGTGTCCGGAGACATTAAGAAATTGTGTGGCTAACTCTCGTCCGGTTCGAGGTCTGGAAAAGCTCCTCGAAAAGCAATGCATGCGTTGAATCGCTGCATGCAGAGTGACAGACAATCGTTGGAAGAGAAAGCTTCCTTCCCTCTTGTCTCCCGATTGCTGAGCAAGACGACGACCAAGCTCGTTGAAAAAACAAAAGGCGTCTTGATTCATGCATGGGCCGAGCGTCTCAAGTGCGATTGGCAAGAATGTGTGCACTGTGCATGGGGGTCAGGCTTTGATATTTTGCTGTTTTTTTCTGACAGCATCGGCTTCAGCGGCGGATCCTGCTGCGAGAGAAGTGGATGACAATATATATATATATATATATTTATTTATAATATTAAGATTCTTGCTCTGTTTGTCCAGTTTGTCTGTTGCCTTCAAGCGTTCTGATTGGTCACCAATCGACGTTGCGAAGTCGAATGCGTAACCTCTGTCCTGGGCTGTGCACGAGGCTGTTGCCATTGACAACCATTGTCTATTGTTTAATCAAAACTGTGTAACAATCGAATTGCGTAACCTCTGTCCTGGGCTGTGCACGAGGCTGTTGCCATTGACAACCATTGTCTATTATTTTCTAATCAACGGAGCGTTCGAAGCGTCTTAAATGCAGCTCAAACCCCCGTTCCCTTTCCCTCTCCCGTCAGAGCCCATCCCTCTCTCAAACAAACCTTTAGGCCCGATTTGTGTAAGCAGTTTATGTTTAATTTGTTTGTTGGAATATTCGTTGCCTCGAACGAAGCGAGCCTGCACTGCGAGCGAAGAGAGAAGCGAATGCGAGCGAAACGAGCATTTTTTGTATAATATTAAGATCCTTGCTCTGTATGTCTGTTACCTTCAAGCGTTCTGATAGCGTTCTGATTGGTTGGCTGTGTGACGTTCTCATATATTACCTTAGCGTTCTGATTGGTTAGCTGGGTGAGCGTTCTGATTGGTCGTTCTGGAATCTTAGGCTTCGCGAAGCGAAATGCGACGCGAAGCGAACGGCGACGGAAGCGAACGGCGACGCGAAGCGAACGGCCACGCGAAGCGAACGGCCACGCGAAGCGAACGGCCACGCGAAGCGAACGGCCAAAGCGTTTGACGAAGCGTACGTTGCAGCGTCATAGTCCGGGGCCTACAACTCGCGAAGCGAACGGCGACGCGAAGCGAACGGCCACGCGAAGCGTTTGACGAAGCGTACGTTGCAGCGTCGCAGTGTGTAGGCCTACAACTCGCGAAGCGAACGGCGACGCAAAGCGAACGGCGACGCGAAGGCGTTTGAAGCGTACGTTCCAGCGTCAGAGCTTGGCTACGTGGCGTATGTACGTCATTGAAACGTTGTTCAGCAGCATGAATTCAATGATTGGGTTTTAGTATTATCCTGCACTGCGAGCGAAGCGAGCGCGAGCGAAGCGAGCATCTTTCTAGTATCATATTAAAATCGTTATTCTGTATGTCTGTTACCTTCAAGCGTTCTGATTGGTTGACTATTGGTAGACGGTTTAGACCGTTTAGTCCTTACGTCGCGATGCTTTGGTGGGCGAGCGTTGACTATTGGTAGACCGGTTTAGTCCTTACGTCGCGATGCGTTGGTGGACGATGTTCGAAGACGACGTTGCTATTGGTAACAATTGTTCGTAGAACCGGTTTAGTCGAGTCATTGCAGCGTCAGAGGGCTGGGCGTGCGACGATTGGTAACAATTGTTCGCAGCCTGATAACGTACATTTTAACGTACACAAAAATACGTGTACAGCGTCACAAATGGCCACAGTTGCGTGATTTTAACGTTAGGCCTAATTATTACGTGGCGCAGAGCTTTTAGGTGGCGATCATTGAAATGTTGTTCAGCATGAATTCAATGATTGGGTACTAGGTATAGGTATTGGATTAGTATTATCCTGCACTGCGAGCGAAGAGCATCTTTCTAGTATATATATATATATATATATATATATATATATATATATATATACAACACAGGTAAATTTTTTCAAAGGTTAAGATAATTCTGTCCCCAGTTACCACCTGAACATCAAGTTTTATTCCTTTACTCATGCTCGCCACGAAGCGCCGAGAAAATTTTCTCCCTCTGCTGACGGTGAATGCATTTTCCTGTTACAGTCACAGTGGGAGGGGGAAGATTGACTTCCCTGGCTGGGATGTCAGTAGCCACCTCAGTGGGGGGATGTAGTTGGGCTGTGGGGGGAGGAAGAGATTCCCTACTTCTCCCTACAAATCGCGCCCTGGGTAGCATTGCACAGAACCTGCTCCTAATGATATATACTCTAGCCACGGTCCAACCGACAGCTACGAGTATTTCGTAGGAAGCAGAAGACCTCGAAATGTTTTTCAAAGATACTTCATAAGACGTCTCACGTAAAAACAAAACATGCGCTTGCGTTATACAGTAAACGCCACCCAATTGATGAAATGAAAGACCGATAATACAGATAGTATATTGCGGAAGCTGTGAATTAAATAGAACGCTGGCGATTTATTAGACGCATACCTATATAACTGCCTACCTATAGAATAAAGTAAAAGTCCTTTTCTGCCTACCTCGGAGGTACTCAAAAAGTTTTGAAGGCGGTCCACGTCCAGTCTTTCATCGTCCGTATGGGTCCACTGGTTACAGGGGAAGTCCAGTTATTTCAGTGACAGCTACGGCATAGGGGGGGGGGCAAATACGAGTAACTGCGGTCCGTCTTAAAAGACTGTTATAAACGAACCAAGGCAACATAAAACAAGAATAAATATCAAAATGCATAAAATAAATTTTAGTTGAATCGGAAAATTTCAATTAAGCTTAGAGCAGATCTTAAAGCACATTTTGCAGTCCCACTCAGTGACTAGGCGTGAAATTGTTTCTTCGTCTGGATAATCGAAGTATAATCAGGCGAATAACCAGTCAGAGCAATACGCATTGCATTTTGCAGGTGTTGCATGGTCTGTGATAACACTGCGATGTTTCGATTTAATAATGTTCATAACAGAAAATGCTATGTCACATAGGCCCTATATTTGGCTCCAAACAACATTGTCAGGACAGAAATTGCTAACTTCTTGGTTACAGGATAACTGAAAATCTGGAACAAAGTTGGCCCAAATGTTAGTCATACCAGTTTCGCTGAGTTTATGGTTCGGAATATCAGATGCTTATGCAAATCAGCTGCTTCAGCCTGGAATAATGCCTGCTTAGCATTTGCAAAAACTGAACTCCCAATATCTGTCCAATCACCATCAGGCAAATTCAATGTATTCAGGTGTCCCATGATGTCAACAAGAAATGCTAACTATGCAGTCTATTCAATATCTTGATTAAAAATTCAAAACTTCAGTAGTTTCTTATTTTAGCGATTGAAGACACTCTTAAATATTTTCTTTCAGTTTCCAGAATCTTTCCAAAACTCTCTCCCTTCGCTCAACCGGCCTTGTGAAGCAGCAAATCTCCAAATTTTGCTGACACATTTTCAAGGAATGAACGCAAAAGACGCTGCTGTAGACCCTAGCGCTGAATTGCACTGTAGGAAATTGATCAATAATTTCACAACAGTGACCATAACTAAATTTAGCTCACCATAAAGTTTTCGGCACAGAGCTGCTCTTTTACAGTGACAACAGTGTAAGTAATTAAGCCAATATTAGGAGCTCACAATTTCTCAGACACATAAAGCTGTGGCGGTCCACAAGAAACGTCCTCGCGGTCCGGATTGTGGACCGCGGGCCATGGTTTTAGTACCCCTGCCCTACCTATATACTCACATGAATGCGTACATACGGGTGGGTGGCGGTGGAGTAGTGGTGGGACTATTGCTGTGCTACCGGGGTGTAGGCTACCGTGTAGCTGGTTCAAATCTGACCCTAGCCACTGCGTAGCGGCCCGGGGCAAGGTGTTCACCCCTAATTGTCTGTGAGGAGGGCAGTGGGAAACCACCGCGAACATCTCACCGACAGCCGGCAACCCACCCCCGAAGTGCCGAGGTCCTCTTGCTCTCGGTGCAAAAGCACGTCCAACGCCGATGGTCGCAGTCAGCAGGACGTTACAGAAAACGATATCAGAATGCGCTGCTTGTAACTCTTGATCTCACACGACCACACATGACCGTGAATACAACTAGCACAGATCCCACAACCTGACGGTGCTGGCGGCTCCACATGAGAGGTCAGGGGGACCCACGTGCCCCTACCATTAAATGCCTGGCCCCAGTGGCCCTCTGTTGGGACCCTATACTTGCTGCTACATACCTATCAACAAATGGTTGGCCCCCATGCCTAGAAGTTGCCACCCCAACAGCCCCCTCCACTTGCCAAATCCTGGAGCCGTCACTGCAAACTGATTATCACGGATGAACCGCTTATGTTCCAAATAGAGTGACATTTATATAGTGGAAACGGTGCTTCTATTTTTAGAAGTACGAAAGCCATGGAAAAGAGAGACTGACACGTGATCAATTTCGCGTTTACCGAAGATTCTCGGAATCAGAAAATGACAGTTTGTGTCACTTTATTTTACTCACAGAGTAGCTCCCAACAATTGTTGAACACCAGGAATCTGCCACATTTGTGTAATTCCGACTGAAAACAGATTTTAGCTATTGAAATTTACTAACTTTTCTGGCTGTGAACTATTGCATCCATAATAATAATAATAATCGACGTCAGTTGTGGACGGAGACCTTTGCACTAATTCTGCACAGAATCAATGACTCCGCACACTTCTATAGACCAAATGTATCAGTTGGGAATACATGTACAGTGCAAAGGCAATACATGTACAGTGCAAAGGCAATACATGTACAGTGCAAAGGCAGTGACGCGCACATTAGGAGAAGAAGCGATCGAAAAACGCTTTCAATGTATACACAATCGCTTGTATTCTACAGTAGAACTTCGTTATAACGTACTTATCGAGTCTGTAAAATTTAACACGTTATATTCCAATGCTGTTCAAAAACCTATCGCATCACACGGGATCGTGGCCGGACAAAATGTCCGCGGACAAAATGCACGGACAAAATGTTAAGGGACAAAATGTCACGGGTTATCGTTATGGTTACATTTTATCCGCGGACATTTTGCCCTAGCACCCACGGGACCGTACATTGCGGCATTGGCGTAGCCACGCGAGGGGGCGACCCCTATTCGGACCGGGATCGGTCGTGAGATTAATCCAAAACCGATCAGTAGTTGGGATAGGGTGGGGTAGGGAGAAGGGCTAGAAGGGGTGGTATATAAGATCTGGAGAACGCACTAGATTTCAAAGTCTTGAGACGACGAACTTTTATAATGTCAACAGTTTTGGGTCGTAAATGTCGATGTCCCCTTTTATTCTAGGATCCTGGCTACGCCACTGCATGTCGGTATTTTATAACCGATTCCGTTATAATGAAATGTGTATTAAACTTAAGCAAAGTTTTGTCCGCAATTGTTGTTTTGGACTTAGGCCGACTGCCCAAGACGGCCTAACAGAAACGGTGCTCATCTGCGTTGCAGGAGATCTTATGGCGCCCCATTAGAACAGCATTGTAGGATCGCTAATTATTTGCGTCTGCAACTCTGCATGCTGAATTAGGAACAATGCGTGTACCGCGGCGTCTAAATAATAGATTCGTTAGCTCGGTGGCTGAGGGGTGGTGGGGTGGGGTCGGGGGGGGAGTGGTGGAATCTCCTGGAAGCGTTGATTTATGTCATGGCGCACGGTGGTGGTGCCAAAATTTTCGCGTGTGGAGTTATCGACGCTAAAGCGCAAACGATTCTTCAAAGACGACGGATTTAGGAACCTCGAAGAGCTAAAAAATAAATCATGAACGGAAAAGAAGAATAACAACGCACACGAAAGCCTTCCATTAATAGTCGACGAACGATAGAAGGACGAAAAGGGATGCGTGCGTGAGCCATATTTTGCATCAGGATGCGACCGAGTCGGTCCCGGGGTGCGTAGAGGAAACCGAAGACAACACGAGAGTCAGTGTTTATTCTAGCCCCCTTGACATTGGGGGGATTTTGAAATGTTTGGGGGGGGACAAGGTTTGAGTTTCCACACATTTGGGGGGGGGAATTTCCATTCCCCAGCCAACATCTAAAAAATTTTGGGGGGAATTTTCAAACTTTGGGGGTGAAATTCCCCCCCCCTAAGAAGGCCTAGAATAAACACTGCACGAGAGTGGTGTTTAACAGACGGCAAGAAGGTCGCGTTTGGAATAGAAAGGAAATGTAGAACAACGTGTGAATCAGAAAATAGCGCATGCAGAGAAGAATTCGATTAGAGAAGTTACGTAGATTAATTGTGATTGGGAAATTTATCGCAAACTCCCGGTTAGCAGGCTTGTCCACGGGACGGGACGTCCCATGGGAATCCTATGGGATTCGTCCCATGGGATGGGATGGGACAGCACTGTTCCGTCCCATCCCATGGGGCTCGTGGGAAAGAGCAACTCTTAATTTTTTTATATTTTTAATCTTATTGAAGCTTTTTACCATTCTTTTTTCTTCATATAGGCTATCCATAATCCATCTATAGTTTGCGGTAGGATATAAAAGTTAATAGAGTTAATAAATTCTGTCGTTTTACATGTTTCTTTGTACATGTAGTTCTATTTAGCAAACATTGAGCCTAAACTTTCATAAATTTTATAATTCATAATTTCATTTGAACTGTATTACACGTGATTAACCTTTCGTATTAATATTATAATGGGAATCTCGTGGGAAGATGGGATGGGACGGGATGGGATGGGACAGGCATAAATTGCCATGAGATGGGATGGGAATGGGGCAGACAAATCTGTCCCATGGACAAGCCTGCCGATTAGCGTATGTGTTGTGTTTGTCTGAAGACACGTCCACATCAAAGACTATGAGCGTCGAAGTGTGTGTGTGTGTGTGTGTCTCTCCTCCTTTCTCAGCTGGGCAGAGTTGCCCGGTTAGCTTAGTCGGTAGAGCATGGAATTTCAAAACCGACAAAGATAAAGGTATGTCCCGTACTTGAGTTCGAGCGTTGGGGTCCGGCGCTTACAGTATTCACGGTCTTGGCAATCAGCAGCGTAGGTGGTTTAAGCCATTAATCTGGGATAGGTTGCCATTAGTTTCCCCAGACCTACGTTTTACCTCGCAGTTTAGCGCTGCTCCGCATTTTAGCACCGCCCTCTAGCGAGTAAGGCTGAGTCGACCTCAGGGCTCCAGCGGGACTCGATCCAGTTCCTTCAGTGTGCCTCGCCAGTGTGTTTGTTACCTCTCTGTCATCTAGTTTGGCCACACATCATTAGTGGACGGCAGTTTCAGGTGCCACGTGCGAGCTGTGCCCTGTTGCGGTGCGCTATTGAACAGTGGCGGCTCCACCGGAGGGGCAGGGGGGCCGTGCTTCCCTATTGAGTGTCTGGCCCCCAGTGTCCCCCCCCCCCAGTTGGGACCCTATACTTAATGCTACATACATTAAACAACAAATGGTTGGCCCCAAGATTAGAAGTTGCTACCCCAACGGCCCCCCACTTGCCAAATCCTAGAGCCGCCACTGCTATTGAAGTAAAAGTCTCGGGACAGCACTAGCGGACTTAAACTTTAATTAGCCCATCTTGCCATTTAACAGTCGGAACTCGGGCGTTAGAAAATAGAAACGAAACTTGGTAGTAAATAGTGCTTTTGTTAATGTATGAATTGATGTACTGCGGTGGGGATGATGAGGGACGAAAATTGCCAGTGCGTGCGTGGATGGAGAGGGAATGGGGATAAATGCGGCGGTGATGGGGTGGGAGTCTGAGGGCATGGATAAGCAATGCGTGGATATGGTGGGGACGTGGAGAAATGCTTGGTTGCGGGGTGGGGATAAAAAGTAAAAAGTTGTCCCCGTGCACGGGCATCCTTGCCCCGTGTCACTCTCTAATCGTGGGTTCATATCCCACATCGGACGACTTAGATTTCGATTACTATTTTTTTTTTTTTTTTTTTGGGAGATGCAGGCCCTCCGAGAAGGGCAGGGGCAACTGCACAGGGACCCGGCTGGGCTGGGGGCCCGGGCCGATGATGAATATGTATAATTAACAATAAAACGAATAATAACACTAAAGAATGGTTAAAATGTCAGTTCAGCAGAGGGCCCGGCGAGCACAAGGAGGCCAGGACACAGTGCTAAATGGCCGACAAGCAAAAAAAAAAAAAAAGGTCGTCAACACTTAAAATAATAAAACACCTTATAGTAAACGGCTGACGAGCAAAAAAAAAAAAAAAAAAAGGTCGCCACGCCAAGAAATTATGACGAAATGATGAAAAGGGCCCGTCGGCCATTCTGCACAGGGGCCCGGAATTTCTCTCGGAGGGCCTGAATGGATGAGGTTTGGGATCAGATCAACAACGTGGATCCATCAAAGGATGATGATCAATTGATCATATTGAATAAATATATCATATTTCCAGAAGAGATTTGCGATAAATTAGAAGAGTGTATCCTAAAGCAGTGGATGTAATATATTTAGATGTTACTTAGGCATTCGACGTTGTAGCCTACCTCATTCTAGATTGGGAGCAAAACTGGAGGCGTGTGGAATATGAGGAAAAACTCTTCGATGGATAAAACATGGGCGTCCGAAGGTGGGTGCAAGGGGTGCAATTGCAAACCTCTGAAAAAATTGGGAGTTATGAAAAAAGTAAAATTACTTGTTTCTTTCGTCACAAAACCTTGTTTTGCACCCCTCCCCCGGGAAAATTTTTCCATTTCTTTCGTCACAAGATCCTGTTTTGCAACCCCCTGGACAAATTTCTGCGGACGCCCATGGATAAAAATTGATTGAGCGACAGTGTTTTTAACTCAGGAGAGATCCTACGAAGACAAAGGTCAAGTTGTCGTCGTCTTCAGCTGCTTCCAGTTATTGATTCCGAAACTATCTCCTTCCATTGTTTTCTGTTCAGTGCCAGCTCCTTGAGAGTGTCTTTCTCTTCCTGTTTGTCTTTCCTTCTAAGTTTAGCTCTTATGATTTGAGGTGTTTTTCTATGCAACCAGTCAACCTTGTTCTCTGCCTTCCTCGTGTACTTGTTTAATGCAGAGACTAGTCAGGTAAGAAATCACTTAAACCCAGTTATTATTATTATTATTATTATTATTATCATCATCATCATCATCATCATCATCATCATCATCATCATCATCATCATCATCATCATCATCATCATCATCATTATTATTATTATTATTATTATTATTATTATTATTATTATTAAAATAGATAAGTATAAAAACAAATTTGCTGCAAGAAAATTTATTGAAGTAGATTTTATAGAATTAAATTCTAGCTGGAGAAGTATGAAGTGAAGACGTCTATGAACATAAAAGATAACCGATGGATTCGAAAACCATAAGCAGAGACATCGGACTGTCAGTGTGGAATCATCTGCCAATGACGTTGTTTCGACAGGAACCATAGTAGATAAACTGTAGACTAAACGCCTGCTGTCAGTTATCGATTCTTTGTGTCAGTAAGCATCAGGGAATGTTTTCTCTTCGGCTGTTGGCTCATGTTCTTAACACTTAGCGGTCGTTGGGAACCTGACGCTAGACAGGAAATCGTCGAAGCCACTGAACACGTCAACGGTATAAAGCAATTATTATTTTACCGTGTAAGTGTGCGTTGAAGTGATAACGACCAGTCAGTCAGTCAATCAGTCAGTCAGTCAGTCAGTCAGTCGGGAAGGCAATCTTGGAAGCGGACGACGTACGTTGGGACTTCAGACCGTGTCTCAACAACTAAACTACGACCTGAATGGATCCAAACATCTCCGACTTCTTATCACATAACACCAAGTGGAGGACTTCCTCTCCTTCCTCAGTTCCTCAGTCCTCTATCCATCTAATTACTGTATGTCTCTGCCTGTCTGCCTGTCTGTTTTTGTCTCTGCCTTTATTTCCGTCTTTCTGTCTCTCCCTGTCTCTTTCTGTCTCTGTCTGTCTGCCTCTCCCCTGTCTCTGTCTGTCTCTGTCTGTCTGCCTCTCCCCTGTCTCTGTCTGTCTGCCTTTCCCCTTTCTCTATCTCTCTTTGTCTGTCTCTCTCTGTCTTTCTTTGTAAGTAAGTAAAATCTCGTTAATTCCTATAGCGCTTTCAAAAGCAGCACCAGAGTAACTCCTTATTCCTAGGCGCTTAATCTTAAAATGAAGTAGCTATAGACAAAGGTGGAGTCATGTCATTGTCTGCCTGTCTCTGTATGTCTGTCTTTGTCTTTGCATGTCTCTCTCTGGTTTAGGTAAAGAGATCATAACCTAAGTAAATTTTTTAAATTCTGCCATGATAGACTGCTTCAGTGGCGGTTCCAGGATTTCTTGGTGGGGGCATTAAATGAATTCATAGGAAGTATGAAGTATGGAGTATCCCACATGGGGGATGAAAATAAAAGAAAAATAAATAAATAAACCTTGCCGAAAAAGGCTGACAAAAGGGAATTTCCTCTAATTTTACTACGCTTTTACCGGAGAAATAGGTTGACAAGCAAAAAGTTCATCTGCAGTTTATTCCCCGTAGTTTTACTAGATTTTTAAACCAATAAATAGGTTTTCACAGGCAAAAAGTAAAAAAAGTCCGATGGAACCGCCACAGGACTGTTTTATTACAGGGGATCTCTTGGGCCACTTGAAAATTCTTAGCGGGTCAAATATGACCCGCAGGTCAAGAAGATTTGCAAACCGCTCGGAGAGAAGAATAATTTCAATGCGCCACATCAATTATTTCCATCAGCACACATAATATCCGCAATACAGGAGAAGGGGAGAAGGAATAGGAGGAGGAGGAGGAGGGAGGAGACAGTAAGCGCAACTGATAAATTATGCATGCGAATGTTGAAAGCATAAGGTCTTCGGGTCTATCGCTCTGTTTTGTAACTCATCCATTCAGCCTTCTGTCATCCGCGAAATGTAGACTCGAAGCGTCACGAAGTGATGAGGGGGACGCAGATCACGCCACAGGTCTACAACTACACTTTCGCTAGAGTGCTTGCGAAATGACGCATTTACTATTGTGGAGAAATCATATAATAATTAAGTACAATTAAATATAGGACCATAAAAGGGCATTAATAATTAATAAAAGGGCATTAATAATTAATAAGTAGCCAGACAATAGATAGGTAGCGAGAGCGCATGAATATTAATGATAAGGTAGCCTGGGGTCCGATAGTATGATGTGAGGCTAGTGGGTGGCACGAGCGGTAGTAAGGCATCAAAGCAGTGTATGATGGATGAGGCTCAGCCTTATGAGAGAGGTGGTAGTAGATGGCTGAGAGCCTATCCAGCCAGTCCGAAACAGTATAAATAGCGACCCTTTCTCAGATCGAGACCGATTGCCGAGGCGGCGAGTGTTGTGGAAAGGGATAGAAGGTACGATTCCCTTTGAGATCCCGGTACCAGGTGGTACCGAAGGCCGATAGTAGAGGCGTATAGGTAGTAAGTCCCCCTTGAGATCCCGGTACCAGGCGGTACCGAAGGAGGAAGGAAAGGAAGGATCCCGGTACCAAGCGTACCGACGAAGGCGGAAGGCAGGATTCCGGTACTAAGCGATACCGAAGACGACGGAAGGTAGGAGCGGTGACAGGTAGTAACCGCTGTGAGAGTAGAAGGTGCCAGGAGGTACCTGACATTGAAGTTAGGAGGTACCAAGCGGTACCCGCCCCTGAGATAAAGGAGAGGCGGTACCGGCGGTGGTAACTGCGAGAGAAGAGGAAGAAGCGTTAGCGGTACACGATAGAGGATAGTCAGAGCAGCGGTACCGGCTGAGAAGGCAGAGGTACCAGCGGTACCGGCTGACGAAAGGAGATACGAGGTATCTGAGAGCAGGAACGAGGGAAGAAAGGACTGAGAACTGAGAACTGATAAACCCTGGAGCCAAAAAGCCTAGGTCGAACGCCACGAGCCTAGAGAGCTAATAATAGACAGATAATTGATAAACACTGTGCACGTAGCCGGGTGAGGTCATCTGGTAAAGTCATAGCCTGGTTTCGCTACACTATTAGCATTGGACGATATAGTTTCAAATCGTGAATACAAGGGCATAAAACACGGGGGAGGGGCGGCGGGAACGGTCCCCCCAATAATTAGTAAGAGGGGGACAGAGCATCAATTATTCCGCCCCAATGTTTTGTGTCTTATGGTAAAATCACTCATTACGGATGACCTTTTTCGTTCTGTTTTGCTCGTCAAGACTTTTTGGGTTCTTGGGAGATGAAAAAAGGGTCTGACCTGACTTTATGGACGATTCTATCCCCCCTAATGTTGACGCCAGGTTGACGCCACTGCGTGAATAGACAAATTTGACGCTCTGACGAACGCAAAGTTAAAGAGAAGGGAGAAGACGTTAAGAAAAGAACAATCACTGAATCTATGAGACTCAGTAAAAAAACATCGCGGCTGGCAGCAACGATTTTGCATAAAATCCTGACTGCGATACTTGACCGGTGTCGTATAAATTTATTTCCGCCATAAAATTATTTCCTGGGCGGAGCTTGCGGTTGCTAGGGAAATAAAATTATGCGGCTTACGTATAAATTTATTTCCGTATAAATTTATTTCCGCCTATCAACATAACATCTAAAATCACTTTAATGCATACAGTTGGCAGCAGGTAATAACTTTATTTCCTACCTATAACTACGTGTATATAGCCTACTGCTGGTGGTGCTGGTGCTGGTAGGGAAATAAAATTATAGCCGGTTATAAAATTATTTCCTACCTATCTACACATAACTACATAGCCTGCTTCTTGTTGGGAAATAAAATTATAGCCGGTTATAAAATTATTTCCTACCTATCTTCACGTAAATGCTTTGCGTGCTGTTGATGGGGAAATAAAATTATAGCCGGTTATAAAATTATTTCCTACCTATCTACACATAACTACATAGCCTGCTTCTTGTTGGGAAATAAAATTATAGCCGGTTATAAAATTATTTCCTACCTATCTACACATAACTACATAGCCTGCTTCTTGTTGGGAAATAAAATTATAGCCGGTTATAAAATTATTTCCTACCTATCTACACATAACTACATAGCCTGCTTCTTGTTGGGAAATAAAATTATAGCCGGTTATAAAATTATTTCCTACCTATCTTCACGTAAATGCTTTGCGTGATGTTGATGGGGAAATAAAATTATAGCCGGTTATAAAATTATTTCCTACCTATCTACATATAACTACATAGCCTGCTTCTTGTTGGGAAATAAAATTATAGCCGGTTATAAAATTATTTCCTACCTATCTACACGTAAATGCTTTCCGTGATGTTGATGGGGAAATAAAATTATAGCCGGTTATAAAATTATTTCCTACATATCTACACATAACTACATAGCCTGCTTCTTGTTGGGAAATAAAATTATAGCCGGTTATAAAATTATTTCCTACCTATCTACACATAAGTACATAGCCTGCTTCTTGTTGGGAAATAAAATTATAGCCGGTTACAAAATTATATCCTACCTATCTTCACATAACTACACAGCCTGCTTCTTGTTGGGAAATAAAATTATATCCGGTTATAAAATTATTTCCTACCTATCTTCACGTAAATGCTTTGCGTGCTGTTGATGGGGAAATAAAATTATAGCCGGTTATAAAATTATTTCCTACCTATCTACATATAACTACATAGCCTGCTTCTTGTTGGGAAATAAAATTATAGCCGGTTATAAAATTATTTCCTACCTATCTTCACGTAAATGCTTTGCGTGCTGTTGATGGGGAAATAAAATTATAGCCGGTTATAAAATTATTTCCTACCTATCTACACATAACTACATAGCCTGCTTCTTGTTGGGAAATAAAATTATAGCCGGTTATAAAATTATTTCCTACCTATCTACACATAACTACGTAGCCTGCTTCTTGTTGGGAAATAAAATTATAGCCGGTTATAAAATTATTTCCTACCTATCTACACATAACTACATAGCCTGCTTCTTGTTGGGAAATAAAATTATAGCCGGTTATAAAATTATATCCTACCTATCTTCACATAACTACATAGCCTGCTTCTTGTTGGGAAATAAAATTATAGCCGGTTATAAAATTATTTCCTACCTATCTACACGTAAATGCTTTCCGTGATGTTGATGGGGAAATAAAATTATAGCCGGTTATAAAATTATTTCCTACCTATCTACACATAACTACATAGCCTGCTTCTTGTTGGGAAATAAAATTATAGCCGGTTATAAAATTATTTCCTACCTATCTACACATAACTACATAGCCTGCTTCTTGTTGGGAAATAAAATTATAGCCGGTTATAAAATTATTTCCTACCTATCTTCACGTAAATGCTTTGCGTGATGTTGATGGGGAAATAAAATTATAGCCGGTTATAAAATTATTTCCTACCTATCTACACATAACTACATAGCCTGCTTCTTGTTGGGAAATAAAATTATAGCCGGTTATAAAATTATATATCCTACCTATCTTCACATAACTACATAGCCTGCTTCTTGTTGGGAAATAAAATTATAGCCGGTTATAAAATTATTTCCTACCTATCTACACATAACTACATAGCCTGCTTCTTGTTGGGAAATAAAATTATAGCCGGTTATAAAATTATTTCCTACCTATCTTCACGTAAATGCTTTGCGTGATGTTGATGGGGAAATAAAATTATAGCCGGTTATAAAATTATTTCCTACCTATCTACACATAACTACATAGGCTGCTTCTTGTTGGGAAATAAAATTATAGCCGGTTATAAAATTATTTCCTACCTATCTACACATAACTACATAGCCTGCTTCTTGTTGGGAAATAAAATTATAGCCGGTTATAAAATTATATCCTACCTATCTTCACATAACTACATAGCCTGCTTCTTGTTGGGAAATAAAATTATAGCCGGTAATAAAATTATTTCCTACCTATCTACACATAACTACATAGCCTGCTTCTTGTTGGGAAATAAAATTATAGCCGGTTATAAAATTATTTCCTACCTATCTTCACGTAAATGCTTTGCGTGATGTTGATGGGGAAATAAAATTATAGCCGGTTATAAAATTATTTCCTACCTATCTACACATAACTACATAGGCTGCTTCTTGTTGGGAAATAAAAATATAGCCGGTTATAAAATTATTTCCTACCTATCTTCACGTAAATGCTTTGCCTGCTGTTGATGGGGAAATAAAATTATAGCCGGTTATAAAATTATTTCCTACCTATCTACACATAACTACGTAGCCTGCTTCTTGTTGGGAAATAAAATTATAGCCGGTTATAAAATTATTTCCTACCTATCTACACATAACTACATAGCCTGCTTCTTGTTGGGAAATAAAATTATAGCCGGTTATAAAATTATATCCTACCTATCTTCACATAACTACATAGCCTGCTTCTTGTTGGGAAATAAAATTATAGCCGGTTATAAAATTATTTCCTACCTATCTACACGTAAATGCTTTCCGTGATGTTGATGGGGAAATAAAATTATAGCCGGTTATAAAATTATTTCCTACCTATCTACACATAACTACATAGCCTGCTTCTTGTTGGGAAATAAAATTATAGCCGGTTATAAAATTATTTCCTACCTATCTACACATAACTACATAGCCTGCTTCTTGTTGGGAAATAAAATTATAGCCGGTTATAAAATTATTTCCTACCTATCTTCACGTAAATGCTTTGCGTGATGTTGATGGGGAAATAAAATTATAGCCGGTTATAAAATTATTTCCTACCTATCTACACATAACTACATAGCCTGCTTCTTGTTGGGAAATAAAATTATAGCCGGTTATAAAATTATATATCCTACCTATCTTCACATAACTACATAGCCTGCTTCTTGTTGGGAAATAAAATTATAGCCGGTTATAAAATTATTTCCTACCTATCTACACATAACTACATAGCCTGCTTCTTGTTGGGAAATAAAATTATAGCCGGTTATAAAATTATTTCCTACCTATCTTCACGTAAATGCTTTGCGTGATGTTGATGGGGAAATAAAATTATAGCCGGTTATAAAATTATTTCCTACCTATCTACACATAACTACATAGGCTGCTTCTTGTTGGGAAATAAAATTATAGCCGGTTATAAAATTATTTCCTACCTATCTACACATAACTACATAGCCTGCTTCTTGTTGGGAAATAAAATTATAGCCGGTTATAAAATTATATCCTACCTATCTTCACATAACTACATAGCCTGCTTCTTGTTGGGAAATAAAATTATAGCCGGTAATAAAATTATTTCCTACCTATCTACACATAACTACATAGCCTGCTTCTTGTTGGGAAATAAAATTATAGCCGGTTATAAAATTATTTCCTACCTATCTTCACGTAAATGCTTTGCGTGATGTTGATGGGGAAATAAAATTATAGCCGGTTATAAAATTATTTCCTACCTATCTACACATAACTACATAGGCTGCTTCTTGTTGGGAAATAAAAATATAGCCGGTTATAAAATTATTTCCTACCTATCTTCACGTAAATGCTTTGCGTGTGCTGTTGATGGGGAAATAAAATTATAGCCGGTTATAAAATTATTTCCTACCTATCTACACATAACTACATAGCCTGCTTCTTGTTGGGAAATAAAATTATAGCCGGTTATAAAATTATTTCCTACCTATCTACACATAACTACATAGCCTGCTTCTTGTTGGGAAATAAAATTATAGCCGGTTATAAAATTATTTCCTACCTATCTTCACGTAAATGCTTTTGCGTGATGTTGATGGGGAAATAAAATTATAGCCGGTTATAAAATTATTTCCTACCTATCTACGCATAACTACATAGCCTGCTTCTTGTTGGGAAATAAAATTATAGCCGGTTATAAAATTATATCCTACCTATCTTCACATAACTACATAGCCTGCTTCTTGTTGGGAAATAAAATTATAGCCGGTTATAAAATTATTTCCTACCTATCTACACATAACTACATAGCCTGCTTCTTGTTGGGAAATAAAATTATAGCCGGTTATAAAATTATTTCCTACCTATCTTCACGTAAATGCTTTGCGTGATGTTGATGGGGAAATAAAATTATAGCCGGTTATAAAATTATTTCCTACCTATCTACACATAACTACATAGCCTGCTTCTTGTTGGGAAATAAAATTATAGCCGGTTATAAAATTATTTCCTATCTATCTATACCTGTATCTAGCAATGGTTGAAAATGAAATTATATTCTATAGGTAATAAATTTATTTCCTAGGAAATAATATTATAGCCGGTTAAAAATTTATGTCTTATCTATCTACTACAGTAAACTGGTATCTAGCATTGGTTGGAAATGAAATGATATCCTATGGGTAATAAATTTATTTCCTACCTATCTAGTTCATTGGCACTTGGCATTTTGGCGTTATCTTGATGGTATTAACTGAAAAACGGATTTAAAGTTTTCACGAGAAAGCATAGTTGAAAAAATGCTTCAGTAGAGTAATATATAGTGAATGCTATCCTTAGCAACAAGAGATGGCCTTCATTAAAGTGACGAGGAAGATACTACCAACAGACGATAAATTGCGTTTCCGGATTAGAAATCTGAATAGGCCTATCAGTTTATCCTCTGTGTATAAGTCGACATTAAAAAGACGATTTATGACGAAGCGCCAGAGAAAACATGTCATTTGTCGAAACAATTATTATCAGAACAACGATCATTAAATAAAGCTCAGCTGTGCTAGAACAATGGCAAATCATTGGCATATTTTAAGTGAAATGCATGATTCAATTTTTAGTAGCATCCGCGTTTGAAAATAAGTGTAAGCGGTCTGTTGTAGATGATCAATATCGACTTAAACTGTTAAACATACTCAAGACCACCCGTAGTGAGTTTACCCGAAAATGCGATTCTTTTGCGATTGATAAGCAGCTGATTATATGCAGATACGATTAGACTTAGCAAGCAATAATGCTGATAATGGCTATCTTATAATAATAACTATACGATTTCATATGAAGCATTGATTGGGAGGAAGTGAAGAAGAAGAGGCGAAGGGAAGAAAACCACAAAAGTACTTTAAACACAATATTCAAGTAATGCTGGTGCTACATAATTCCAGTTCCTAATGAACAATACTAGCAACTACCATAAACTCCGACTAAGCCTGAATTCATCTTTGGGTCGTCCATAAATTACGTCACGCGATTTTTGGCACTACCCTACGTAACGCGACGTCACAAAACGTCGGACCCCTAAAATATGACGTCACACGGGCCGACCTCCCCGAATTTTCGTCTTTCGAAAAGTCTTGACAAGCAAAAATGGCCATCCTTGTATTTTTTCCTCTCGAAAAACCATGACAAGCAAAAAAGGTCATAATTGTATTTTTACTCTCCAAAATCCCTGACAAGAAAAAATGTCAAAGGTAATCACCTAAAAAATTTTTGCGGGACGTCACATTTACGGGAACCACCGTCCTCACACTTCGTCACAAATGGCCGGACCCCTCCCCCCTAACCGCGTGACGTAATTTATAGACGAGCCATTAGTCTACTATATCTTACTCAAAAACCTAACCACAACAGAAGGCTATGTTTATATGCAGGGTTGTTTTATCTACTGGGCACAGTGGGCACTGTGCCCAGGGCCTACGACCTTTTCAGGGGCCTACGAAAGTCAGATGTATATGGAGAACATGAAGGGAGTAAAAAATAGGCTATGGCAGGAATTGCAGTCTTGCAGATACAAATTTAATAACGTTTAACTCTAGCAGTCACAAGCAGTATAACATCTATTGATGTGAGCACTTGAGCAGTGTTACGATATGTAAACTTTTTGGGTCTTTTCATAAGCAAGCAAAGTCACTTATGATGTCCTCAAATGTCATTTCCCGCATCGTCTTTTTCGAATGAAAGTAGTGCCAGGGAAGATAGTCATGTTTGTCCTATCGTTGACCGAAGATAAGTTTTTATAAGTTTTAGCTTGGAAAAAGAACGTTCACCTTTAGAACTTGTTCCAAAAATTTGAAAGGTAGACTCGGAAAGCAATATTTACATTTGGAAAACGTATCACCATCCTATTCTTTATTTGAGCCCTAGGCCAAGCATTTCAGCCACTCTTTTAATCTTGCCAAATATTTGTGAAAATAGAAGAAACTCGTCAGTAATTGCCTCTTCCAGATCTGATAGATACACCATAATTAGTGCCTTGGCTTTATAAACTGTTTCATCAGTTGACAGAAGGAAGTTGAACTAGATTTGAATTTTGACATCGAAAACTGAGGAGGGTGCATTCCAAAATCATTATTAACACGTTGACTGCGGCCTATTAAATAACTGAGACGCGGATACTATTGACGAGAGTCTACGACCTCCGTGGCTTTCCAGTTCCTATACAAAATGCGTGCGATCATGCGTGAAGTGAGTGACAGCCGTTAGATTATTCCCAAGGCCCGATCACGTTAGACGCCTACAGAGGAAAATATCTTGAAACAGATGCAAGTGTTTAGAGGCTAGAGCCACCTGTTACTAGAATGACTTTCTCTTTCCTCAGGTATGCACCAATTCATACGAAAAAGTGCAGGTGGTCTGTAATGTGCTCCATAACCGCGCTACGTAGACCTTGTCAGGGACTAGTAGTTATCTCAACAATGGCGATTGGATAAAACAATCAATGTCACGGGTCAAGAATGCAAAGCAATAAAAATGGCAATTATTGTGGCAAAATGGACGCTATAGCCGATATAAATTCCAGGACCTTAGTAAGGACCTCAATTATCTGGTCCAAAAACGCTGACGGCATTACGTCTATGGTGATACAAGTTATTTGGGGTATTTATATTGAAGCTGAGGCGTGGGGTTTAGAAGGTGGGTCATTTAGAAGGCCAATCGACGTTCTTCAATAGAATGTGGCGCTTCCGATTGGTCATTTAGTCCACCTGCAACAATAGACGGCGCACCTATCTCAAGTGAACCAAGACTGCTATTATAATTAGCTGGAGCGAATTGAGCTTCTTTATTGAGGCGGCGAAGCATGAGTATATTGTGGTTTTTTGAACAGGTGTTTATAGGGCAAATATTCATACATTTTCTATACAATTTGCTTGTCTTGATCGGTCACTCATTCTAGTAGCTAGAGAAAGCAGAAGAATGATTCCAAGATCCGTATAAGCTAAGATATTTGGCATTGAACTAAGGACGTCATATGACGTCCCTAGCGCCCTGAGAAACCAAAATAAGGACGTCAGTTGACGTCCCTAGCGTTCAACGTGTTAAACATGAAGTCATAAAATAATGCTAAAGTGTTTAACTTTAAAGTTTAACTCCATCGCCTCGATCCCTCTGTGCGTATTTTTCCATGTACCCTGAGCTCCTGGAGGACATTAGTGGGTTGTTCTCTAGCAAGGTGTGCAAGCGGTCGCTCTAGCCCCTTCTGAATGGGTGCCGCAAATGACACATTCCAGGTAACAATAATTGGTTCTTGCGCCGAGACGGGGAACAATAGTGGTGACAGGTGGGCGGTCAAGTGAGCTATGCAAGGAAGCTATTGAATAACGTGCCACTATTACTGACACATTCTTCTGTCCAATGGATTGCTTCTCGCGCTTTCGCGATCAGTGAATGGTCGACAGGTGTTACGTTCTGCAGGTTCTCCAGATACACAATGGGCCCCGAAAACGGCCTAACGAAATATGGGAAAAGACGGAAAGCCGCAAAACCGACCTTGCGAGTCGACGTGGTTAATCCACAGTTGATTGCGTAGTTGGCAACTTGGAGGTTTCAAGTTGAGGAGAGCCTACGATTATGAGAGTGCCCAGGGCCTACGAAGACCTTCAAACGGCCCTGCTTATATGTGTATATGGTTAGGGTATGATTTTCTTTCCAACCAATGCTACATGATGCAGGTATAGGTAGATAGGAAATAAATTTATAACCGGCTATAATTTTATTTCCTAGGAAATAAATTTATTACCCATGGGATATCATTTCATTTCCAACCAATGCTATATACAGGCATAGATAGATAAGAAATAAATTTATAACCGGCTATAATTTTATTTCCTAGGAAATAAATTTATTACCCATAGAATATTATTCCATTTCCAACCAATGCTATACAAAGGTATAGATAGACTGTAGACTAGGAAATAAATTTATAATCGGCTATAATTTTATTTCCTAGGAAATAAATTTATTACCCATAGAATATCATTTCATTTCCAACCAATGCTATATACAGGTATAGATAGATAGGAAATAAATTTATAACCGGCTATAATTTTATTTCCTAGGAAATAAATTTATTACCCATAGAATATTATTTCATTTCCAACCAATGCTATACACAGGTATAAATAGACAGTAGACCAGGAAATAAATTTATAACCGGCTATAATTTTATTTCCTAGGAAATAAATTTATTACCCATGGAATATGATTTCATTTCCAACCATTGCTAGATACTGGTACAGCTATAGATAGATAGGAAATAAATTTATAACCGGCTATAATTTTATTTCCTAGGAAATAAATTTATTACCCATAGAATATTATTTCATTTCCAACCAATGCTATACAAAGGTATAGATAGACTGTAGACTAGGAAATAAATTTATAATCGGCTATAATTTTATTTCCTAGGAAATAAATTTATTACCCATAGAATATCATTTCATTTTCAACCAATGCTATATACAGGTAAAGATAGATAGGAAATAAATTTATAACCGGCTATAATTTTATTTCCTAGGAAATAAATTTATTACCCATAGAATATCATTTCATTTCCAACCAATGCTATACACAGGTATAGATAGACAGTAGACTAGGAAATAAATTTATAACCGGCTATAATTTTATTTCCTAGGAAATAAATTTATTACCCATGGGATATCATTTCATTTCCAACCAATGCTATATACAGGTATAGGTAGATAGGAAATAAATTTATAACCGGCTATAATTTTATTTCCTAGGAAATAAATTTATTACCCATAGAATATGATTTCATCTCCAACCTTTGCTAGATACTGGTACAGCTATAGATAGATAGGAAATACATTTATAACCGGCTATAATTTTATTTCCTAGGAAATAAATTTATTACTCATAGAATATGATTTCATTTCCAACCAATGCTATATACAGGTATAGATAGATAGGAAATAAATTTATAAGCGGCTATAATTTTATTTCTTAGGAAATAAATTTATTACCCATAGGATATCATTTCCAATCAATGCTATACACAGGTATAGATAGACCGTAGACTAGGAAATAAATTTATAACCGGCCATAATTTCATTTCCTCACCAACAGTAGACTATATAGTTATGTGTAGATAAGTAGGAAAGTTTAGTTCTTAAAATCTTTCCAACTGATCTGATATCGCTAAGCAATTATATATACAGTTCATGCGCCCATAAAGTATATTTTTGCTCAATGGATAATGCCAATTTTCTATATTTTACAGATACCGTAATTAATTGACCTGGCTCTAGTCCAATTTGGGTTTGTGCGCCATCGGCTGAAGCCCTGGGCATTATGATAATAATGATATGATTTTAAGTGGTTTCTGAGGCTAAGCATACCTGTGTGAAAACCACTGATATGATTGTGGCGCCGTAGAAGTTTTTTTGACAAACCAATGAATGTACAGTACGAGGATGAGTAACAAAAAACCACTGCAGAACAATATAACAATGAGCGTAATACAACATTTAACAGCAAGTGATTATTGCAATTTCTATCTCATTAAATGTAAACTTGAAGCTACTTTGTCAAATGCAAACTTGAAACTACTTTGTCAAAATCGCGATTGACCGCATTCGAAAAACAAATGTTGGATAGGACGACTGTGATTGACTGTCATCGGCAGCCAATCGCCGTTGTTATAGGTAATGAATA
Source organism: Metaphire vulgaris (assembly GCA_018105865.1). NCBI lineage: Eukaryota > Metazoa > Annelida > Clitellata > Crassiclitellata > Megascolecidae > Metaphire > Metaphire vulgaris. Next base: position 11,252,748 of record CM030840.1, on the reverse strand, counting down.
TTTATGAACTTGTGTATATGCATGAGATTTGCGTATGTGTTATGCCTCATGGCTCCACCCATATAATTGCTTAAGCATTGCCATTGGTTGCCTGCAAAGAATTCCCAAGGAGGAAATAAAATTATAGTTGTCGTTGCTATGGGAGGGCGGTTCTAATCTTGATTGACAGGCTATCTACCGACCAATCAAAACTTGACCAGGAAATAACTTTATGGGGGAAATAATTTTATACGACACCGGCGCTTTTTATTTGTCGATTGGACGCGTCAACGTGTCAGTTTTCTTCTTACACGTACTAAGTCAGTGAGTTTCATTGGTGAAGACACAAGACACAAGGGGCTCGAGGGTCGGGCCACGCGGGCAAAACTTTCGAGGTTAGGAGTCGTCAGTGCCCCAATTGCGAAACCCTGGCTACGCAACCGGTCTATTCCACACGACACCATGATGGAGATTAGGAAAATTGAAAACATGCAGACACGCTCTGACTCTGTGACTCTATCTGTGCTCAATGTTCATATTTGATTTGAGCATATCAAAACTTTTATTTTGGCATTTTTATCAATAACTCCTCCGACATCCCCTTATTCCGCTGTTAGCTTGACTAACCTACTTGTAATATGAAATACCTATCATTTTTATCTTAATTTTCTGCAAAAATGCAAAACACTATTATACACAAATTGCGATAAATGACAAATGATTTGAAAGAATAGAGAGAACTGTAAAATGGCAAAATCTAGACAAACAGTATGATCTTGAAAAAGTTGACTGAATTAAATTTTGACTAAGAAACAACAACTTGAATTTAAGTTTAAAGTTTGCAATACATGAACCCGGGTTTGTGTGACCGACCGCAGAGATCTTTGCGGGAATTGCGGGAAGGGAAATTGCGGCTTCGATTCTGTCCATAGTCCACAGTGTATTGACATTTTGTCTCTTGGTCTGGCACTCACAGCCGGCGGCTATAGCCCAGTGTTTCCCAAACTGTGGGTCGCACGGCTCAGTCCAGTGGGTCGCGGGGTAGCGCGAATTTAGACTCAAAAGTGTCACTTTCTAACCCATACCACCAGAGCCGGCGCGTGACTTTCGGGGGCCCCCTGCAATTTTTACGAGCGCAACGTTTTTGAAATGTCTTGACGAGCAAAAAAAGGTTATCCGTATATAATTTTGCCTCTTCAAATGGCCTGACGAGCAAAAAAACAAATACTACTTAAGAATAATAAAAATGAAAACTCTTAAATATCCGAGGCCGGCGGGGCCCCTGCGGCCGGCGGGCCCCCCTGCGTCCGCAGGCTTTGCAGGCCCCACGCGCCGGCTCTGCGTATCACAATGTCACAAGACTTGAAAGTTGTAAGTAGACTTAGGTTTTAAGAAATTTATATGCCTGCAGCATTTCATATACAGCTTATAGTAAAATGATCAGTGTTTTATCTAATTTAGCAGACAATATGTTTGCAGGGTCACTGTATGTTGCAAAGCCGCTAAAGGGAGTCGCAAAGTAACATAAATTTGGAAAACCCTGGCCTATAGTACTTTTAAAAATTAATCTTATTCCGTAATGACGCAAAGAAAGCGTATTCCGACCATTTTGCTCTGAAACTCCACTAACAATAGGGAATCTCTCGTGGGCACGGTTTTCCATACCTACCGGTTAAGCGATTTTGCCATACTCATAGGATATTTAGGACGCGTAATAAAGGTATGTTCGTGGCAAAATTTTAAAGAAAGTAATTTTCAAGAAATTTCAATATTTATTTCTCTCAGTTTGTCTTATTTGGCAAAACTATGAGTAATTCTGCATAATATATTTCCCATATTTTCAATCGAATTGAATCAGAGCTTTTCCTTTCTTATTTATTCAAAACTCAGAAGATTCTTTTCAACTAACGTTCGCCAGATAGCCAAAAACATTTTTTTTATATTACATGCCATGATAAGTGTCGCGACACGTTATAAAACCGATAGTGGGCCGCGGTTCCAAAATGTCTGGGAAACCCTGCTATAGCCTATAAGCTATAGTTATATTAGTGCTGCTAATCTGGTCAGCAGACAGGAGTTTAGTGCTATTGCACCCATCCACCAATGACCATTGAGTCATTGACCCTTTTGCTAAATTGCATCTTTAGCTAGTCTCTAGGCATTTTGGTTGTCATTTCATTTGGTACCATACGAACGGTACTGTAGTCTATAGTCTGTTACAGTACCGTAGCAACTGCCAAACGCTAATACGCTATGCCTACCGTAAGACTATATTTCACATAACAAATAGCAGGTCTGTTAAAACATGACTATTTTATATCGCTGCACGTGCACACTGCCGACTGTCGTCTACTGTACTGTACACGATGTGCATTACGCGTGGAAATTAACAGCGCGGCGTATCACTCGTCTGGTATCAATGCGCCAAAATTATCGAGATTTTATGCATTGCCTCTTCGCTCACTCTTTTCAGAGTAAACACGTATTTTGAGTTTTTCGTTAAGCGCCAGAAATCCTCGAATATATTTCCCGCTATAGACTAACAACAACCAAAGAAATATCCGAACCACATGACAAATGTTTGCTTACGACTATAGGGCCTACTTCAGATCAAAATCACCAATCATGTCAGGTGTGCTGACTCACATAATCCGCAGCTTTTGAAGACAACGTTTCAGCCTGTACGCTCTGTTTACCTTGCCAATATCCAATCTTAGAACCCTTAATAAACTTGCAGATTGGGGAAAGCGGGGATCTTTGATCAGATAAAACAAAAACTGAGGTTGTTTTTGCCTAAAAATCAGCAACTCATTCCGTGTTCGAGTACGAAGGCACCGACACGTCTGTTGTTTTGTAACATCCAAGAGCGAATAAGAATAAGCAGGGCTGACGATAGGGGACAGGGTTAGGGTTAGTAATTGGCCCAAAATTTGCTAAAAATTGTCCAAAATTTGCCAAAATTGCCCAAAAATTGCTCCAAATTGCCCAAAATTGGCCAAAAATTATCTTGCAGTTGCCCCCAAGAAAAGTGTGAAATGACGCTACTGTTGCTTGTCAGCATTTATTTACTATGAGGATAAAGGATAAGCTTTTTGCTTGTCAAAGTTTTGAAACAAGAGGCCCGGAATCAATATTTGTCCCCGGCCCGTATTTTCTCTCGACGGCCCTAATAATAAGCAGCTACTACGATACTATTTTACAAAGCTCTATATAAATTCGCGAGATTGTACTTACTTACCTACTTTTATCCATGTGGCAGACAGCGCCAAAAATCAGACAATTCGACCCAGGCGCAGTTGAAGCGATCGAAATTAACTAATATTTTGACATCTGAAGCTATGAAGCGAGAGAGAGGTGATTAAGGGTAGAGGACAGGTTCCGATTATGGGAGTTAGCCTAAAGGGTGTTTGCTTAAATCGGTAGAGAAGAAGGGACTGGTTAGGTGGATTGCGAGAACAGTGGCGACTTCAGGATTTGGCAAGTGGGGGGCGTTGAGGTGACAACTTCTAATCATGGGGGCCAACCATTTGTTGTTAAGTATGTAGTATTAAGTATAGGGTCCCAACAGGGGGGCAACTGGGGGGCCAGACACTTAATAGGAGCGCATGGGCCCCCCGAGCGTCCTGTGGAGCCGCCACTGTGCGAGAAGAATGGGCTGGTTAGGTAGATTGCGAGAAGAAGGGACTGGTTAGGTAGAGTTTGAATCCGATGAAAACTATTTTCAAATCGTTTGCCTGAAAATTCTAAATTTTGGCGATGATGTGAATAATTTTCCTGTAATCTAACTGCCTAACACACTCTCGTTGCCAATATGATACAAAGTTAAGCAAAAATGAACGAATTAAATATTACAAAATCGATGTATAATATTGAATAGAGAACTAAAATTTATTAACGCGTTTTTATATTCTAGCCGCTATCTAGCACAATGCTCGTGTCAGTGAGTTCTCTTTCAAGTTACAGTAACAAAAAATAAAGGTCCCTCTCAAAAGGATTCGACGACGTCCGTCGGTGGACAGAAGATTAGAAGTCATTCATTTTTTCTAAATACATCGATTGAATGATGATCATTGTTAATCATTCCTCACCACCTCTCCTTTATCCAGGTAAGGGGCTGTCCATTAAATACGTCAACAATTTATGGGGAGGGGGTTTGGAAAAGTTTAGCAGTTGTTGACAGGGGAGGGTGTCAAGAGAAGTTGACGTCAACAATTTCACTTTTTTAAAATAATCAAAAAAATAGGAAAGTTCATAGAATACTACTTATTACAATGGAAAAAAGCATTAGAAAAAAGGTAATCACCACCACATTTTGACACTCGATGAGGAAAAAAGGGAAAAATGATCATCACCACAAAAACAATAGCCTTGTTATTGGGACCTGTCATTGATCTGGGGGGGGGGTCAAGAGTTGACGTAATTAAGGGGAGCGGGGTAAGTGAAAGTTGACAGTTGTTGACAAGGGGAGGGGTCAAAAATTGTCCAAAAATTGTTGACATAATTAATGGACAGCCCCTAAGCATTCAGGGGCTGGGTTAGCGCGCCTGCAGAAGAAACAACCGAAATGTAGACTATCGCAGTCGAGGTTTGAAAGCTAACCACTTCACAGAATTATAATTAATTAATTAATTAATCAATGGCAGTCGCAGTTTACGGGATGACGCCGATTATTACAGTCTTTCTTAACGGCCACAGAAATATTATATACGCGAGATGTTTTCGTTATAAGACAGAACATGTTAAGTCCGAAATAACGTAGGCTCTAAATACTAAATCTACTCTGCAAGAGCAGTGTTTAATCTAGGCTGTTTCCGGGGGGAAATTGCCCTTTTCCCCCGGAAATTTCAAATTGCCCCGGAAATTTTTTGGAATACTACATGGACTAACAGCGGCCCTTAGCAGAATTCCCTCCGGCTTTGTCAGTTTTCCCCAGGAGTCCAGGAGTCTAGATTAAACACTGTGCAAGAGTAAGGTTCTAATATAGTTTATGCGCCAACCGCTAGGTGGCTTGTCTGCCAGCAGTGACGTAGCGTGAGGACCAGACGGTGGCCACATCGAGCGCAATTTTTTGTTGGTGGGGGGGTGTTGCAAAAATTTCGAGTAAAAAATTAAAAGTCCACATAACAAGAATTCATATAAAACTCTAAAAATATGAAATAGATCTACGTATGTCTGAATATTAAAACTTTTAAAGCTATTATTGGGACGAAAATATGACTGATGCGAGAGAGGACCTTTTTTAGTCCTCAAGACTTTTTGAGGAGAAAAAGGAGAAAAGTTAGAGGCGCAAATTCCTCTTTTGCGCCCCCCCCCCGACCGCTTCCCACGCTGCGCCACTGACTGCCCGATTTCATTAGCTTCCCACTGCGAGATTGAAAATTTGTCCGCCTTATATTAACTCCCGACTTATACCTTTTACAAACTGAAAAAGCACACCGGCTTAAGATTAAAGTGCTAGGGCAATTCAAGCGGCGCTATGCATGGCCAAGTAGTGTTCGGCGCTCTATTAATAATTACCCCACGCAACGTCTCTTTCGGAAACCGAATCATTTGATTTGAAAGTTTTGAAAGTTTTTCAACTTTCAAAATTTGAAAGATTTGACAGTATGCTACTCATTCAGTGAAAGAAAAAAATCAAATGATTCGGTTTAGATTTCCCAAATTATCCGCGGCATTTTAAAAAGCTAGTCATTCGTGTCGGAAATCCTATATTAAATTTTTTCTCCAGAAATTACCGCAGAAGCGGTCTGCTGACGCAACTTGTCTTCGCGGTGCTGACATGTCACAACCTCTGCGTTCCAGTCGTCAAAATATGCGCACAAGGAAACGATGGCATGGACTCGACAGTGTGTTGTACGTCTAGCAGTGGCGGCTCCACCGGGGGGGCCAGGGGGGCCCGTGCCCCCCTATTGAGAGCCTGGCCCCAGTGGCCCCCCAGTTGGGACCCTATACTTAATGCTACATACATTAAACAACAAATGGTTGGCCCCCATGATTAGAAGTTGCCCCCCCAACGCCCCCCCACTTGCCAAATCCTAGAGCCGCCACTGACGTCTAGGTATAGTATATAGAGTTACTTCCGGGTATACGTTGTCTGTATGTTTTGGCAGAGCTTATAAATACTTTTCTCTGGTTTTTCTGCAGACAGAATATAACTATTGCTGCGATTTATTACGGTGCTCGGAGCTCAACGCCGCCAATAATTCTAGCGAGCATTCTGTTGTAAACAGTAACGAGATACGCTGCAGGAGAAGGGCGATACACAGCAAAACGAAAAAACGCAGAACAGTTATAAGTTCCGCTTATCTTGCTATCTACGAGCATATATCACCTTCTTATCGGCTATATAACCTGCACTTAGCAGAGTTAATGCTTTCGAGTAGTTAGTTGAACTTGGGATAACTTGATGTCCCGCTCACAGAAACCTTTATATGCGCTGAATCGACTTAGAGACTGTAAAAATAGTCTCTGAAACGACCAGATTTAGTTTGCAATGTTTTAAGATGTGAAAGACTATACTGTACTTTCGATTTCGGCGAAGTCGTGTATAGAAATAAAGGTCTGTTGTGAGTTATGATTTCACTGGCATCGTTCATTTTTCGTAGATTTTTCGTATAGTTATGTCCTTGTAATTCTTTGCCGATCTGCGCGTCGCAACCATTTACTGCTTTTTAGTTTTTTAATTTAATATTTTTCAGAGAAAAAAATCGCCGTTATGATGTTTCACTTTAGGCAAAGGGTGGACAAACTACGCCCGCAGGCCGCATGAGGTTCGCCACCGGATTCCATGCGGCCCGCGAGATCATTTAGAAATATGCATGCGACCGGCAGAAAGTGATATAATTTGAAAGTATTTTAGAGAAACACGGCACCTGTATTTATAAATCTTAGAAAGGGTTGGCAGCGACTGGAGCAAACGAAAGATCGTGCCTTGAACTTCTCCCCAAAAAGTCCTGACAAGCAAAAAACGTCGTCGTATTATGACTTTGCAATGATGGATTCTGAATCCGAAAAAGTACTTAAAATTCTTCTTTTTCCCCACTTGAATTTACAAACATTTTGTCTGTTTGTATGTGCGACCAGTCTAATGTAGTATTAGGTCTCATGGGTCTCTTTAAAGAAAAAGTTTGCCCACTTCTTCCTTCTTTAGGCGACGGGCTCTAATGCTGGAGTGGGTGGGTGGGGGAGAGGGGGTTGGCCAGTTATTGCATTGGAAGTTATTGTTTATTAGATGCTGCGTTGCAAGGACAGGCATTATTCAGATTATTCAAGGTTGTTCCGATCACAACGGTAGACGCAAGTGCGTGGCGAGACAACGTTCGATGTCGTCTGCTGAATATTTCAGTCGACCGAACGCAGGCCAACGACGCAGCGTTGCTATAGGCAGTAAATTGTCGTTTGGTTCGTTCGCAACGTATAGAGATCTAGGAATGACGGTCAAGAATGGACGATAAGATGGATCACCGACGAGTTGGCGACAACCAATGTACCAGAATAAGAAGCAGCGAACGAAAAAACCACTGAGCGACTCTTTTTGAATCAGCAAAATTAGAAAAAAAAATTTTTTAAAAAAAAATGGTAATTTTCAATGCTGATTCAAATTTTAGCCAGCCGGTCGATCGTGAAACCGTCGTATAGGGAGGATACGGTTGTCATGGAATTGCTATCCAGTGAAGTCTCTTCGACCGACCAGAAGAAATTCTCACATAATAATAATAATAAATGAAAAGGCTCCATCTCAGCAGAGGCGTATATCACGGTGGGGTACTAAGGATGAGACCAGGGCTTTTTGTAAACAAATATTCAACTGGAAACGACCCGAGTCAGGAGTCAATAATTGTCAACATGACGTATCGGCCGAACAGTTACGATAATGATTATGATCAATACAACGTTAAATCCATGCATAGAAAATTTAGAACTATATTAGTTCTAAAATTTCTATTTATGAATTTAATGTTGCAAAAAATACAAGTCATCAGATTTTCCAGAACGCCGTTCCGCCTCTTTCCGGCACAAAAAGCCCTCTGATCCCACCCAATAACTATAGTGAATGGGGTATATAGCATCATTTATCCCCCCATTGTTTTGTGCTTCTTTTCTTCTTTAACGTTCTAAAAAGTCTGACAAGCAAAAAAGTATCATTAGAGTTTAAACATATTTATGGGTTCGGGTGGGTACTCTAAGAAAATTATTCTCCCCCAATGCTGATAGCAGAATACGCCCCTGCAGACAACGTTCGATGTCGTTCCCAATATTTCAGTCGGCGAACTTGCCAGACGATTGCAGCGTTTTTAAGGCTTAACTGGTTTTCCCAGATATATCCGTCCATTTTAGGATTGACAGTTAAATATGGACGAGGGGTTGGATCACCGACAGACGAAGAAACGCCATTGCGATGTATTGGGCAGAAGCCCGGATGACGAAGAAAGCAGACCTTATAAAAGAATCGCACCTTTTGAGATAATGGTAATTTCAGAAGAATGATGCCCATCAGCTGGAAAGAACGTGGAACAAATGCCTCAATTATGGAACAATTAGAAACATATCAAGGGAGGAGGAGGAGGACTCATTCCCCTGAGATATCATTCTGAACGCGATGTTTCTGTAGGACACAGACGGCATTTTGTAAACATGAGTTTTCCGAAACGAAAATTCACAGTCATTCATTCACATTGACGTAAAGGCCTGATTTAGTTACTAAAATAGACTTAGGATGATGCAAAAAATTTTACAAGAAGATCTAGAAGGAAATTGTTCTAAGTGGTCTTTATGAATTTAGATGCTTTTCAAAATTGATAAATGTTCTGTAATGCATTTTGGGAAGTCTAATAATGGTAATGAATATTCAAAAAGGTTCTGATCCACAACAAAAAAGAAAGTGACTGGGGGATAATCATTTATAGAAGTATTGAATTTTCTCACCAATGCTTTAAGGTTCTAAAAATGGAAACCAAATGTTGGGAATGGTGAAAAGGACAATTTGTGAGTTCTGACAAAGAGATAATCATTAAACTTTATTCATTAGTAATGCTCATCTGGAATACTGTGTTGTATCTTGGAATCCATTCTTGAAAAAAAGATATAGAACTTTTAGAAAAAGTGCAAAGACGAGCTTTTAACGAAGATGGTAACTGGGGATCCATAATTTCCGTCCAAAAGACTTCAAGTTGTGGTTAAACAACATTGGGGAAAGGAGAAGAGAGAGAGGGGCCGTTAGAAACATACAAAATAATGACTGGGAAAAAGAGACCTTATGATCGATTCTTTACATTTTTGAGATACTGTAAGAGGCCTTCAGAAGAAATGCCCATCAGCTGGGTTGGTCCAAGAAAAATGCCTTTTTTAGTGCAAGGGTTGTGGACAAATAACAGTTTGGAGGAGGTGGGAGGACAGTTGAAACAGTGAATATCATTCAAAGGATGTCTAGATAAACAGAGGTTATTAATGCAAGATGAGTTTAAGAGTGGTTTTCACACAGATTCATAGCCTTAAACCGCTTAAAATCACATTATTATTATTTGTTTTTTAAACACCAGAATAGATTTCTCTCCATAGTTCTTTGTAACTTGTAACTAAGCGTCTTGCAAATTTTGCAATTTCAAAGAGAAAGAGAAAATTGCCTTTGATCGAATAACAGGTGGAATTTATCGAATTTTGCATTTAATTAGAATAAAATTTTGAAATGTTTTTGCAATGCCAACAATCGCATTAACAAGGACAATGCACGAGATGCTTCGTTAATTGCACGAATCAAAGGATTTTTTTTCGCCCGATCCGGACAATGCTTCACCTTCCAGCAGGACAACGCACCAACACACGGTGCTCGTGATAAGGTTGCAATTGCTGGCAGCCGAGACACCGGACTTCACTGGTCCAGCTCATTCGTCGCCGAATAGTCCAGCTCTCAAATCCTGTGGATTAAGAAATCTGCGGGATTTTGCAGCAGCGGCGTCTACGGCGGCTGCCAGATTCAGAACGCTGATCATCTGATGAAGTGTCTCATTGAGGAGTGGCTCCGTTATGAACAAAGAATAATAGACAGAACTGTAAATCAGCGGCGGGATCGACTGCGTAAATGCATCCGAGAGAAAGGAGGACACTTTAAAATATGTCATTTGAACGTCTTTGTTGCCCGAATTGATGTAAACCAGGGATGGGCAAAGTGCGGCCCGCGGGCCACATGCGGCCCTCGAAGCCCTTTTGTGCGGTCCCCCGACTTCGAGAGATGCTACATTAATGTGCGGTCCTCTAAAGCATATGAAGCATTTGATAACACCGGATTTACACTTTGGCACTTGATTGTTAAGTTTTTGTTAACTAGAAATAATGCCTTTAATATTTACTAACTTTTCTTCGACTTGACAGTCTTGGCTTATTAATAAATACTTACACTGCACAGTATATAATAAAACGCTATGTTAAAGTCGTTTTGGAGACTACTTAAAAATCTAATTCTAAATGCCGAAAAATGTGTGAGGCCCTCGACTTTCATTCCAGACACTTCTGCGGCCCTCGGATAAATATTTATGCCCATCACTGACGTAAACGAAAAGGCAACTGGAATATGTGGGTGACGTCATTTAGAACTTAATTTCTTAGACATTTTGCATCAAATTCACACGAAACTGCTCAGTTTTGCCAGTAATGAGTGTCTGTTTTAGCATGTAAAATGTTTATGTAATTCCATGCAGATTTACGCCAGTTATTAGAAAAAGTTTAGGGGACCGGTTATTTCTGGTCACAGTGTAGTTGTTTTTCTGAACAGAAATTTGAAAACTGTGTGAGAAAGGGGGTCTGAGATATATTTTTAAATCCGAGAAAATTTGTGACAGGAAGAAAGCAGACGTAAATTATGGATGACAAAAACAAAAACAGGGACGTCATTTGCGTTTTGGGGCAAAAAAATGGCCCTAAAGGGGGGTCTGAGATTTGTGACGTCAACTTTTTTGATTCGAGCAAAGTAAGTTAGTCCGAGAGTCGAAAATTTAAAAAATTTAAAAATTTTAAAAATTGAAAAGTTTGTCAAAGACAGGTGAAAACGCCACTGGGGTCAAAAAATGGCCAAAAATAACGTGACATAAGCCTACTTTGTATGGACGGCGCCATTCCTGTTCAAATCGAACTCGAATTATAATTAGTTTCTGACCTTGAGTGCAAACACAGTTTCCGGCTGGTCATAGTTCTTCCTGCTCGGCTGATCATCTGTCACTTCCGTTGGATTTCTGTCGCTTGTCTTGGTGACGTCTTCGCAGTCGTCGCCTTGGAAACGCTCCGACTTCTGACGCGGCTTGAACGACAGCGCTATCAACACTCGCCCGACCGCCCGTCGAAATTTCCGATTTGTCGAATATCCGGCGTCTTCAGCATTTGTCTCGCTCATCGATGTCTGTTCCAAGTGCCGCAAATATTTCGACGCTGAAAACCTATCTACAGACCTATAATTATCTCCAGCAGATACAACAGCTGCCGCAGCAGCAAGATAATCCAGGAGAAAATGGGGAAATAATTGGACAGAATGGCTCGTCTGTTAACCTTTTCTTATCGAGTGCTGTAATAAGCTGCTTTTACTATCACCGATCTTAAAATGTGCAATATTACTTCTTGCTCGGATTGAGTCCAACTCTCTCTCTCTCTCTCTCTCTCTCTCTCTCTCTCTCTCTCTCTCTCTCTCTCTCAGTTACCGACGTAGGCAGCGGGTGAACTGTTGAATGTCGAGCGTCGCTGAAGCCATCCGCCGCCAAAGTATCGGCATCCGTGGTCCGGCCGCTCTCCCGTCTCTGCCTTCGGTCATCCGGACATTCATCGCTCTTTCCGTGTCCGAGTAGGTCCACGCAACGAGTACATCCTCAGTTGATGCTGAACCGCAAAGGATAGGATTTGTTTAAAACCATCTCCACCAGGATTCTTTACAATGGGGTAGGGGTGGCGGCGGAGGGTAAGTGCGACCGCCCTAGCTAGTCCACCGATTTCACTTCTTGTATTGCTGTATAATGATTGGTCGCTAGTCTAATGGCGTCGTCGTCGGCGGCGGCGGCGTCTACTCCGAGGCAAAATAGACAAACTGAAATTCGTCCATTTGTCGTCGTCGTCGTCGTCGTCGTCGGAGAGAGAGAGAGAGAGAGAGAGAGAGAGAGAATCTTGTCGATTGCTTTTCAATGACCGATACTGCTGCACCGCGAACATTGCACCGAGTGTCTGCGGTGATTGATCTGGTGAAAGGGACCGAATACTCGCAGAGAAGCTGAATTCCGTATTCCACTGCATTCGCCATGAGCGCCAGCGACCCGTCGTTCGGCATAGGCTACCGACGCTCGAAGGGTACAACGGAGAGCAGAGACTGCTGTGTGACTGATGACGGAAACTATACGTGGTCGATATGTCTCCGTGAAAACATTCCACTGTGTAATCGGCGGAAATTGTGTTTGCCCTGCTTCGGCAAATCGCACTTTGACTATTGATACTACAGATCTCGCCAATCGACCTGCTGCTGTGCTCGCTTGTCTTACAAACAGGGCTATTTCTAGGATTATCAATTTGGGGGGGGGGTGTCGGTATATGCTGGGGATCGGTCCCTGCTGAAAAAGTCTGACAAGGAAAAAAGGGTCATCCCCGGCTCAGATTGGGTGGGGGGGCGTTAATGGTCTCAAATTGGGGGTGTTGGGAGGGTGTTAGGGGTGATCTACACTGCACATTGAAAATTCTAAAACGGCTGTATTGTATACCGAATACAAAAATGCATCAGTTGTCGATTGCAGAGTCTAATAAATATCATGAAACACTATGACAATGAGAACAGAACTTGACCGAAGCTGGTGGGTGGTGGACCGTTGGTTATCTACGAGCCTATTGTCCTTCTATGTACAGTACAGCTTAAGTTAAGAGGAACATTAACGCAGCCTCTATATATAAGCAGCTAAGCGTACATTATTAATTAATAGCGTGCTTAGCGGCAGTTAAGAGAGAAATTTGCGTCACGTTGTTCTATTTTCGTCCGAAATTGATTTGTCTTTTGCGACTTGTTGACGATAACATCTATTCATATAATCTCCGGTAACTGCCAGATCTGCATTGATCTAACACTGTACACTTCGTTAGAGGCTGTCCATTAATTATGTCAACAATTTTTGGGCAATTTCACCCCCTCCCCTTGTCAACAACTGTCAACTTTCAGTTACCCCTATAATTACGTCAAAAACTTTTTACCCCCCCCCCCAGATCAATGACAGGTCCCCAATAACAAGGTTATTATTTTTGCGGTGATGACCATGTTTCCCTGTTTTGCTCATCGAGTGTCAAAATGTGGTGGTGATGACCTTTTTTACCATGCTTTTTTCCATTGTAATAAGTAGTATTCCATGAAATTTCCTATATTTGATTATTTGTAAAAAGTGAAATTGTTGACGTCAACTTCTCTTGACCCCCTCCCCCTGTCAACAACTCTGTCAAACTTTTTCAAACCCTCTCTCCCCAAATTGTTGACGTAATTAATGGACAACCCCTTATTGGTTAACAGTGGCGTAGCCAAGGGGGTTTGGGGTTGAACTCCCCTGGTTGCCGAGGAAAAAAGTTATGTTTCCATACATTTTTTATTTTTGGACGCGGTTTTGGGGGTCAAAAGACTCAAAACCCTCTTGGCTAGATGCCGACCCAAAATTTCTAAGTGCTATAGAATGTAAAAGGTGTAAGGCGACGAGCTTGTTTGCTTGTCAGCATCTGAAGGAAAGATGAAGATGACCTTTTTTGCTTGTCAAGATTTTTCGAAATTGGTTACGATCAAAACCAAAGCTCCCCTTCCGGAAATCCTGGTTACGCCACTGTTGGTTAACCTGTAAAAATAATTAATTTCATCCGGCTGATTAGTGGCCAATGATCAGCGGATTCAGCGCTATGCTCCCAAATTAAAAACCCATCAGACTTGGTTAGTAGACCTAGGGCTATACGCTGCATGATAACTATAAGCCTACGCATATATGCCTCCAATTTATACGCTGCACTACTATTTATGCAGTTATTAAATTCTACAAAACTATCGCACTGCATCGTAACAGACTAGTGAAATAATAGGCCTAAACAGAAAAATATATTACAAATCTTAGGCGGATCCAGAGATGGGGGCATAGGGGCATGTACCACCATGAACTCATTCAAAAATTATGTTTTGCTAATTTCTTGTCATAGCAAAAGACCAAACAGTTAGGGCCTATAGAGGCACGAAAAATTAGCCACTGTCGTCCTTCTAGTGTTGCACGCTACTGACGATACCACGATATTACTACACGATATTTTTTCCACGATACCCCAGTATCGTCAGAGTGGCGATACCAATCACGATACCGCAATAACCGCATCACGTTAATTTATCCAATTAAGCTAGCAAAATTTAGCAAATGTACTTCGTGTTCGAAGCATTAAGGCCTTCAGTGAACTGTCCTTCTTGCTCCTGCTGCCAATGCTGCTTGGTGCCTGTTCGTTTATACTGTTCATGCTAAATGATTTATTAGTCAGATATTTTATTAATGTGATCTCGTGATCGCCTTGTCTCCTCTAGCTGTATTCGTTTATCTTTTCGTGTCCATTGATCATTCATCTTTATGACGAGCGACCGGCTCTCAGGGCATTAAACGATATGCTGCCTCGGTGGCTCTCTCGGTATAGAGCGTCAGCTCTGAAACTGGGAGGTGTAACAGGTGTTTTAGCAGAGATGTAGCAAGTACACAATGCCTCAAGTACAAGTACAAGTACAAGTACCTGGCCTCCGAGTACAAGTACAAGTACAAGTACTTGCATTCCAAAAACTCCGAGTACAAGTACAAGTACAAGTACAAGTACCTGGCCTCCGAGTACAAGTACAAGTACCTGGCCTCCAAGTACTAGTACAAGCACAAGTACAAGTACTGAAGCCTCAAGTACAAGTACCGAAGCCTCGAGTACAAGTACAAGTACCGATCCTCATAGCCAATACAAACAGCAAGTAGGCCTACACTTTATTAACGGGTAGCTGTTTGTCACGGTTATTCAATAAAATGGTGCTAGAACAAAATGTCCGAGAACAAAATGTCACGGACAAAATGTCATGGGGATAAAATGTCAGCGGAAAAATGTCAGCGGACAAAATGTCATCCTAACTCTAACCCTAACACTAACCCTAACCCTAAACCATGACATTTTGTCCCCTGACATTTTTTCCGCTGACATTTTGTTCTCATGACATTTTCTACATGACATTTTGTCCGTGACATTTTGTCCTGCCAGGCGGCCACGAATAAAATTGACACTATTAGCATCTAAATATCATCACAGTTGCACTAAAAAATTAGAGAAATAAAGATTATTATTATACACAGTCTTGCACCGGTCATATTAGCCCTAGGCGGTCTCGCGATCAAGCCAGCTTGGCTAAATACGCGTTTAATTGGTGCGCCAGAAGCAGGCACACTAAGGTCTCTAATGGCTGCATTATACTGCCTGTTGAACTCCTTTCTATTAACTTCACTGTTCCAAAATACGATGGTATCAGTTGCTTCATCATAAATATCGTTGAGTTCCAGGTTCTTGGCCATCTGTGAGGATGTGCTTGTCATTAGCCTAAAGGAACAGCATTACTGGTACCTTTGAAGTACATGTAGCCAGAGATGTAGCAAGTACACAATGCTTCAAGTACAAGTACAAGTACAAGTACCTGGTACGAGTACAAGTACAAGTACTTGCATTTCAAAACTCTGAGTACAAGTACAAGTACAAGTACCAGGCCTCTGAGTACAAGTACAAGTACAAGTACTAAAGAAATCAAGTACAACTCGAGTACAAGTACAAGTACCAAGTACTACATCTCTGTGTTTTAGGTGTTTTATTGGCCGCGGGTTCAACTTATGTATACCACGATAATAGAGGGGGATAGAGGGCCTCCAAAATCTAAAGAATAAAATATCTGCGGCACTAAGAAAATTGAGGGAAAACAGCCCCAGGACCTGATGAAATAACAGATATGCTACTGTAATAGCAGCAGGGTAAACAGGAATGCAGAGGATAACAATACTAGTATATAAAATATACGAAACAGGGAAAATAGGTACCAAAAGAATTGGACTATGTAGATCAATGTACTTTTCCAGAAAAGTTACAACCCTAGCCCAGGCATCCACCACTCTAATTTGGAACGCCATGCTACTACTACTACTACTACTACTACTACTCTACTACTACTACTACTACCACCAGGGTGCGATTTGTGACCTGAAGCAGTGGGAGGATATGTCGAGCTTGGGGGGATGTAGTTGTTGGAAAATGTAGCAGTGGGGGGGGGAGTAGTGGTGGAGGATGTATATAGCAGTAGGGGGGATGCAGTTTGGCAGTGGGGGAAGATTCCCCCTTCCCCCTCGCAAATCGCGCCCTGACTACTACTACTACTACTACTACTACTACTACTAAATAATAATAATAATAATAATAATAATAATAATAATGGACTTAGTACCTTTTGCAATCTATTTGTGAGCAGTTGATTAACAAGACCATATATAAAATTTGTATCTGCTAAATTCACTGTCTATAGATTTAATTAGCATATTTTTTGTACAGCATATTTTGATTGGTAACAGTGCTCATTCAATGATGAGCAAATGTTAGCCTATTTAACGAACCGATATCTGCTTTTTAGGACTTAATGAGTCTTGTGCAAAACAAAAAAGTACGCATGTATTAGAAGCAGAATAGTTTCCTTATGCTCGGTTACTTGTACAGTATTCAAATGAATCACAGCAGTGGCATTAATATATATTATATAAACTTTATCAAAGTCCTGTCACTGAAAACGTTTACCATCTCATTTTTACTAGAACACAGCTGTTACATCATGGGCTAGATATTGGGAGGTGCAATTCAGTGAAACTGGGTATGTCACAAGGACTGAACTAGTCACAGATATGATTAACTTACAGCCAATTGCACGAAATTGAACAGCTATGACAAAACAAGAAGATGGTAGCGAAAGTGTGAAATATGAATTGGTTCAATCAACCAGCTTTATCAAGTATTTCTCACGGGGATGATGATGACGATGATGATAGTAAAATATCCACAGCATTGACTAGATGTCACAAATACACAAAATCTCAGCCCTGCATTGTGTGATAATTTGTCATTGGATCAAAATCACTTAAATAACACCAAGTGCTTTAAACATTTTGTCAAATAATATCTGTTCCAGTTCAAAAATCAATCCTATCAAGGAAGAATTAACATGTGAATCAAGAAATAGACATCTATTCGGTTGAAACGAAAATCAATGACCTAAAACAACAAATTAATTTGTTTAAGGGTACTGCCATATATAATTGTATGAAATTCATTCTGGTTATTTTATATTTGACTTTAAACTGAGAAAGAAATATATTATGTCAAAACAAACTTCAACAAGCAAAATACAACTTTAAAAAATCTTATTTCAGTTAAGAAAGACTGTCAACAATTCACACTTGAACAATTGCATTTGAAATTTGGCTGCAACACATCCAGACACCTTAAGTAGTCAATGATATAAGGGACGA
This sequence comes from Metaphire vulgaris, assembly GCA_018105865.1. Taxonomy (NCBI): domain Eukaryota; kingdom Metazoa; phylum Annelida; class Clitellata; order Crassiclitellata; family Megascolecidae; genus Metaphire; species Metaphire vulgaris. The sequence continues at coordinate 11,235,220 of CM030840.1, read as the reverse complement.
TGATGCCAAAACCTGTGCTCATTAAAATCCAAATTTAATCCGGTTTGTGAAAGAGCAATAGTTCCCACACCAGCATATGAATTTACAAGTACGAAAAGAATTAAATCACCACTATAAAAGATAAATAACACATAACCAAATATAAGAATATAAAGAAACCTTGGCCAGCTAATAATGATACCTGATCTGCTGTCATGTCCTCCACGATTGTATGGAGGCCGAACTGGTCGTGCTGCACCTGAGGGGGGAATGCGTGGACCATGACTATAAGGAAACTGCCTTTCTCCTGCAACAGGTGGTGGAGACTGGTTCCTCAAATATGTTGGCGAGGACCGGCCAATATGGAGGGATGGAGACATGTGACTTCTTTGTGATTCAGGTGAGACTCCTCGACGCTGAGGAGAGGGAGAACGGCCCCGAGGAGGGGAACGATCACGCGGGTGAACTGGAGATCTATGCAATTGAGGAGCAGACCATAGGTCAAAAGGAAGAGGAGATCTCATCTCCGGTGGAAGTCTATCAAACATCATTGGAGGAGGAGGAGGCAATGGGTGACCAAACAGAGGTGGGGGCAAAGGTCGATCTGCAGGTAAAAATGATCCAGGAGCAAATGGTGGTGGAAGCCTGGAAAACAAGTCATCTTAACATGAAAAAATCAAGCACAATGTATAATATATACAGAATTCTTTCAAAATATAGATATCATAATACTAAGAAATACCTTTGCCTTAAACACTAGTTTAAGTAGACTGTAGGCATACAAGAGCAATTCTTCTAAGTAACATCATGGTGGTAATTCTCAGACCAGTTGGGGAAGATTGCCCTTCCCAATTTCCCTTCTCTCCCATACAAATACCAAACTGAGTAACATAAAATAATAAAATAGGTACAAGTACTGGAAATATTAATAAATATTATATATCAACGATATACAAAGTTCCTCATTATAATGACAGTCATGGGATTGAACAAAATGTATCACTGTAAATGATTTGCTAACACAAAACCAGAAATCTCTTGATTCTCTTCATTACATTATAAAGCATCCATAACTATGCTAATACACTGTTCATAAAGCTTTCTTTGCTGTCTAAGAGCCCCACAACAGAAGTCTAATATTTCACACTCTTAACAAACAAGATTCAGCGACTGGCAAGTTCACTTGCCCAAATTCACTGTCTGTCTGATCATACAACATAGAAATAGCTCTCCACAACATCCAGAGCAAGAAGTGCTAGAGTCCTTGCTACTGCCTCTTTCTTGTTCTCATTTGCTCAGGTTTTGATACCTTCACTCACAATGCTTTTGTTTAGACTTCATTATGGCACATCAATAAAAAAACATTGACTTCCATTGAGCTTAGTTCCTTTTTGAGTCCAGCACATGAAACAGATTCGAACTTCAGACATTAACTCGGGCTATGATATGCACCTTCACCTCTCCATTACGCCAGGATATGTTATTTCTCTTCCTTCATTTGACATCTGCAGCCTACCTCCTCTTAGGCTATTAAGATAGGGGTCAGTTGAGCTGAATCCTTGCAATTATAAAGATAAAACAGCAGCCACTACAAATAATCATTATAAAACTTACTTTCATCTATAATATTAAGATCCTTGCTCTGTATGTCTGTTACCTGCACTGCGAGCGAAGTGAGCGCGAACGTAGCGAGCATCTTTCTAGTGTTACAATAAAATGTAGCCTCAACTGGAGTGAACAGCACATCAAGGATTGGTAGATTGGTAATAGATTGTCATTATAAGCAAGATCAATAGCCAGGATGTCATTGCATCATTCTCCTTATCGATACTTGCATACCTTATCCGTGATCCGCGGTAACCCTCTTCTATGGAATGCTCTTCCCGTATCAGTGACATCGATTACATCCTTCGAGACGTTTGTGACTGCCCTCAAGACGCATTTATTTCGCATATCTTACGAACATTTGTAAAACGCTCTTGACTTTAGCTCTAGCTATGCTATAGCATTAAATAAATTATCTAGGGAATAGAATAGAATTACCTATGACTAATGTGTCAACTTAAGTGGATTGTTACTGTAACCGGTGCCATTATAAATTTGGCAACTGTCATGGGATCAAATAATTATAATGACAGTCATGGGATAGAACTTCTGTAAAATACTCACCTAAACACTGGATTCATAAGCAAAGGCCGAGATGTTGGACGATCTTCATTTGGCAATGTCGAAACTGAACCATTTGCTACACATGAAATGCAAACAAAATAAGCAAATGGTGCCTCTTGCAACATACAGTATTTTAAAATTACCTTTACAATTACAATTCTCATGAAATAAAATTAAACCAATAGCAAAATAAATATACCAAATTCAAAATGCAAAACAAATATCTGCCGTACTGCTCTAAATGCACTATAAATAAAATAAACCAGGTCTAATATGCAGGACACTATCAACAAAGAAAAGCACAGATATATTTCATACCAATGCCAGGAATGGTCTGTCCTAATTCCTGAGTGCCCTTTGATTCTGCTGTAACAGCATCCAGTCTATTCTGCAGTTCTAGTATTCTAAGATCATAAAACACCATTTTGAAATAACATGGCAGCCAGGCAGAGGGTGCAGATTTTCAGGGGTGTAGCTAAAAATCATCAAAACCAAACTTGACAAGCAAAAAAGGTCATCACAGAAAAACAGCGTCTTCTCCAAGGGGCGCAGCACACCCCCTAATTCTTTTCCATGGGTGCGGCTGCACCCCCTTCACCCCCACTTCTTACAGGCCTGATGACAGCTGATCTTAAACTGAAACAGCCAAAGTAACAGTGCTTCAATAGATAAAATAGGCTTGTCTTGTCCCATTCATTATTTTGCTGCAAGTTTTGGCAAAATCATGAACCATTTTTCTGCAATTACGGTAATCACCTTTTTTAATTCTTTGTATTATCAAACTGATCCACATCTACCAATTGCATTTGCTGGCCACCATTTCTTCCAAACATTGCTCTCTTTATAACTTTTTCAATGCAATCTCCACACCCTCATTTTATGTCACATGAAAGAAAATGTGTAACTGTAAAAAGAAACTTTAAGCAGCATACCATAAAACATAATATACATTTTAACACCTATAGCAGCTAAGCAAGATAATAATGAAACATATAAAGTGATCTCACTTGAGCCTAAGAATATGTGCTTCAGCTTTATACTCTTTAACATCGCGTTCACTCTGTCGAGCCACAAGCTACAAAGTACATTTAAACGCTCAACAATCAATTCAATGCATTTGTATGATCACACCATTAATCACAAGGGTGTGCGGTGGAGCAGTGGTTAGCTCACTGGTCTGCCAATCTTGAGATCTGTGGTTCAACTCCCGGCCGCGGCAGAAAGTTTTCGGTTGTTTCAGTCCCAAGCGCCCCCAGTTGACTCAGCTGTGAATGAGTACATTGGGTGTTAACACAGTGGAAGGAAAGGCAGCGAGGCAAAGGCTGGCAGTCGCCCTCATTCAGCCGTTGCCATGTAAAACTTAAGGTGCAACCCTTTGTTCTCCACACAGGCCCAAGCCTATGGAGTGTACCTTTACCATTAATCACTGATAATATAATTAATGTAACACAGGGGTGTTCACTTATATCTTACAAAGACCACATTTTTTATGATTGGTTCCCGATGGCCAGGTATTATTACTAAGACAATTTTTATAGCGCTGTAACATGGTTAAGTACCAAAATCAAAAGCGCTTTGACAACGCTAACATATCAATGGTGGACAGAAGATGGTGATGTTGAAGTCCGCTCGGATGAAGAAAAACAAACTCGCAACCGAGAAATCCGGTGCAGTCGTAAGAAGCGGTCTTTCACTGGAGAACTGCAACCACCACAACGTTGTCAGCGCAGAACGGAAGACGTTGTTGGTCCGCGAGATTGGTAGAAGAATTTCCCGCAAGGAGACCAATGGCGATGAGCAGACCATAAGACGGACGCCCCAGCCAGTCAGAAGTATTCCTCGGCGGCGAAATCCAAGAGCGGTCTTCTGAGAGAAATGTTTCGTCGCCGATATCAGCGAATCCAACGAAGATTGATTCAACGAAGTCCAGAAAACATCCCTTCTCGGTCACGCTGTACCACGCGGCAGCCATTAGCGGCTGACCTTGGCGAGCTTTATACGAACGACGACCGATTCAAAATCGTTAAAAGCGAAGAATTGCAGAAGACCCTCGAAAACCAACAAGTCGATGCAAAAGTCCGCTCGTAGAACATCGGATAAAACCAAAACGGCGACGAAATCCGAAGCGCACACAAACGTGCATGGGCAGCCATGATGGCGCCCACCGGTATTATTACTAATTACTAATTCATTCGTTTTTCAGTCCAAGATATTTTCAGCATTTTCCTTAAGAACCACATTTCTGCAGCTTCAGGCATTTTCTTCATGATTTTAGAGTTAGTCCAAGTTTCTGCACCATATAACATGACTGGCCAAACATAGAATTCCCAAACCCTAACCTTTGTCTTCATTGCTAAATGTCTGCTTATGGTGTAACTGCATTATCATATTTAGTTACACCATAATGCTAAACTCTTGGCCAACAATACATGACAAACATAGAAGAAAAGTTGAACCATTAATTTGAATAAATATCATGAACAATATTTCAATTACCCAGTTTTCATGAGCCTTCTTTTCCTGGAGCGCAATCTAAACATGCAAAGGATATCAAGTAAATCACAAAATTCAAAAACAAAATGATAACACATTTAAATTCTGTGAGGAATTTAGCATACAAGATACAGTTTGCAACCATTTTAAATGGACAAGATACTAGACAGGTGCTGTTTTACAAAGGAACCGAATTTACATTTAGTAAAAATTTAAGAACACATCTAACTAGGCTATTAGTCTAATATAAATCATTCTCAAAGTCTCAGTTGCATAACATTTCCTTTCAAGTAAAACATTTCAGTTTGAAAATCTACAAAATCAAATGTTGTGAAAAATCCTGCATATATGTATAAGAGTGATGGCAAACAGAGTAGAGAGCACAAATAAAAGATATTTTTTTACTATACAAATATTGGGAGTAGAAGTTCTTTCTATAAAACAGCATAGAGATTTATTTATTTGTTTATTTATTGACAATTTATATAGTGCAGTAGACAAGGCTAAGGCCTACATCAAAAGCGCTTAACACAATTCATATCCAATATTAAATAAATGTGTCTTCAAATTTCTAATGAAAAGTCCAGCTGAGACTGCTCCAGTCACATTGTCTGGAAGAGAGTTCCACAGGGCGGGATTCCCCTGCGCGAATGATCTTTCCCCAAACTTAGGGGTCTTGGACGGGGAGGGACCAACAACTGCACTCTCTGACTAGACCTAAGAACCGATCTCCTCTCGATCACAGTCGATCTCCGTACAAGTAGTTAGATAATCAGGACAGAATGGATCGTGTAAAGCCCGAAACGTAAGCCAACAGCGCTTGTAGACAATGCGCTGTGGAACACGGAGCCAGTGGAGTCGATCTCTAAGGAGAGGAGTGACGTGGTCACCCCAGCGACAGCCAAAAATCACTCGTGCAGCCTGGTTCAGCACTGATTGTATGCGGTTCAATCTAGTATCCGGAAGTCCAAGAAGCACACCGTTACAGTAATCAATTCGTGTCAGTACCAGGGCACGCACTAATTTGACAGCCGCGCTCACTGGCAGGTACCGTCAAATTGACCTCACTCTCCGCAGTTGGTAGTGACAGGAGCGTATCAGATTGTTAACGTGCGCTTCAAAGGATCGACTCTCATCTAGGAGCACTCCCAGAAGACGTAAACTCTCGGAGGGAGCAATGGCTGCATCTCCCACCACAAACGGGGCATGACTTAGCAAATGCCTTCTCCTGGGGGTGCTCATCCACAAAAATTCAGTCTTGGCCGGATTCAGTGCGAGCCGATTCTCTTCCGTCCACGTAACAATAGCTGCTATACAGTCAGTGAAACGAATCCGTAGTCGCTCCACTTCCGAGGGTAAGCATGACGAGTAGATCTGTCCATTGTCTGCATAACTATGCGGCGTAAGACCGAAAGCCTTGATGACACGATGGACGTCTGCTGTATACAGTATGAATAGCAAGGGGCCTAAGACTGATCCTTGCGGCACACCGTGTTGGACTCGACGCTCTGAAGACATTTGATTGTTCCACCACACTGCCTGTGTTCTATCGGCTAGATAGCTCTTGATCCAGAGAAGTGGAAGGCCGTCCAGACCGTAAGATATCTCCAGAGATTGGGCCATTTGTATTTGCAAGTCACTAAAAATTCATAATAACCCATCCCTGAGCCTTAGTTAAAATTAACAAGGATCAGTTTCAGAGTTGCACATTGGTATCCCATAGAACAAAAGCAATTGCCTGCTTCCTGAAGTCGGTTTCTATGTTTTTTATTTCTTTCTGCAGATCCTCAACCTGTTCTCTGAAAGAAAATCGAACAACAGTGCAATGCAGAGAAAGTCTATGCTAAAGCTTTATGAAAATAAGTGTAGAAGAGGGATTTAAGGTAAATAAAGTGATTTATGGATTGTGGCAATGATGATTCCACAAAATAAATTGTTCTTCAAACCACTTAAATTTTTTTACATTCTCTGTTCACTGAAGTCCATTATTGAGCATAAGAGAATGATATAAACTAACAGCAATCATTTTGAAGCAGTGACAGTGATGATGAATGACAATGGCATCTCTTCTAATCACGTACAAAGTAAATTGTCTTTGCATGATATAAGCAACATCCAAGAAAGTATATTGTTCGGACATTACAACTAAAGCCTACATCAAGCACTATTCATTCAAATGTTGGGCAAAAATACCCATTTAAACTTTAGAAAATTTTACGGATTAATTAGCAGAAGCTCACTTGTAGAGATGAACCATTTGCTCAAATTCTTTTGTCTTTTCATCAGTGCTCACCAGCTGATCAGCACTAACCTTCCCACGTGCTTCTTGCTCACCGAGCTTTCTAACAAAACAATCAGAATCAAATGGCACAATTAAAAGAAGTACAACAAACACTCCAAGTGCCGTAATGTCATAGGTTATTCCAAAATGGTGTTCCCAACAACTCTTCAGTGAAATTAAATCACTGCTTTGTCAGAACGGCCGCAACTGCCATAAGTTTCACAAATATCTCAACATTACGTCATACCATACTTGACCAAACATCCTATCAATGTGACCACACATACCAGTATATATTCATCTCTTGCTATTTCATCTTCATCTAATAGCAGACAGTCTCTACATTCTGGGTTTATGTGTTATGTGTACTCCAGTAAAGTCTCGTCAGGTACAACACACACAAAACACACACACACACAAACACACACACACACATATATATCCACTCCATACAAATCCTACAGATCAAAATTCTTAACTTCTATAAAATACTGTAATAAAATCAGTGACTGTCAACACTGTCAACTCAAGAATGCTACAATTTTATGCAATTATGCTACACATTTGGCACTAACTCAGTAGAACAAACAGCAATGATCATTCCAAAACTTCACAAGTATTTAGCACCAAAAGTCATATCTCTTTTCTCAGGTCACCAATTATAAAATCAATATTTATTCATTTTATGTAAGCAATATTTTAATAACTTGGTAGATAATTATAATTTTGTCTTACTAAAATTTCTTTAATCTGCAGTACCATTGACAGTAATTTTTCAAATACATGTCCAGATTATTATTATTATTATTATTATTATTATTATTATTATTATTATTATTATTATTTAGACAATTTTTATAGGACAGTATATATATAGCTAAAGTCAAATTCAAGGGTGCTTTAATACATATCACTTGTAAGTAAGCAATATTAAACAAGTGCATCTTGAGGTTCTTTGTGAATAGCTCAGAAGAGTTTGCTTTTGTCACGTTCTCAGGCAGAGAATTCCATAAGACTAATAGAATAAAATAATTGGTTAATCTTAAATATAGACAAAAATGGCCAATTGTAGCATGCATTAGTGCACATTACTAAAAATCAATAAGACAGAATAATAATCCTGCTTTAGGTCCAAACAAGCAATGAGATAAAAATAAAGCATTTAAACTTTAAAATTCTGCAAGAAGTAAGATGCCAAAGAACAATGCAAAAATATCAGTGACAATTTCCATAAAATTACACAAAAATATCTAAAAATAGATCAATGGTAACTTGCGACCCATTGAGAAACGGGCAGCATAGTGATTTAAATATTTCTCAGGTTCTACAATTTTTCATGCTAAACAATAAATGACCCCTGTTCATATAAAACCAGCCTCCCACCTTGTTAGCTCAGCCTCTTTCTCCTTAAAGTAGTTGACCAGAACATCCATCTTGATGGCAGTTGTGCTGGCTTGACGCTCTGCTACCTGTCGGCTTTCCATTAACATTTCCATGTCCCTCTTCAACTGCTTTATCTGATCTACATTGCACAAAAAACCTAAACTTCTTAACTAACTTTCGAAAGAATCATACAATACTGTGAAACCAATAATATACAAAAAACGGCCCATCCTGGGATCTGTAAAAGTTGAATATCTCAAAACCTACTCAAGAGAGCAGGCTAAAATTTTTGCAACCTTTCATTTGGATGTTTGGGAAACATTTGTGGTAAATTTCATAAATTTTTGAGATGGTCAATCTGAAACTTCTCAAAAAATTTGTTGAATTGACATGTATGACTCTATAGTAATTTTTACTGGACATACTTATGATCAAATATAGAATTAATATTATAACAGAGTTACAGAATTAATATTGAAAAATTAGCATCATAGACACAAATGAATGCCAAAGCAAATATACAGCTACTGATACTTTCCACTTTTTTCCAGATATATGAGCCTTATTCTTTATAACTAGTGTGGTGAAATATTAGATTTTATTACAAAGCCAAAGAGAAGAAACCTGTTAATCTTTATAAATTTATATCAATTTACACCAAAGTATAAGGTTCAAAACCAGAAGGAAAAAGATCTAAAGGAAGACCAAAAAGACAAAGGATGGACGGATTGGAAGAGAATCCAAACATGGCAGGACTGAATCTCAACAGAAAAATTGATGGAAGACATAAAATGACCTTGAAAGAAATAGCAAAGGACAGAGAATGTTGGAGAGATGTCATGGATAAGTCAATAGCAGTACACAACTGGAGGACAAAGACCTGACCTGACCTGACCTGACCTAGATTCAACAAATCTTCAAAACAACACAGCATATGTAAACCTTACAGAAGCTGATAAAATTTTAACATAAAACAAAGAAACTTTAAATACTTTGGCTTTTTCAAGTAAATATGAAATTAAGAAAATCTCCAAGAGCATAACGGATACGAATAAAATGACAAAATTTATTTAGTGCATTTGATGCAATTAACCTTCAAATTCCATTCGACTTTCCATTTCAATTTTTAATGCATTCTTCAGAGAACTTTTCTCCTCTTCTGCAGCGTTAAGTCTTGCATTTATCTACACATAAAGTTGTTAACATAAACAAAGTATCTTAGAACCCACACCACAGCCAATATATAAACAACAGGAACATCAGTTTCAGGATAATCATCACCAAAAATGGCAAATCGCGTGTGCGTGTGTGTGCACGCACGCACGCACACACACACACACACACAAACACAGCAGTTATATGTTAAATATTCCCTATCAGAAGTGTTCTCACTAGACTGTCATAAGTGTATTTTTGCACCCAGAACAAATGACAAAATTAGAAAATAAAAAATTACACATTGCAAATATCTAACACATAAAAGTTTCCTCAGTTTGAGAATTCAAAATGTCCATTAATGAGTCCATTAATGATAATATTTCACATATAATAGTAATGCTTCAAAAATAAAATTCAAAACAGTGCCAAACTAAGTGCTGCTTGTAAATTTATAATAAAGATAATAATGAATCAAAGAGACAAAACCTGAGCAACGTCAATCATGCTTTTAATTTTCTGTTGCACTTTATCTTGCTTTCGTTTCTTTTTCATTTCTTCATCATCATCATCATCATCCTCATCTACTTCTCTGTTTGCAGAACCATCACAGTCTATGCTGTTCTCAAATAGCTTCAGCTGCTGATAACAATCTCTTAAAACCTGCAACATATAAAATATAACATGAAAATCATATCTATTATCTACTGTAATGCCTGTTGTATCATAAGCATAGATTGTAATGCTTACTGTATAGTAAACATTAGAGCATAACTAAAAACACATAATAAGCTGATTTAGTTAGTTAGTTAGACAGACAATTTATACAGCGCAGTAATCAAAGTGAAAAACTAAAGTCAAGAGAGCTTTACATTTCACACACGAACAAGATGTTAAATAAGTGTGTTTTTAGTTTCTTGGCAAATAGTTCCATTATTTAACTCAATTGTCAAATTAAATTACTGTGGATGGAATAAAACCTGCAGATGAAGGCCAAAAACAGGTTTAAGGAAAAGCTAAAACTCTGCATGAAATAGAAATAATTCTAAAGGACTCTTTCATCATTAATGTTGCCGTTAAACAACGTATCAATCAACAAATTCTGTGCCCAATTTCATTCATTTCTGAGAGTGACTTATAATGAGCTCTATCTACCTTATATATATATATATATATATATATATATATATATATATATATATATATATATATATATATATATATCCTTATATACATATCCTTATATACATATATATTATATATACACTGACAAATTTATATGAGCAAAAACATACAAAATTTTATTATAATTGTCTTAGTTTTGTAGAAGATATGATGAAAAATATTTTGGTATGTTCTTTTATGCCCCACAGTGTATATATATATATAAAATTTTTATATATATATATAATATATATATATATATATATATATATATATATATATATGTGTGTGTCAGTGGCGTAGCTACAATGGAGCAGGGTCACTTGTGCAAATTGTATAAATCCGACAAGACTTTGTGTGTGGGAGGTAGACCTGGTATAGTAGGTTCTGCAAGACTGCAACTGGTTGGTTATAACTTTTCGCACCAGACTGGCTTTGCCAGTCAGGCAGGTTCAAGCTGTGTAGCATCAAGAGTCTCGTGGTTATCACATAGACAACTGGGGTCGTTGCGTCGCTCCTGACCAGTGTTGATCATGTTCGACCGTTGGTAATGAGTCGGCGAATGGTTTGATTTGGCCCAAAGCCATGTTTTGCTTGGGTGACTATGAGGCTGCTTCCATTTAGGATGTAGTGGTTGGTTAAGAGTCTGAGGCACTCCTCTGAACTCTGGTTCCAAAATCATTATAAGGATGTGACGTACAGTAACTAAACCATATTGAATATGTTGTTTTTAACAGTGGCATTAGCATGGGTTTTAAGTGCCCGGGGAAAAAGCGTGGTTGTGCTCCAAGTTCTCCCCAAAATGTCTTGACAAGCAAAAGAACATCATCGAGACTGTACTTCCACATGTTCATAATAGATTCCGATAGTAGGTACTTACAATTCTTCATTGTGAATGCCACGTGTCGGCCGATTTTACTATTTATTTCTTTGTATTTTTCTTGTATTACATTTGACATTTTGTGCCTTCAAGAATTTTGCGCACAAGGCAACCGCCCCATGCCCCCACGTTTTAAGTTAAAAACGGCATATTCAATATGGTTTAGTTACGTCACATCCTCACAATAATTTGGTGGACCGTCAACTGGACTTAGGCTAGCAGTAAATGCAATGTGTTAATAGCACATAATGAGACAGTGATGCCTGGAACTGTGTATATTACATGTTGTACTTTGTGATAAAAACTTCACTACTCGAGAAGTGTAGCTATAACATGAAATGTTTAACGCTCATGGGGATGAAAGTGGCACATCCAAAGAACCTTTTTGTGTGTATAAAATGTGCTAAAATTCACCTACGGACAATTGGACATTTGTGTGAGAAGGATGGAGGGAGGGGGAGGAAAAGAGGGGGAAATAGTGGATGGAGGGAGGGTAGGGGAAATGAAGGAGAGGGACGACAGGGGAGGGTGGAGAGATGGGACTTGCTTTCCTAGATCGATATTATTTATATATATATATATATATATATATATATATATATATATATATATATATATATATATATAATATATATATAATAATAAGTGAAACTCATTAGCCAACGGCTGGTCATTAAACCATTAAACACTAATGTACAGCAATAAACATACGCACACACAGACTGACAAGTAGCTGTTCAAATAACAAAATCTACAGCTGTATTCACTTGTGCTTAGGTTACATATGCATGACAGTACTTAAGAATCTTTATAAAAGATACGATAGCCAATTACAGTTGACATACACTCAGTTCTTTTTCTTTCAGACCATTAGATTCCATAAGAGTCTTTTCCTGTTCAAGAAGTTTTGATATTTGGTCTCCCTGTTCCCGAACTCTAGAAAGAAAAATACATTTGAAACAAAGCTTATTCATTAGTTCATTGTATTAAATGAATTACAGTAATTTGGCAAATTGTCTTAAACAAAGATCCATATGAAAGATCAACTATTCTATGATAAGTCCTCTAATAACAGCATAACAAGAAACAGCTCCAAGATTGAAAATCCTCAGAGGAAAAATCTAGATTATTTCTCAATAGCTAGAAAGAACTAAAGCAACAAGAATTTCTTTAAAACTGAAAACATCTATTAAATAAATTCAAAATAATGCTCATAATAAGCTATAATGATCAGACTTCTAAATGGCAACCCCCAATAGGGCTAATACTGAGGGTTGAAAATTTGAGAAACAACAGACCAAACATTACTCAGGGTAAAACCACTATGACTGTTAGATAACCTTAGGTTATAAGGCATCCAGTCAGCAGAAAGTAAGTTTGTCAAAAATGTATATGATTCATTTTCATAATTCTTGTTAAGTAATGTACTGCTATGAAAGTAGAAACTTATATAAAAAATTAAAAACATTACACAACAGATTTCAATTACATACTTTTCATTCCACCCATCGGCTTCCAAAAGTAACTAAAATTAAGCAATAAATTATCATTATTAAGTCATCACGATAAGGCAGACTGACTGCTTTTTAACAGAATTCATTGTCTCACCTGGAAACATGATGAATGATGATGACGCTTAGTTCTCTTCCCTAAACAAGTCCAATTGGCTTTTTCCATCTGGAGATGAGATGGGTGAGGTGATTTCCTGATGCCCTTCTCACAGATAATCAGAGGCAAACAACTTGCTCTCAAGGTCACTATGCAGTGGATAGGGTCAGATTCGAACCCACTACCCTTCGATTGCTGGGCAAGAATCCTACCACTACTCCACCACATCCCCCCAAAGTATAGTCATTACAAATATAATTCACATATTTAAATGTCACAGTGATAGTTAATAAATGGTTCCATGACCTGAACTTCTACGATTAACAAATGTCCTCTAGTATTCTATCTCAAACATACTAAATACAGATATTTAACAGTGACCAGCAGAAATGGAGCAGCCACAATAAATGGCAGTAGCACAAAAAACTATGGAATTATTTTCCAATACCTGGTCTTTGCTTGTCTGAAGAATTGCGATTTCTTCCGTCATCAACTGCAACTGAGACTGCATTTCTAGTGCACCTCTTTGCGATTCTTGAAATGTTGTCTGCATCTAATACAACATTGGTACAAACTGGTTGCAGCATATCAAAATAGATTGCAGTGCCTATTATTGCCTATATGGCAATTGGAAACAGGGTTCAATCACTGTGAAATTTAATCTTAATGCCCTTAATGGCTAATGCTACATTTCTCTACAAGACCAGTTTTCTCAAAGAAAATGGCAGGCACTATTGATGAAACAAGCACTATTTCATTTTCACAAAAGAATTGTTTAGTGTCTAAGGAATCACTATTGCATTAACTTTATACATAATAGTAAGCTTAAACTATAGTACGATTAGGAGCAAAAATTTATTTTGCAATTATTAAATTCATAAAAGGCAAAATAAAAATCAGAACCCTGAACAACAAAATGATCGTCTGTTTTGAAGATCTCTAACAATCCTTTTCTTAGCAAAAGTGTCCACTTGGCAAATAAATATATCTGAATAATGAATGATTTTTTTATGCTAAGCTAGAAAATTGTGTTGCACTTGTACATTCCTTAAATGCTTCCTATATCCTGCTTCAACTCTAGAACATTTTCCTTCTTAAGTTCAAGAAAGACAACATCAAGTGGCAATGCTGCCTAGTACTATCACTTTATACAACAATGCTCATGACTGCCATTGCTACAACATTTTGCAGCAGAAAGAAATGGAAAAATATTTGAAAGTCATAAGAGGTAATTAACAAAATGGGTACTCAGTTTCTATTTTCTAGCAAATACTGTTGGAGAAATAAATAAAAATGTTTAGGATGCTTGATAGACAAAAATCAATTCTGTTACTCAGTTATCACAGCATTCTATACCTTTCATAAATCAAACCATAATGGCACCTTGTAATAATATGCCAACATGTTAACTGTCAAACATAAATTTTTGCAAATGAATAAAATGCAATCATAGATTTTAATTTAACCCTTATACTAACATGGTCTCTAAGCATACAGCTCAAGATATAGACACATCCAACATTCACTGACATCAGTGCATTTGCTGCGCTGTGAACTTGCACTTTATAAATGTTCGGAATAATAATAATAATAATAATAATAATAATAATAATAATAATAATAGTTGTGTGGAAAGTAGAACTTCAAAATATCACATAACAAATTGCTGTTTTTTTAAAACACCATTATTTAACTTAAGCTGACCTCACACAGTCGAGTTTCCAGATGATCCTTATGTAATGAAGTCTCTTCTAAACTCTTCTGCAAAGTTTTGTGCTGACAGAAAAAGGTTTTAAAATTCACTGCAGACATAAATAAATCAAAACTTCAAAAGTGCTCACTAAGCTGTGTTAATGCAATTAGGCAAAATGGTTCTTGCAATTATGTTATGAAATGTCACATATGTTTTATTGAACAGCATAGCAGTGAGCAAAATTTCTGATAAAGCAAATAGTTACTTCAAATTTAAAATTTCAAGAATTCATTTAAAAATTACAGTTTAAATTTCTGATCAAGTAGCAGTCTTAGGATCAACTACATCAACATCAGCTGAAAATGCAAGTAAAATAACATACATCAAAATTCATCCAATTTGTTAAATTTTCTTACCTTCTCTGAAAGCTTCTTAATCGATTCAGATTGAGACGACACCTTGGCTGAAAGATCAGTTTTCAGACTCTGTTGTTGACTCAGCTTCTCCTGCAAGGCTTCATTTTCTTCCTTCAAGAATACAGTAAAGCAAATTGCCTCAACCATCATACTTCTGTGCATCAGATACAGAACTAATAATAGTACCCGGTAAGTATAATAATGAAAACAACGATGATAATAATAGTAATAAATAATCAATAAAAATAATAATAACACATTTTAACAACACACACATACACACAATTATACCATAAACCAATAACAGATTTATACTGATGCTACTGTATGCTAAATCATCATCATCATCATCATCATCATCATCATCATTTCCTCTTTCCTTCATTAGTTGAAGATGAGGTGACGTCATGAATCAGGCATTTCCAGGTAGTTCTTTCTTTAGATGCTTTTACTGCTGTTGTTATAGCCATTCCAGTCCATTCTTCTATGTCGTCCACCCATCTTCTGTTCGGCCGACCTCTTTTTCTTTTTCCTGGTATGATACCTTGTTGCATTGTTTGCTGTAGGCTATCTTTGTTGTTTCTTTGTACATGACCAAAATAACTCAATTTTCGTCTTTGGCAGATGTTAAAGAATTTTTGTTTGGTATTTGCTTTTTTCATGACTTCTTCATTTGTTTGTTTTTCTGTCCATGATATTCTTTGCATTGTTCTGAGAGAAAACATTTTGAAGGCATCTAGTCTTTGTCTTATTTTCTTTTTGATGGTCCAGCTTTCACATCCATAAGTTGCTACACTCCATGCCATACATTCCATTAATCTTCCTTTGTTTTTCATGCTGATTTTGTTGCTTTTCCAGACAGTTTTTAATCTCCTCATTACTTCTCTGCCTTTTCCTAATCGTGAGTTTATTTCTTCTTCAAGATTTCCATTACTGCTGATTATTGCTCCTAGATATGTGAATTTGTCCACCTGTTCAAGATTCTTTTCATTAACAGTAATCTTAATTTTCTTTCCATTTGTTGTCATTACTTTTGTTTTAGTTTCATTAAGGTGTAGGCCATATTTTTTGCTTTCCAAACTTATTCTGTCAACCAGTTGCTGTAATTCTTCTTCTGATGTTGCTATTAGGATTATATCATCAGCATCAGTATGCTAAAGGTAAAGGTAAAAAGGTATAAAAGGTAAAAAGGTACACTCCATAGGCCCAGCACCCATACAGAGAACCGAAGGGTTAGCACCTTCAGTTTTACATGGCAACGGCTGAATGAGGGCGATTGCCGGCCTTTGCCTCGCTGCCTTTCCTTCCACCGAGTACTTAACACCCATTGTACTCATTCACAGCTGAGTCGACTGGGGCCGCTTTGGACAGAAGCAACCAAAAAGTTTCTGTCGCGGCCAGGGGTTGAACCACGGACCTCAAGATTGGCAGACCAGTTCGCCAACCACTGCTCCACCACACTGATCCGTTCTGTGCGGAATACCTCGTGACACTTGTAGGAAGGCCAGCGTGGAGCAACCAACGGCTTCACCTGCGATCCAGCAGGCGAATCCAACTGTATGTTCCACTCCATCGGAGACCGTCAAGTTTGGAGAATGCTCATTCTCACACAGAAATTCTTTCCTCTGGAATTCATTGCTGGATAGTGTGTCGTCTGCCACCTCCTTTGGAGAGTTCAAAGTTAAAGACATCTATTCAACATCTTGTTCCCAGGTTCCTTGTAAAATGCCCTTGATTTTGGCCTCTACTATTTTACAGCGCTATATAAATTGTCACAAACAATAACAATAACTGTTTGCTGAATAATAATAATAATTATTAATAATAATAAGACAATTTATATAACATCCAGCAGACTAGTATCACAGAAGAGGATGATGAACAAATAGCAAAGACAAGAATTGAATAGAATGTCTTTAGTGGTCTCTCTTGTAACTATTTAGATATGCACTTTCCTAACAGCTTCATGCTTTATGGTCCATAATAGTAAAAGATTGTAATACCTACATGTATACAGGACCAATCTAATATCCTATAGTACTTAGTGTACTTTTAAAAGTATTTACACTATTGGCTCCTCCAATATATTTATATATTTTTATTTATTTATTTATTTTTTATATATTATATATTGATATAATATTTTCTCCTCCAATTATCCATATTTTGTAGCAGACCCTTAGCATTTGAAATTTTACTTCAGACCCAGTACATCATATACAATTTAACTTCAGGGGTTTGCAAAAGAACTATAACAATTTATGCACAAAAAACTACAAATGCAAAAAGAACAACATCAGCATTATTTCACATTTCGTCTTGTGCGAGTCATTATGTCAGTCAAAAGCAACGCACAGAATAACTACAGCATTCTCATTCTAAAGTTTTCGCTACTTTCAGTATATCTGCTGAGTGCTGTAAAACTCACTTCCAGCTTGCTAATGTTTGCAAACAACTCTTCCGCTTGTTCTGTGGTTGTGGTCGATTGATTCTTGAAATCCTTGCACTAAAATGCAATATTTATATTAACCAATTATAATTAATAATAACCAAATAATATTAATTAAATATTAAAATTTGGCAATTTTCTAATTAACATTAGAAAATTGCCAAATAACTTTAATCCTCATCTGCTAAACTCACAAAGCTGTGGTTATTAAATGTATAACAGTGGCTAGAAGAGGATAATCCAAGCACTATGTACCTGCTCCTTTAAACTTTCTAGTTCACCAGAAACTGTTTCCTTTTCCTGTTCAGATATCAGCAGGGCTTCTTGCAGAGTCGACAGTTTCTCTGAAATTATTGACAAGAATATGGTAGAATATCCTAATCTTATTGCCAAGATACATGACTTTACATATTAAGCACATGAATTTGTCAAACAATTATAACCAAATTAACCAATAAATGCCAATTATCTCAAAAATATAAACAATAATAGCAAAATAAAGATAGGATTACTGCTTTATCCTTAGTAAATTTTTCCTAAATATGTATTAAATTGTTAAACATAGATTCTTACGTAATAGTCCTTTTTTCTCCTTTTGCTGTGATCTCTGTTTTGATGACTAAAAAAAGGTACACGTTTAACTGCAATCGTACATTTAATTACAAAAAATCAGAAATAAATTTAATGTCCAAGGTTTAAAATTACATTGTTGATTGTCCAAAGAACAGAAAATCATGTTTTCAAAAGATTGGTCTCCTGGTTTATAAAGCATTGGAGACTGGCCGATATCTGCATCTAAGATCCATGCTAAAGCACCCAAAACATTCCTACTCAATATAGATTTGTTGATTCATTATTAAATGCACCAAAAAGCAAAACATTATATTATTAATCTTAGTTTTTTCTTTTTAACACCAAACAATCTAGAAAATCAATTGCATAATTATCAAATATAAACAATTACTGATAGTTTAAACTTTTCCTCCATCATCTGTCTTGCTGTTAACCACTCTGACTGATCTCTGGAATGACATTGGATCTGGAGTGTCTCTTTTCTTGAATTGCATTATAAATCAGTGAAATAAAGTTGTTTTACTACATGTAATTATAATTCGAGGATTACAATAATTATTCCTAATGATTTAAACATTTTTAATCTTAGTTTTATTATTTTTGAGAAACAATAAATTGTGAACGAAAAAATAACCATTGCATAACCATCAATATCAGTATTATTACTGATAGTTTAAAGCATTTTAAAATTATCGTTCTGTAAGCACTCTGCCACTGTACAACATAAATGAATAAATAAATATTTAAAAGTCAGTTTTAAAATATGATAAAATTGTAACAAATTAAACAATAGAAGTGAGTTTTGAATTTCTTTTTTAATGATTTAATTCAGTTCAATGACATAAAGTACTCCAGAGAAGAATAAGTGCATATGTAGAAGAAGTACTTGGATAGGAACAAGCAGGATTTTGACCAGGAAGAAGCACAATTCACCAACTATTTACTATAAGACAAATCTTGGAAAAATATATTGAAACTAACAGTGCATGCCACATTAACTTTATTGACGACAAGCAAGCTTCTGATTCAGCATGGCATGATGGGCTGTGGCAAGTAATGAGAAATTTTGGGATCAAAGAAAATTAATAAACCTAATCCAAATGGTTTATAGAAAAGCAGAAAACACAGTGATGTGTAACATGACCTATCAGAATGGTTCAAGACAGAGGTAGGAACAAGACAGGGATGTATTCTTTCACCAATACTGTTTATCATAATTCTTGAGGCCATATACAAATTTGCAACCAAAGACTTAAACATTGGTGTAAAGTGCTATGGAGAAAATATTTCTAATCTAAAGTTTGCAGATGATGTCACCTTGCTTGCAGAATCCAGGAAAGACCTACAAAAACTGACAGACAATGTCAATATAACGTGCCAAAAGATTCAGCCTTATGATAAATGCAGCAAAAATTAAAATCATGGTGGTTAGCAAAACAGGAGAAAAGAAGATGCGATTAACGCTAGAAAGCATAGAAATTGAGCAGGACAAAAGTTGTACATACATATGTAGGAGGACAAATAACAAGCAATGGAAGCCAACAAGAAGACATCAAACAAAAAAATAGCAAAAGGACTACAAACAATGGGAAGACTAAAATGCATCTGGAACTTTTAAAACATGAAAATAACACCAAAATCCAAATCCAAATATACAATGTTATCACTATACCACAAATACAATATGGATCAGAAACCTGGGTCACAAAAAGCAAAAATGAAAAAAGACTACTTGTTGCAGAAATAAGATGCCTAAGAAGAATTCTTGGAGTTAGCAAACTTCAAAAACTTAGAACTGAAGATATATGGCAGCAGATTGGGCTAAAGAATACCATCACTTATGGAGTGCAGGATAATACTAAAACCCAATCATTGAATTCATGCTGCTGAACAACGTTTCAATGACGATCGTAGCCAAGCTCACAACGCTGCAATGTATGCTCCGTCAAAAAAAGACGCCGTCAAACGCTGCGTGGCGCGTTTCGGGCGTGGCCTTGGCCAGCGTGGCGTTATCGCGCTGCTAAGATTCCAGAACGAAAAAAAGACCTTTCGGCCGCCAATCCAGAACGACCAACGCTCACCCAGCCAACCAATCAGAACGCTTGAAGGTACGAATGAGAACATCACACAGCCAAAATCAGAACACTCACTGCCAACCAATCAGAACGCTTAAAAGCAAGGATCTTAAAATTATACTAAAAAAATGCTTAGCCGCAGTGCAGGACTTCATTCGAGGCAAACGAATATTCCAACAAACAAATTAAACATAAACTGAACAAATCGGGCCTAAATGTGAAGTTTATAACCGGTTAAGATAAGCTATAGGAAGCTCCTATTCACCAGCACTGCACAAAAATGCCTCTAACTTAACTACCGTAATCAATAATTAATGTGCTCTATAAAATTGGCTGTCTTTCTAACGTTTATAACCGCTGAGATATAGGTGAACTCCTATTCACCATTCGCACTGCACAAACATGCATTTAATTTAACTAATAATCGATGAATAATTAATTCCTTTGCAAGAAACCCGGGATAAAAATTTCAGGAATCGATAGAAACGTAAGAATTATAAAAGGGACCTTTAAAGTTTAAAGTACTAAACGGAACATTTGAAACTCATAATGCTAATCTATAGGGCATGACTTTGCACATTTGCGTCAAAGTAGAAGCTATGCAAAAATGTCATAATGTTAATCTATAGGGCATGACGTTGCACATTTGCATAAAAAAACTCGTAGCTATGCAAAAAAATCTCATAATGCTAATCTATAGGGCATGACGTTGCACATTTGCGTCAAATTAAGATTTCGGGAGGGAAGGGAGGGGTATATTCGGAAGGCACACAAAGCTCAACCAAAGGGATGGTTGGTTGGGAGATGGATGGGGGAGGGGTGGAAGAGGGATGGGGAGAGGGGGTCGAGGAAGGGGTTGGGAGGGAAGGGGGTTGAGAAGAGGGGTGGAGAAAAGGGGGGTTGGAGGGGAGGAAGGGGGTTGGGAGAGGGAGGGGATGGAAAGAGGGTGGGGAGGGGAAGGGGGGGGAGGAGGGGGTTTGTTTGAAGGGATGGGGAGATGGAAAGGAACGGGGTTTGAGCTGCAAAACGGACTCCGTTGATTATATTATACAGTTTTGATTAATAGACGATGGTTGTCAATGGCAACAGCCTGCGTGCACAGCCAGGACAGAGGTTAAAGTCGATTGTTACACAGTTTTGAGTAAACAATCGACAATGGTTGTCAATGGCAACAGCCTGATGATTGAGCGTCGATTGGTGACCAATCAGAACGCAAAAGGTAACAGACAAACAGGACAAACAGAGCAAGAATCTTAATATTATAAATGGACAAACTCAGAAAAAAGAGGTTAACATGGTATGGAAGACTTGAGACTTTCCAAAAAAGCACTCTACACATACAAGGAAGGTTCAGGCAGGCCCATAAAAAATAGGTAGACAACATAAAAAAAGATCTGAAAGAAAAACAACTGACAATAATTGTAGAAGGAAGAAAACTAACATCGGACAAAAAGGCCTGGAAATGTTTTCTGACTAGCCTTTGCCACTAATGAGTTGGCAGAGAGCAATGATGATGATGAGGAAAGATGATGATGGCAGCGACGACGATGATGATGATGATGAATGACATAAAGTCAGATGATAATGTTATAAGCATAGAAGTCTCCTGTTGGAAAAAATACATCATATGAATTAGCAATATATTTGAAAGAACACAACATAATGATGTTTGGCAAAATCGTTTGAAGGAACAACCAGATAGATACAGTCATGTCATGCTCTTGAAGATGAATAGAAAATCATTTTTTAAAAACCAATATTATCCGCATACAAAGTTAAGCATCGCACAACAAGTATAATTATGAATTCTAAGCGAGGAAGTAAATGGTGCAATTCTACAAAACATACTAAATCAATTATTACCCAAGAGTATCCGCGAGACAAAGTCATCAACAGCAACAAGCACAAACCAACAAACAAGAGCAGGTTACGAGGAGGAGTAAGAGTAAATGGCGCTTTCAAAAACAGTCTCTGAATATTAGGAGGCATCTGAAAATAAACACAATACTTACTATTGTTTAAGAAAGGCTTGGTATTCATTAGATTGCAAGAACAAAAGAGTTCATCTTTAACATTTACTGTCAAATCACTTTATTCTTGGTAAATAAATTTTGTAACAGCACTTCAAGAATGTGTCTAAAAATCCATGGTAACACAGGTCAATGGACCACTATCCAGTTGCTCTGCAGTTTCAAGATCAATCAGTATTTGACACTCAATCCTGCAATGAAGTCTTATAGTCATGGCTGAGGTCATGCAATGCATTTCTTGTCAGCCTGTCCTGACAGGCTTTAAAAAAATGTGCAAAATACACCAGCAAATCTAATCTTCCAAGTGAGTATATAAGATAGGGGAGGGCAAACTATGGTCCGCAGGCTGCACGCAGCTCATCACCAGATTCAATGCGGCCCATGAGATCATTTGGAATTATGAATACAAGCGGCAGAAAGTGAGGTAATTTGAAAATAGTTTAGAAAACATGGCACTTTATTTAAAAATCTTAGAAATGGTTGGCAGCAACCGGGACAAAACAAGGATCACGCCTCCAACTTCTCCCCAATATGTCTTGACAAGCAAAAAAAGGTCATCAGAGTTTTTGCATCATATCATGGCACTGCAATAATACAATGGATTCTGATTCCAAAAAGTACCAATATTCTTCTTTTTATCCCACTTGAACTTATGAACAGTTTGGCCTTTTGAATGTGTGGTCCACCTAATGTAGTATTAGCTTTCATGCTCCCCTGCAAAGAAAAGGTTTGCCTGCCCCTAGTATTGGACCATATCATTCTGCTTGTGTGTGAAGTGCACTGTTCAGGCATAGAGCTTTCTGATGCTTACATCATAAAACACCAATGTACCTGCAGACATGCAGAGGAATTTGATGTTGAATCTTATCAACATTAATTTGCTAGAAGACTATGTAGCATTCATTTGCTACAATAAGCCAACTTAATTTCTGATTATGGGCAGTGCAGATTCTGTTCTGGCAACTGCTTCAAACACCAAACACTGAACAAAAATGTCCTTAGCTGAAAGATCTTCCCTTTTAACACCTTCTGAATTATGTGCAATACAATACAGAATGAATTGGAATTCTATCAGATCTATATTCCATTTATAAAACATTGACAACCTTTCCCTCCTGAAAAGTGGGTATTGAGTACCAACAATGTCTGCTCTACATACCATATTTTCACTTACATAACATTCATCGTATGTAGAGTATGCTAAATGTGTAATACATCTGATAATAAGAGATAAGCATAGTTCATAAATTATGCAAAAACATACATGTCATATGAAAATATACAAATTAACCATTAAATAACATTTTGCACAACAAATTGCAATTTCAAGTGTTTTTATGTGTCTTTACATCTGCATCGCATTACAACTATTTCACATTATGCGAGTGCAAGACAAATTAGACAATCACCGCTAATAAGCACTTAGTAAAAAAAAGATATGTTTGCAATCACAGCTGTCTCAATTACCATAACTTAAAAGAACATTTCAAATGCGAATATAAGGCATAGTTTAATAATTATAAACAATACTTACAGTTCTGATGATATCTTCGAGGTATGGGTCCAAACTTGAGAGAATTTTTTCCGAAATGACAAAGTATGGCTTCAGGGTGAAAATAGAACGAGTTTGTTTATCAGAGCTTCCATCTTGATGATCAGACTCATAGAATTCTTCTTTCTTAAGTTCACCTTGTTTATCATCTTCAGCTTTTGAAGATTCATAATCTGCATCTGAAGATGAATATTTCACCTCATCATTAGGCAGTCTAACATCTTAATATACAGAAATCATATCAAAATTTGAATCAGATTCAGCTTCATT
Organism: Metaphire vulgaris; assembly: GCA_018105865.1. Classification (NCBI taxonomy): domain Eukaryota; kingdom Metazoa; phylum Annelida; class Clitellata; order Crassiclitellata; family Megascolecidae; genus Metaphire; species Metaphire vulgaris. The sequence continues at coordinate 11,211,050 of CM030840.1, read as the reverse complement.
ATTAAAAATCATAGAGCACAAGCCAAAGCTACCACCTGTACTAACACCTGTACTAACACCTGTACAGCAAGAACCTAAAGACATATTTATTTAAGATAGGTTTTGACTCCACTTGTTAAGCGCTCTTATCTTGGATCTTAGTCTTGTCTATTAGTCTTAGTCTTGTCTATTAGGCTGAAGAAATTGTCTGGTAATAATAATAATTAAGGTTGTTAAGACTGCTGGTTTTGAAAGACCGGTTAACCGTTCAAAAAAAGACCGGTTAACCGCTCGTTAGCTGCAGTCTGGTCAACATCAAAGCGCTTTGATGCCACCGGCGCCTATGCCAGTGTCCTGCGCAACAAAGTGTTTTGATGTTTTCAACTTGAAATTATGGTTAACCGGTCAAAGTTAAAAGGACCGGTCCTTGCTCTTAGGACCGGTTAACCATTAACAACCTTAATAATAATAATTATTATTATTATTATTTGGCAGGGGCATGACATCCTTGCTACTCGACATGTTCAGAAATATTCAAACTCCATTTTCTCTCACGACAGAACCAGAAGTAAGGCACCAAAACCAACAGATTCTGAATCAGTTTTGCCAACAAGGCATCACTCTGCATGCTAATCTTCTGGCAAAAATCCTTATGAACTTCATCTGGTGATGTCTGAACATCTACCAACATGCCTAACAATATGTTTTATCCTCAGAAACCAGTGATTTCATATCAATCAATTTTTTCAATGTTGACTGAAGCATTCATTCAAATTTAAGTTCAATCATAGCTAATCATGCAGGCCAAAAGTCCAACTAATCACTGATGTAAATGCATTTCTTCTGGACAATCTCATTACAACCACAGAGCCACAAAATCCAGTTTTCATGCACCAAGATACATTTAAGCAGCTTTATCAAGAGATTATAAAAATATCACAAAAATTAACTACTTGAATCAAAAATTTCTTCAACTACATCTTGTATAAACATCTACCTGGTACTCTGATGCAGCACAGTTTCATAGTGCTCAGTCATAATGCATGTTAACCAACCTGTTATTTATTGAAACTTGTTAACTTGACTTAAAGACATAAATTCTTTGAAGGCAGAACTTTAGAAAGTTATTGGCACATGCAAATAACAGACTTCAAAAGAATTTACAATCTTGAACAAAACTCCATAAAATCAAATTTTCACATCTAGCACATCAAGTGAAAAAAATAATTTCCATGCACTTCACAAAACATTGTCATGAATAAATTAAAACTATGCAGCCATGAATGATAACAATGTCTGATTATCCAAATAATTAGATTCAATGATAATTCAATAATACCAAGATAAAGGCTAATCAGTACAGAAATTGCAACCTTTAGGCTGTAATCTGAAATACCAAATCAGTCAAGACAATTGGTCTAACAAACTTTTTTTCTTTCAAGATATCTAGAACCATTTGCCACCATATAAATTAACATTCACCAGAAATGGTACGTGCATGGTAAAGACAGGAAAGTTGAAGCCAATATGCCACCATCTTTGCTAAGTGTTTTTCAATGGTGACTAGTGACTACCGGTAAAGTCACCAAGCGAAAAACTTCTAACACAAGCCCCCCAGCTTATATAAAAAAATTACTTTATTACTTTACCCCTCCTGCTTATATTGGAGACCCCAGCCTTTGTCTGAGACCCAGCTTGTATTAGAACTTTTACATAAAATGGTAAAAATAAAAAATCACAAAAAGGCCAAAATCAGCTTCACTTTCAGACCCATAGACTCTTTCTAGTAAATATAAAATTTGATGCCTGATTTGGTCTTCTTCTTGGTGTTGCCAGCTACTGCCCTGGTTGCAAAACTAACTTTAGGTAAGTCAAGAACTTCTCAAAACTATTAGTGGTGAAACACATTACTAACAGGACAATGCCAAAAACAAATCAATCCACTGGTCTCAGCTTTATACTGTAAACATAAGCGAAATAAGAAAAAACAAAACAAATTACTAGTTCTCTAAGGCAAAACTAATGAAGCTCAGCGCCACAAGCTGAGACAGAACAACGAAGGTGATTGCAATACTCATGCACCTCAGTCAAATACCTTGGGAAGAAATTTGAGGATGATGCTCTAAAATGCTATTACGAATGTGAGCCAGAGTCTCTTCCAGCTGTTTTCGTCTAACATTCATCTGATCTAAGATGACATTTCATGGAAAATGCAGGAGAATATAATAAATGTATGATATGTACAACAATTCTGATCTGTTGATGTACTAGTCAGCTCAATATTGAGAATATCTTAATGTCTCTATTTTAGTGTCTCATCTGGTAGTGGGAAAATCATTACCCTGAAATTTTTGAGTTCAGACTTTATTCCTATTCAAAAATCTGGCTACATACTTCACCTGTTTGACAAATTTGTGTCTTAACAGTGGACCCAATTCACAGAGGTATGTAATAAAAAATCTGTATGAAAAGTCAATCAAAAATAGTCCATCACAATACAACATAATAATCAACAGAAATTATGGTAACTAATATTAATACTTTATTGCCCCACCTAGGTACAGAGAAACTCTTCACATTTATCATTTCAGGCTTATGCATAACAATGCTGATAACTTAACACAATGTCTACACCTACTGATAAGGCACTATTTATAAACTTCTTAAGTTAATGCAACAGCAGTTGTTCTATATATTCCCTCTCGGTCTACCTTTTCTCAACTGCAGAATTTCTTGTAATTTTTAGAACACAAGAACTCATCAACTGCATAATTTCTATTGTTGTTTAATATCACTAGGAAATTCTGACATGCACAAAATAACAAAGACAAATATGTAAATCTCATTAAATAAAGTTATACCAACCTGCCAATGTATTATCTGATGATGTCTTTTCTTTCATTTCCTTTTCTAGTTCAATTTCAATTCCAGTTTCATCTAAAACCCTTTTAGGGATTTCATCTGCATCAGATTTCTTATCTTCAATCTGCTTATCCACAGGTTCCACCTCTGGAGCAATGGGTCCAGTTTTCCTGCTTGTAGTCCCAATGTCACTGACCAATTCTGTGTCATCTGATGAAACAAATGATGTACATACAGTATAAACACCTAAATATAACTCTGATCATAATATTCATTCAAAATCAACTGAATTCAACTGATAAATTCCTATCAAAACATAAAATCATGATAAAGAGTCTGTAGTAACTGGAAAAGTCTCACTGTTACATGCAGAGTTCGACCTGTCAAGAGTGTTAGGGCGTCAACCCTTATCCCCAGTGGGGGTTGGGAATTCTGGTTTTTATAAGTCTGACTCCCACTGAAAGTCCAAAAACTTTTGGGATACGATATAGCATAGGGGTGATAACATTTACATGTTAATGTTCCATTTGTATAGCACTTGGCCATCAGCTTAAAACACTGAGCAGGCCATATTAACTCTTTTGATGTGGAATTTTTTTTTATTACCCCAAGAAGGCGGAATATTTTTTATGACACAAATTATTAAACTACTTCCCAATTGATCAAGAGGCACAGCCACAAACACACCTACACTTGGACCCCCCATCGAATATAGTAACATCTAAACGCTATTCGTGCAATATGTACAGGCAAGTTCCACATGTTCCATCGGACAGGGGCCCCACACAGTAGAAAAAAATATTTTGAATCCGTGCATTCTGTTGTTCTGTTAAACGATCTTAACATCTGTGCCTGGATTGCACAAAACCTTACTTTTTTACACAAATTTAACCTTTTGCCCATTAACATAAAATTCATGACAAGCATAATGATAAAGTGTGCTTCATAAGGAGCTGATTGTAATGCCAACAATGCTCTAAAGCTCACCTACAACCATCTGCAACTGAAACTATTTTTACCAGAGGTTATACCTTAACACCCCTTTGAGATGGAAGAGGAGGTGCCTTAGGAGAAAAGAGGAAGGGAGGGAGGGGAAGGTGAGGGTAGTCTGGGAGAGCCTCCAGGACAATTGGAACAGTGCCCACACAATCCAAAATATGGTCCTGAATATGTCGACTAGGGTTATTATTATTATTCAGGACGATTTATTCAACGCCGTACGCATAGCTAAGGCTAAAGTCAAAGGCGTCTAACAACCAAACGAAACTTTAAACAGGTGTGTCTTCATGTTCTTCAAAAATGCTCCTGGCGAAGTTTCCATGGTGACCACCCTTGGCAGGGTGTTCCACAGGATTGGATTGCCTCTCCGAAAGGATCTGTCCCCGAGGGGTTCCCGGAAGATTCGGTACCGGAAGATTCGGTACCGGAGAATTCGGTACCAAAACTTTACTTGTGGAAGATTCGGTAACGGAAGATTCGGTACCGGATAATTCGGTACCGGTTCGACATACACATACAGTGTAAGATGACGCCTCACCTGCTGCTGGTATTTGTCCGCTTTAACTGTCGCGCGTCATTAGCGGACACCCAGCATTCAGGCGCGATATTTCTCCCTCAACCGACTTAATGGATGTAAACAGATTTTAAACTAGCAATACGTGCAGGGAACTTGAGCTGTTTAATGCGACCTTCTAGAAAAGGCCCAAAATAGATAGATATGCTACGGTAGTACGTTTTACTTGCAAAGCAAGGCAGGGTTTAAGCTAGGCCGTTTCCGGAGGGAAAATTGACCCGATTCAACGGCTCCCGGACCGCTCCCACCCGCCGTGCGATTACTATCGTAGCTCACCGTTATTTCCCTCCCCCGCGTTAGAACGGTCTTATCCGCCCACCCCACGGGGGCAATAAGGTGGCATGAGCCCCAGCGGGCCCAGCGCACCCAATGGTACCGAATCTTCCGTGACCGGTACCGAATTTTCGGTACCGAATCTTCCGTCCCGAATCTTCCGTCCCGAATCTTCCGGTACCGAATCTTCCGGTCACCCCCGAGGGCAGGAGTCCTGGCCGGAGGGGGGACAAGCAGTGGATTGCGATTCCTCGACCGAAGCTGGGAACGGTATTGTACTGACGGAGCAGGTTGAATCAAGTCACGAAGATAGGTAGGACAGTGCGGATCATAAAGTGTCTGAAACGTGAGCCAACACCGTTTCAACACAATGCGCTCCGGAATCTTCAGCCAATGGAGTTGATCTTTCAGTGGCTGTGAAACATGGGCATTCCATTTCAGACTGAATATTAGCCGCACAGCTGTGTTAATCACAGATTGGAGGGAGTTCAGTCTCGTCGTAAGCAGACCCAATAAAACACTATTGCAGCAGTCAATGCGCGACAGGACCAGTGCACGGACCAAACTGATGGTATCAGGTATAGGGAGATATCGGCGGATGGTTGTGCTAACCGAGTAGTTTATTACTCGAGTAGTTGGCGAATAGCTTAACGAGTACTCGAGTACTCGCATAAAACCGGAAATACATGATTTGCAAACGTTACACGTCACATAATGCTTATTATTTGCCTCATGGCCCTCATTTAACCAAAGCAGAATATTAGATACAGTTACATATCAATTTTTGGATATTCAAGCGTTTTCAAGTTTAGTATAACAGAAGTTACAGAACACAAACTATTTTACCTGTACTGGCAAAAAATATGAGGTCTTCACTAGAGTTGGCCCACTGTGGGCAACATCTTAACCAACTGGAGCATGACGAATAAGAATAACCTAAATAAGACTGATTAATAATTATTTATTTTTAACAAATAACCATAGGCCAAATTTTAATGAAATTCTTTGGTTATTCTTTATTTATCTATTCTATTCTTTGTTTAGTTATTCTATGCGAGTACTCGACTAAAAAAAATGATTCGACTCCAATTTGGAGTCAAGTACTCGCGTTACTCGAGTTACTTGGTGCAGCCCTAATGTTGACATTTAATAATAATAATAATAATAATAATAATAATAATAATAATAATAATAATAATAATAATAAAGATCACATGTTATCTTCAACAGTGGCTCTCATACAGGGCAGACCCTACTGAACCACTTTTAACCTTGTTATTACTATTACTATTATGAAAGTGACTATTCGCACTCCAGAGTGCGAACAGTCGAAACTAGGCCTATTGCCACTCCACCAATCAGAGTCGTTATTGGCGTGGACATATCACTTGCTTTCGTGCAATGTATTGTTGTTTGCTTACATTATGGGTGTCGTACCATGCATCAGAAGGGAGTGGGGCACAATGTGCTTGTTGTTGCAATGAATGCCATCATTTTAAGCCAAACAATGATAATAACATTAGCAATAGGTAATAATTACAGGTGACAAAAGTTTCCATTCAAGTAAAATTTTACTGCTGTATTTTCCTTAGTTTAGTCATAACATTTAAAGATTCCAATCAGACTAACTAACTAGCTACACTCTAAGGATGTGTAATTTTGAAGTCGAGTATGTTTTATTCATTAACATTTTTTCAGTTGTTGATAATTTAAGATAACATAGGAAAGAAATTGATAAAGTATATATTATAAATCTATGATATGTGCTACGATGCGCGAACTGATCACTGGTACTTCGGTTTGTTCGGTTTGAGCGCGGATTTCTACTTCCTGTTTACAAGCGAGTAGCGACCGCCCACGATTACCATTATTGTTATTATTATTATTATTATTATTATTATTATTATGTCAAAAAATTGATGCAGACCAGTGTTATCGAACACGAGCAACCGGTTAGTCACAGACACAGAACTGGACACAGAGCCAGAGGGATTGAACATGACGCAAAAGCTCTGGAGAAAAAGCGAATTTGTACTCTTTTCCCTTCTTGACAGCTAACTAAATTGACAAGCATTTACATTACATTACCCTACATTACATTACAGACTGCAGTAGTCCGTGAACATTATAGCTGCGCATATGGACGAAGTTCATTTACGCAGTTTTTCTGTATCATCTGCAGAAAGTGAATACAGAATAACGAGATGTCAACAACAAACCTTCGTCTCCGTGTCTGACTTCGGCTGAAATCAAAGCAACTGTCGTCAAAAGAATAAGAAACGTCTTTGCATTACGAAGCATCAACGACGACGAAAACGACGCCATGTTCAATGTTGATAACTCGTCAAGTCGTCATCGCCAGGCTGGTTCTATCATAGATTTTAATTATTCACTAGATTGAGCATATCTATGGTTATGACGTTGAAATGTTGAAACCAAGTCTATGGTTGAGACCACCGGGTAGGGATGTAACTTTTCCGGAAAAATAGAAGGGCCGGAATTATTCCGGAAATTTCCGGAAAAGTGCCAGAAAGCATACTAGCATACATAATATTGTTAGCAGTGGACAAAATCAATCAATCAATCACTGAACTTCTATAGCGCCACTATAATAATGCCCAGGGCATCATCCGATGGCGCACCAAATCCAAATATCATTAGAGCCAGGTCAAGCCAGAAGATCAGTCCGAAACGGCAGGATAGCAATCTAAAAGGGGTATGCCAAGTCAAAGAGATGTGTTTTAAGGCCAGATCTGAAAGATGATAAGTTAATTATTAGTTATGCGAAGTGATGCTGGTAGTGAATTCCAGAGCTTAGGGGCGCACACTGAGAAACAACTAGTGTCAATGACTGTGCGAGAGTAAGGAACGACAAATGAAGGTCCTGCCGAATACCTAGTAGAATGATTAGTATGATCGAGGGATAAGTCGCACCTTGAGGTAATTGGGTTCATTATATAACATGGTTTTGAATACTAAAAGACAGATTTTATAATTAATTCGGTATTTGATAGGAAGCCAATGTAGGGACTGTCTAGCTGGAGTTAGGTTATATGTTCGAATCTTGGAGTTTTGGATATGACTTTAACTAAGGAATTTTGTACTCTCTGGAGTTTCTGCATATTTGAATTTGTGATGCCGAAAGCAGGGAATTGCAATTATCTAGTCGACTAGATACCAATGCATTAGCTAACTGAATAAGAACAGGGTTGGGGAGGAGATGTCTGATACGATAAATATCCCGAATATGATAATGAGAAATTTTGCAGACTGAATTTATGTAATTTTGAATACCTAGCTATAAAAATTCATCTAACTAATATTAAAAACATTATTTTGATATGTATATATAGACCCCCTGGCACTTCATTAAACTTATTCAATTCTGAAATTGAAAGTCTTTTAAATAATAAATTATTCAGCAAACAAACTGTTTTAATGGGAGATTTTAACATCAACCTTTTGAATGTAGTAAACCATGAACCAACAGCTGATTTTAACAATATTATGCTTTCTAACAGATTTATACCAATGATAAATAAACCCACTAGAATCACAGATAATAATCAATCTCTAATTGACAATTTTTTCATTAACTTCATGAATTATAATATTAAATCAGCTATCATTCAATACCCAATTTCTGATCACTTTCCAATAATTTTATCACTTAATCTTAAACATGACAAAAAAACCATTGTTCAAAAGCCTATTTCTAGAAAAATCAATGATAGGAATAAAATTCTTTTCACGAAGAAACTTAAGCTAGCTGATTGGACTGATGTCAAAAAGCCTGTCTTGAAAACAATCCGGATAAAGCATATTCTTTATTTTTTGATTATCATATCGCAAATCTTTGATGAAACTTTCCCTGTTATTGCCAAAAATTCCTCTAGTAAATTTAAAAAACCTTGGATGTCCCCAGCTCTTCTCAAGTCAGTTAAAACCAAATCTAAATTATACAAAAAATACCTTAAAGATCCAACATATGAGAATAAAAAAAGTTATAACACTTATAACAATAAGTTCAAAACTATTATGAAAAAAGCTGAAAAACTCTATTATTCCAATAAACTTTTGAATTGTAATGACTCTAATTCAAAGATCTGGAAGTGTATCAACAACATCCTCAATAAAAATAATAATATCCATAATGAAACGACTATTAAACTAATGAATGATATGGGCAATAACATTGAAACTGTACCAAATAGATTTAATAACTACTTTGTTGATGTAGGACCTAATATAGCAGCCAGAATTCCAACTAAAACTGGACTTCCTTCTATTAAAGATACCCTTAAAGACAACTCTGATAATCACATTTTCCAAATTTATCCCACTACCCCCAATGAAATAAAAGATATTATCAATAACCTCAGCAGGAAAAACTCCTCAGGATATGACAATATTAATCAAAATGTTATTATAGATTGTGCTGACTCCTTAGCAGAAATTTTATCTGATATTATTAACTCCTCATTCTTAACTGGCATTGTACCTAATGAGACTAAAATAGCTAAAGTTACTCCTATATATAAGGCAGGAACTAAGACAAATGAGTCTAACTATAGACCTATCTCTAATTTGCCTGTCTTCTCTAAAATCATGGAAAAGGCTTTATTCAATAGAATGGTTAATTACCTAGATAAATTTAACATGTTATCAATGCATCAATTTGGCTTTAGGCCAAACAAGACCTTCATGCCAATAATTAACTTAGTGGATCTAGTTACAGCTAATTTTGAAGCACATAATCACTCAATAGGCATCTTCCTTGATATTAAAAAAGCATTTGATGTTATTGATCACAAAATCTTATTAAGAAAACTGGACTACTATGGGTTTAAAGGCTTATCACATCTATGGTTGACTAATTACTTATCCAACCGTCAACAATTTACCTGGGTAAATTACCAAAACTCTGATCTTAGAGCTATTACGTTTGGAGTTCCACAAGGCTCTATTCTTGGCCCTCTACTTTTTTTAATCTATATTAACGACCTACCTAATGTATCAACTATCTTTAATTTCTTTTTATTTGCTGATGATACTAACTTAATTGCTTCTCACTCTAATCTAAATGAACTCATTGCCTTAATTAACTCTGAATTAATAAAATCTCTCAGTGGTTCAATTCCAATAAACTGAGTTGAATCTTGATAAATCAAACTTTATGTATTTTCACCTTAAACCTTATGTATATAAAATTGACCACATAAAAATAAATGGTACCAATTTACTTCAAAAATCATCTGTTAAGTTTTTAGGAGTGATTATAGACCAACACCTAAACTGGCGTGAACATATTGATGAAATTTCTAATAAAATAGCTAAAAACTTAAATGTTATTAGACATGTTAAATATTTACTAGACACTAATGCACTCCAAAAACTTTATTATACATTAATACACCCATATCTTACATATTGTACTATTGTTTGGGGAAAAAACTACAAATCAATCATTAACAAAGTGCAAATTATGCAAAATAAAGCATTAAGGCTCATATATTGTGCTAAGAAACTTACCAAAACTAACCAACTATACACAAACTTTAAAATCCTAAACATCGAGAATATTTACATACAGCAATCTGCAATATTCTTATTTAAATATCTAACTAATAAACTTCACGATTTTCTATAATAATAAATTCTTTACTACAAGATTTAATAAATGTGAACTTAAACTTAGAAATCATGAAAATATTAATCATCAATTTACTTCCATAAATGTCAGACTATTTACAATTAGATGTCAAGGGCCTAAAGTTTGGAATAATATTCCCTCTGAGATCAAAAATATCAAGCTTCTACATTCTTTTAAGTCTAAGCTTAAAACATATCTCCTTAATGAAAATCTTAATGACACATCCTAAAATTTGGAACTATTCATTACTTTTTTCTCCAGCTCATAAACAATTCTTTATTTGAACAGTAATAAATCCCCACCAAATTCTTAATATCTAAATATCTCTTTTTCATATTCTTTTGGTTGACCACTTTGGGATAATCATCCCTAGGCCAACCTTTTTTTCTCTCTCCGTCTACTAAAATATCACTTCATTAACTTATCATTACATGTAATATGATCTTAGTTAAGTGTTTTTTCGTTACCTATTTTCTTGATTAATTAAGCTTAGTTTGATTCATGTTATCTTACTTTTATTATTGACATCTGTTCAGACTATATATAGTTGTATACACATGAGAGAAAATAAATAAAATTGATTGATTGATAATTAGTGAAAGAGAGAGAAGAGTCAAATGTCACACCAAGGTTGCGAGCAGGAGTGCTTCTAGAAACGACAGTGGAATCTCCAAGCATAACAGAATCCAGAGATTTAAATTTGGTCAATTGAGCTGGATCGAGTACCCAATAGCAGGAACTCGGTTTTTGATGAATTTAGAAGAAGCTTATTTGAATCCATCCATGACTGAATATTAGTAAAGGCACTGGATAAAGTCTCAAGGGATGCTTTCGAAGAGGAGTGGTCAAAAGATATGAGAATTTGTGTATCATCAGCATAAAGATGATAGGCCACCTGATGTTCATCAAGAAGTGAACCCAAGGGGGTTGTATAGAGAGTAAACAGCAGAGGTCCAAGAACAGAGCTCTGGGGAACACCGCAAGAGAGATTGGTGGGAGTTGAGAGATTATCATCTATTATAACTGATTGAGTGCGGGGTGTAAATATGAAGTAAACCAATGCAAAGTAGTATTCGAGATTCCAAACCAATGTTCAAGGCGATGAAGAATAGAGTGATCAACAGTATCAAAGGCAGCAGATAGGTCAAGAAGTAAAAGAGCAGTAACTTTACCAGAATCAATAGCCCGAACTGCCAGGAGAGCTGTTTCTGTAGAATGATATTTTCGATAGGCTGACTGAAAAGGGAGGTAGTGCGGACTGGAACACAAATGAGCATGTATTTATATGTAATACCTACAGGCCCAACCAGAGACGGATTTACATTTTGAAGGCCCGGTACAAATATTTCCATGGAGGCCTCCCGGTGCCATCGTGGTCACTTCAAGAAGTAAAAATAAAACAAATATCATTGAAAATATGAAACAATTAAATGCCATTTCAATACTACAGCAATTCATATCCAAACACTATTAAAGTCTAAGCGATACAAGCATTCATGTAAATCTCTGAAAATAAATTACTTTAAAGAAACAAATAATAAAAAAATAGCCTTAAAAATTATTAGAAAAGGGAGGCCCCTAAATTTGTATTTTGAAAGGAGGCACGGTACCGATGTACCACCCGGTACCGTGGTAAATCCGTCTCTGGGCCCAACAGCTAAGAATACGACGTTTTATTATATTTTGGCACATATCAGTAAAAACGTAATTATTAAAAGAACCGCCAAAATCTGTTACCATTCATTATAAAAAATTTAAAACGTTTTATAAGTTGACCATATGAAATATCAAGAACTAAATGCTGTGGAAATTACTTATCTAATCTAATCTATTACTTCTACAGCGCCACTTCATAATGTACAGGAGCATCAACCGCTGGCACACCAAATCCAAATAATTAAAGATCCAGGCCAAATCCAGGGTATCCTGCCAGGCAAACGGGTGACAGTCTATGGTGGATAGGCCAGGTCAAAAAGAGGTTTTTTTGTTTGTTTTTTTTTCCAAAAAATCTGTAATGAATTTGCAATGCGCACATGTTGTGGCAATGAGTTAGGGTTAGGGCATATACAGATGCTATATAGGGCATATACAGATGCTATATATATACCCTTGGGCAAGTTAGGGGTGTTTTAAATTATTTAAATAAAAATCAGTCCACAGCCGTGATTACTGCTCTTGATATTTCAAAGGCATTCGATAAAGTATGTTACTTTGGTTTGTTTAGAAAGTTAATGTAGAGAGACACCCCTTTACTTCATTGATGTTCTAATAGATTGGTATGAAAAATGTTATGCAAATATTCGATGGGGTGATGTCATATCAGGTTCTTTCAAGGTCTATAGAATAAGCTATATGTGTGTCATTGACGATATTTCTGCCTTGCTTGCCTTGTCACTGAAATGCAGTTCAAACTAAAACAAAAGCATTCGACGTCACAAATTTAGTCACAAAATGTTGCTGTTTGAAACTTTTCGATTAAAAACGAAAATAAAAATGCTTTACAAAATCCCAGTAGGAAATTGATAGCAATAATCGTTAAGAAATTGCGTTCAGGCGTTAGTTTTTCAAAGATCATATTTATTATTATTGATTTAAAATGACCAATGTAGCCTATTAAACGATGAAAGCTACTAAAAAATTATATAAGCCTAGTGCAGTAGTTACTTAGTGTTATATTCGTGTTGGTGTTTCTTAGTATTTCTTTGTGAATGTTTTGTCATCCAGAATCACCAGTATTGGCACCGCTGCTCGATGCCTGCAATTCCTCTACCCTATCGATCTTTATTCCTTTGTGCTTATCGGTGGCACGTTCTTGTTTTGGTTCGTCTTTCTGTTCGCCAGAGGAATCCATGTTCTGCAATGGAAATGACTCGTCGGAATTGAAAGCAACCGCAACATCCATCCCAGTCTTCTCGTCAGGTGAATTACCCTGCTTGTCACCAAACAACATCGGAGCGAATGACGAGTCCGAACCACTATGAGTTTGACCTGTCTCAGCAAATTCGGGAGGTATCTCCTCTTCTATTTCCTCTGCTTCCGGTTCTTTAGACTGTGAAGTGGCTTCTTCTTCAGTAATGAGGTCTTCGTGTGACTGGTGTAGGTCTTCGCTGACGAAATCCTGCCCTTCGTTCTCAGGTTCACGACGCTCTTCCTGTTCTCCTGACGCTTCTTCTGGAGGTTCAGTGGCAAAATCATCAGCAGACCTAGCTACCGCATCAACTTCTTGTCCTTGTTCTTGTTCTTGTTCATTTTCTTGTCCTTGATCTTTTTCCTGTTCCTTTTCTTGTTCTTGCTCTTGTTCTTCTTGTACTTGCTCTTCTTGTTCTTGTTCTTCTTCTTCTTGTACTTGTTCTTCTTGTTCTTGTTCTTGTTCTTGTTCTTGTTCTTGTTCTTCTTCTTCTTCTTCTTCTTCTTCTTCTTCTTCTTCTCCTACAATATTCTCCTCCACATCCTCGTAATTCTCGGATTCTGTGGAAAGAGGTGGAGCGGCTGTCTGTTCAAAAACGAAAGGCACTACAGCGGGTGTCTGTACAGAAACGAAAGTCTCCTCCTCAGTTCCTTCGCATGTCAGGAAATAATCTCTGCAGTATTCGCTATCGCGCCGACTGACATCTTGGAATGGCAAACAGTAGTCCTTACTGTAATCCCGATCAGACTGGTCAAAACTGGAAATCCTCGGATCTGTCTCGTGAGTCACAAAATAATCCACATAATTGTCGTCGTGTTCGTCAGACACGGATAAAATCTTTTCCTCAGCCTTCAAAGAAACGAAGGTCTTCTCCTCAGTTCCTTCGCATGTTAGGAAATAATCTCTGCAGTATTCGCTATCGCGCCGACTAACATCTTTGAATGGCAAACAGTAGGCCTTACTGTAATCCCTATCAGACTGGTCAAAACTGGAAATCCTCGGATCTGTCTCGTGAGTCAGAAAATAATCCACATAATTGTCGGCGTGTTTGTCAGAAACGTGGGAAATACTATCCTCAGCCTTCAAAGAACCGAAGGTCTTCTCCTCAGTTGCTTCGCATGTGAGAAAATAGTTTCTGCAGTATTCGCTATCTCGCCGACTAACATCTTGGAATGGCAAGCAATACGCCTTACTGTAATCCCTATCAGACTGGTCAAAACTGGAAATCCTCGGATCTGTCTCGTGAGTCAGAAAATAATCCACATAATTGTCGTCAGAAACGGAAAAAATCTTTTCCTCGGTCTTCAAAGAAACGAAAGTCTCCTCAGTTGCTTCGCATGTCAGGAAATAATTTCTGCAGTATTCGCTATCTCGCCGACTGACATCTTGGAATGGCAAGCAATACGCCTTACTGTAATCCCGATCAGACTGGTCAAAATTGGAAATACTCGGATCAGTTTCGAGCGTCAAGAAATAATCCACAAAATTGTCGCTGTCGTATTGAACAGGAACGAACACTTCGGGTGCGTGTTTTTCTGTACGTGGTTTCCTCGTTATTGTTTCATGTGTCAAGAAATAATCAATGTAGTACTTGCTATCGCGCTTAACGCCGAGTTGATCTTCTCCGAAAGTGTGTCCCTCATGGTATTCACCATCAGCTTGGCCAGAGTCGAAAGATGTATCATCTGTTTCGTGAGTCAAGAAATAATTCACGTAGTATTCACTGTCAAAGTCGTCGCCAGACATCTGTTTCCTTTCCTCAGGTTTTGGAGTCTTTAGAGCCGTTGGTTCTTTACGTGGAATCTTCTCCTTCGGTTGTTTCTTTGTCGGCGTAGCTGAAGGTTTTGTGGAGCTCTTGTCTGGGGACTTTCCACGTTTCTGTCGTTCACTTAGCTCTTCATCTAAAGGAAATTTCACGCTAATAAATGGATTATGGATGGGCCACATTTTAAGAGGAGAATCGTTGTTCAAAACAATACTGGAAGGGTACATGGGGGGTAAAATAAACAGAGGAAGACCACGTACATCACTACTGCAATGGATGATGACAAAAGACGGATACAAAGGATTAAAGACCCAAGCTGCAGACAGAGATAGATGGCGCCAATGGGAACCAGGACCTGCTTCCGGGCAGAGAACTTAAAGAAGAAGAAGAAATGGATTAATACAGGCTGGCTAACTAATGTTTGTCAGAACATTTCGGCTTTTGGAATTTATATCATATGTTGAAAGAAATTGCTCATGGGAACACACACGGGCAGAGACAGAGACAGAGCGAACGTGCCATTTTTCTGTCAAGCATCTTGAACCAAGACCTGAACTACATTGGTAGTTAGATGAAAATTATCAAAACATTTGTGTGGTTCATGCCTAGGTTTAAAACTGTCCATCTCATAACAGCAACAATGGTGTAGTTGGTTATAAAATTTGGCTTCCTTTATTTTGACCAGTTAGTATAAAAATAATAGGTCTATATACGCTTTAGCGTTTATAGAGCTCATTTCCACTGTAAGAGATATGGACATAGGCATAAACTTGGATGAAAAGCTGAAGCTCAACCCCATGGATTACGACTCAAATCAAGAAGCGACCATCAACTGATGTCAAGAGCATTACTAAAAAGACGCTTTAGAAGTTCAATGACGATGATGATGATGATTATGATGATGATGATGACGACGCCAATGATGATGATGGCGATGACGATGACGACAATGACGACGACGATGATGATGATTTGCCTTTCTCCTTCTATAGCTTATCCTCAACTGAAACCGTCTTCGCCTACATTCATGACAGACTCTTAACTGCAGTTGGTCTCCGGCAAGTTACTGGTCTTGGTCTCCTTGATCTATCTGTTGCATTTGATATCATAGATCACTAAATTCTGCTCGAGCGACTCACTCTCTGATTTGGCATATCTGAAAAAGCTCACAACTGGTTTACATCATATCTCAAATCTCGGTCTTTTCAAGTGTCCTGTCTCGGCCGAATTTCTCTATCTCGCAGTGTAGATTATTGAGTGTCTCAAGGATCTGTTCTTGGGCCTCTGCTGTTCAGCCTTTACACCAAACCGCTTTCATCTTTAATTAACTCCCTCAATTTAAATCACCAACTCTATGCCGATGACACTCGGCTATTCCTTTCCTTCTCACCTTCTTCATTTAACACATCTATCACTGAGCTTGAATCTGCATTCTCATCAATATCTGCTTGACTTAGCATGATTTAAAGAGGCTTAGGATGCATTACTGCCTGTGTGAAAGCCACTAGGGGCACTGACGGGGCTTGGACGTCATCTAATCTTCTTGCTCTTAACCCATCTAAGACAGAGTTTCTTTTGATTGGACTACCTCAACAACTGAAACAAAATGACAATCCAAAGCTGGTTTTGACTCCTGACACCACAATAACCTCTGTCCCAACTGCAAAGACTCTTGAATACAAATTCAATTCTTTTCTAAACTTTGAATCACAAATCTCTCAACATTCAAAAGCCTGCTACACTCATATTCGTTACCTTCGCCGCCTACGTCCTTGTCTTGATGCAAAAACTGCCTCCACAATCGCCACCTCCATAGTCCACTCCAAATTAGATTACTGTAACTCCCTCTACTACGACCTTCCCAAGGCCTCCATCAATAAATTGCAATCAATTCAAAATGCACTAGCTCGTGCTGTTACTAATTCACCTAAATTCTCCCATATTTCACCGATAGTAAAATCATCGCGCTGGCTTAAAATAACTGAACGTATCCAATAATTATAAGATAATAACACTTACATATAGCTCACTTCAGTCATCAAAACCTGTCTACCTTAGAGCACTATAGTACTAACGCCTCAGCCTCCCCATCTCACACGATCGTCATCTCATCCGTGGAATCCTAAATTATTAGCACTTGGAAGGTCAACCTCGGGCAAAGAATTTAAGAATTTGACTAAATTAGGTCATCAATGAGCATAATTTCTATGGTTGCGACAGAGGGTGCTCAGGGCAGGGAGATGATATCTCAACCAAATATAGTCCGATTTTCCAAATTTTTGATTTATTTTGTTCCAATTACATTTCCCTGCAACTTTGCCGCTAACGAAAGACAGGTTACAACTGAAAATGTTTTGCTACACAGCTAGGAACCCAAAACTTTTTTGAGGGAGGGTTTGTTTTAGGCCGAAAAGTGGACCCCCTTCGCAAATGTTTTAAATTTTGCACGGATGGATCGAAAGAGAAATAGAAGTGCAAAACATTGGTGTATACCTCATCTTTTTAGCTTTCATAGAACTCGAGCAATTAAGTTGAAAACAATCCAAAATTACGTGAAAATACGCAGACACGCTGATTTCTTAAGCGGTTTAGATCGTTGACCAACTTAGGCCGACTTTGGTGGTTGTTTAGAGCGGGTGCGTTGCTTAAGACGCTCTAAGATTGTTGCAGCGGCTGGTGTCGGTGTTGGTGTTGGTGGTGAATTGCGTAGGTCTCCGAAGAACTTCGTTGAGTCTTTTGAAAGCGTTTATTTAAACTTATCGAAACAACGTATTCTTCGGCATGGATTTTTAGACGGGTCTGAGAAGAGAACTCAGCCGGTCTAGTTCAAGCAAAACACACACAAAGTCCTACGAAACTACCCTAGCTTATATAGGTTGAACAGTCAGCATCTAACAGGATGTCTACACAGTACTTTAGACGTACAGCGAAACATATTTGCGTGGTATCATCATTAAGGTTCGAAATGTCATTGGCAACGCACTAAACAGTTCGATCCACTACACTAACTCTATAACCTAACGCATTGCCCTACATGGTCATTCAAAGGCCATATATGGCAATTCTGAAACAACGATGGACGTAGAGGAGGATGGGCGAGGGGTGTAGGCCTAATCATATTCTGTCAAGGTTCCGGGAATAGGGGGGTAACCCATATGGTTTCAATTTAGTTCGTTTCAGTTATTAGTTACGCACTTGCATGCGAGTTTAAGGTGCGTACGCCATATGGTTCCAATTTGGTTCATTGCAATTTCATGTGAGCTTGCAGGTACGGTTGTCTGTCCGTTTATGTCCGCTCACATCCTCTTTTATGAATTTTATTAAATGCTTGGGGGTTAAAACCAACCCTAAAGTTGTCTGAGGTTGACCTACCAGGTGCTAATAATTTAGAATTACATGTCTCATCTCACTCTTTCACGCCCTCTGAATCAGTCATCCTTGAAAATTTGCAACCGTTCCTTCTCATACGCCGCACTTGAACTTTGGAACTCTATCCCAGCTTCCCTCCGCAAACTTGGACACTTTCAAGCAATACAATCTGAATCCTCACTTCCTTTAATTCCTGCATTATCTCCACAAGTCTTCAGGTCTAAGCTTAAATCCTTCCTTTTTCTGAAATCATTTCCTCCATAGCTGTGACAACCCAACCTCATCACACTGCCCTTCGGATATTGACTATTGCCTGGCTGATCTTTCACCTTTCCCATAGCTATTTTAAGAAAGGCTGAGCGCCTATGAATAAGCAGCTACTGTTTTGCTGCTTCTAAAGCGCTATATAAATCCGCGATATTTTACTTATTTACTTACTTACTTATCCTCTCAGCAATTGGAGGGCTCGAGCATAGCGGCCTAAAAGAAGTTTGCACCGAAGGCCATGGAAAATTCTCATGCCACTATACATAGTATACATGGTCAGTACACTCTGATCAACTATTCCAACGGGAGAATTAAAGTCGTTAGTGGAACAAAATATTAAGCTTCGGGAGTCCAAGAATATCTCACCAAGCTGACAATTTTTGTTAGTTCTTCAATTTTATACCTCAACTGTACAATAGACATTCGACGCATGTGTGAATGTCTATTTTGGTCTAGCAAGTCACATTAGCCCCCAATGATTGATTTCGCACTTAGCACTAAATAAATAATGCTTACTATTGTGACTACAATTCTGGACTTTACGAATAAAAATGCGTTAATGCCCCTTGTCACTTAGTCACCCCTAATTAGCTTACGCTAGCCCTTTAAACTGAGTAGGTGCAACAGGTAAAAATGCATTGAGTGTGAATTTACCGATTTTAATGAAGACATCACTGGACTGAAGATCGGAAAGCGTTCTGCGGTCGAGTTCTGCTTCGAAATACTCGGCAAAGAACCGATTCAGCTGAACGGGGCGACTAAGTAACACTGCTCTGAGCATCTTGTTCAGATACTGACGTAGACCTTCTGGAATGGGAGCTTTGCACGGGTCTTCCGTGTTTCTTTCGACTTCCATCTCTACCGATGAGCGAAACGAATCAAGACTCGTCAAGGTGTCATTATTACGACTTCTTCCTGCGACTTTCCGATGTTTGGCTGCTTCCTTTCAAGTTCTCAGCGAATGTGCACCGCTACCTTTCTCTCTTCGTTTGAAGAATTAAATAATGCCTGTACACAACAATACAGTTTTGAATGGATTTTTCTCGGAATATTTATTAACTAACATATAGGTCAACATTTTTAAGCAGAGACTGTCCATGTCCAGTCTAATGTCCAAAATTTCGATTTTTCTAAAATTTAGTCCTCGTCAGATGGATCAGTCTCAGAAGATCAATCGATGCAGAACATGCATAGCATTCTTCGGCATAGCAGATGTTTTCGATCTTATCCACCAGTTTCAAGTTACTGTGGCGAACTAGGCCTTATGTATTTTCTCATGATGGCTGACGCCAGGCCGCTACACAGGATCAGCTTTCTCAATTACGGCGCGTTGTTGGTCGACTTAGCTGTTGGGCTAAAGTTTTTACTATCAGATGGCTGATTTCTTCACTCTATCTCTCTATATTGGAATTTACTTCCGTGGGCGTCAACACTGGCGGAGGACCTTGGATTCTTTGCACTCCGATATCAGGGGCATGTAGAAGCACCTTGACAGGTTGTTCGGTAGGGGTGGAAGCATCTCCAGGTTATCCCCCAGTTTCACGGCCGATGATTATCATCAGATCATCGATGATACAAGGAAGGTCAACAGAATTCGGAGTAAGACTGCTAACGTCGGCCCAGCTGACTATAGAAAATATAGCAGGTCCTCCGTCTGCGTGTTCGCGCCCCCACCATATCCGTGGTCACGGCGTTCGTCAGGGCCGCACCAGAAAAACAGTGTCCGTCGGATCCTCTTCCGACGTGGCTGCCGAAAGATGCCATCGATACGTTGGTTCCGTTCATCGCTGCTCTGATTTCAGCCTCACTCTATAGAGCGCGGAGTTTCCATCACCGTGGAAATACGCCGTACCTGAAACGCCCAGGTCTAGATCTGTCGGACGTTTCCAAATTTCGTCCGGTCTCGAATCTGCCGTTCCTGTCCAAACTGCTGGAGCGTATGGTGAACACGCAGCTTGTGACTTACCTCAGCAGGAACAACCTGCTGCCAAACATCAACCGGCCTATCGTCAAGGTCACTCCACCGAGACCGTCTTGCTGGAGATAATTTAACGAGATCGTAGACTCGACGGCGAATGGTGAACTGTAACTCTTATGTCTTCTCGACTTCTCGACCGCTTTTGATACGGCAGACCGTGCTGCGCTTTCTCGTCGTCTCGAACTCACCTTCGGGGTCACGGGTCCAGCTCTGGCGTGGCTGCAGGATTACCTGGCAGACCATACACAGTGTCCTGGGACGGTTCTTTGTCCGTCTCACGCAGGGTACTGAGTGGCGTGCCGCAGGAGTCGGCCCTCGGCCCTCTCCTGTTCGTGCTCTACGTGGCGGATGTCGGGCGGATCATCGAATCGTTCGGTTTATCCTAGCATGCGTACGCCGATGACGGGCAAGTTCACTCCTCCTGCCGGCCGTCGGAGTCCGATCACCTATTGAAGCGTCTTAAGGACTGCATATGCGAGATCGCGCGCTGGGCCGCTGTCTATCGGCTGGCCCTGAATCCTAAGAAGACCGAGCTTATATGGTTTTAGCACTTCGAGGAGGAAACCTTTGATTGGTCGTACCGAGCTGCACCTTGATGAAGCCGACATTAGATCGTCGACGAAAGTGCGCCTGCTTGGAGTACGTTTCGATGAAACGCTGTTGTTCACTGGCCATGTCGATAACGTGACCCGTGCGTCTTCTCGTCAGCTTTGAACGATTAGAGAGGTCCGTCGGTGCATTTCGACTGCGGCAGCCATACAACTGGTTCGCGCCTTCGTCCTAACACGGATCGACTACTGCAACGGGTTACTTCTGGGCCTTCCCGACCGTCAGCTCGCCAGACTCCAGTCGATCCTCAACGCCTCCGCTCGGTTTATCTTCTGGGTGCGTGGCCACAACCACGTGATTTCCCTGCTTTGGGACAAACTGCACTGGCTACAGGTCCCAGAGCGTATCGTGTTCAAGCGCTGTTCGTTGACATTCCGGGCTCTACGTGATCCCTTCTGCCCGGAATACCTCGCGACGCTTGTTCGAAGGCGGCGTGGAACGATGGACGTCTTCACCTTCGTTCCAGTAGGCGAACCCAACTCTACGTCCCCCCCCGGTCGAAGACTGTCAAGTTCGGAGAACGTTCATTCTCGCGCGGAAATCCCCTCCTTTGGAATTCACTGCCGGATAGCGTGTCGTCCGTCACCTCCTTTGGATAGTTCGCAAGCAAATAAAAGACGCATCTATTCAACATTTCGTTTCCATGCTCCTTGTAAAGCGCCTTTGACTTTGGCCATTGCTGAGTTATGGCGCTATATAAATTGTCATGAAGAATAACAATAACCTCGACTTCTATCTCATGTACTACCTCTCTCTCTCTCTCTCTCTCTCTCTCTCTCTCTCTCTCTTTCTCTCTCGGGTACTACCTCGCTCTCTTCTATCTCAGATACTACCGCTACCTTTACTAAACTCAGGTACTACCTCGCTTTCCTCTAATTTAGGTACTACTTCACTATCTTCACAATTCTTCAGGTACTACCTAGAGATCTACCGGACCTTCTCCCGGGCTCCTTTCTTCTCTTACCGCGTCACGATTTATTTTTAGTGGGGCATACACGCCCCTTGGGAGCCGCTTTCGCAGTGGATTCAACACTTCCCTAACGCAAATGTAGTACCTGCTCCAGTTAAGAACTTCAGAACGGTACATCCACCTATTTGGCAATCCGAGTTTTACCTCAGTCTACCGGCCCTTTACCCGTCTATGGGACCTCTGTTTATAGGTTCCTCACACTACCTTAAAGAAGGTGTACTCAACTTTAACTAATCGCCGGTCTCTATCTACCTTAACCATTTGCGCCACCTAACGACTACCGGAGAAACTACTTATAAAGGACTTATACTTTACCTATTCTTTATTATTGGACCTCAGGCTCACCTATCTTAGCTATTATAAAATTTCGTCACATTACAATACACACTGACAATCTTCTCAGCTGCAATATCGAGTGCTGTAACTGACTGTACTTACCAGCTAATCAATCACGTTACATCTTGCATCAGGAAATCATCATTAAAACGGGACAAAACCCCTCGGCGACGTCGACTCGGCGACGAACGACTAGGCGACGAACGACTCAGCGACGAACAACTGGACGCCAGATCAAAACTAGGCGATAAAGTCTATAAAGTGTGAGGTGATGGGAAATGTTTGAAGTAGAGTTCAAAGGAGAGCTACTCTAAGGCGCTGGGGTGGGGAGGGTGGCTGGCAGATCTTTGAAGTTGGCTACGGCAGGTCAACGGTCGTTGCTCACTTTATAAAAGGGAAGGTTGTGGGAGGGGTGGCAAATGTAACCGGAGTGTGTTTCGAAAAGTCGAGCGAGAAAATGTGCATACATATATTAATCGGTAAACTCTGCAGTTGCTTTCTAAGGGGGAGGGGTGGCAAATGTTGGGTTCAAAGGCGATCTACGGCAGGGCGATGTTTGCTAAGAGATTTCTGATCCATGATGATTGACAACTGCTTCGATGTATCGTTTTATTGATGGAATTACTATTCTATATAGCCTAATACAACTTACATACATTTAACTCTTCTTATCCACCAATCCTCCTTCCTTCACATTACCCATCCTCTTCACTTCTCACACACCCATCCCTCACTCCCCCTACAACGCCCCACCCCATCCCTCGCCCCCCCCTTCAACCTATACTCGATCGTATCCGTCGCCGAGTTGTTCGTCGCCCGGTTGAGCGGGCGCCGAATCGTTCGTCACCCCGTTGTTCGTCGCCGAGTTGTTACGTACCGCTATAAAACGTATCAAATATTAAAAATTCTAAACGTTTTAGAAAAAATATTGTTTAGGGGCCCATTATTCTATATAGCCTAATACAACTTACATACATTTCAACTCTTCTTACCCACTTACTTTCTGTCCAGGGCCTGGGTATATCTAACAGACAACGGTGACACACACAGAGAGAGAGAGAGAGAGAGAGAGAGAGAGAGAGAGAGAGAGAGAGAGAGAGGCGAGGAAGAGAGGGAGATAGGTGCAGATTCGGAATCACTACAGCGAAACACATGGGTCTGTCATGGAGCGAGGCCCAAGATTTGGCCGACGACCGGTGTAGATGGAGAACATTC
>CM030840.1:10199793-10509793 GCA_018105865.1 Metaphire vulgaris | reverse complement strand
TTTTCCTTCCAAAAATACCTGACAAAAAGGTCATCCTCATTTATTTATTTTTCCTTCTCAAAATACCTGACAAGCAAAAAAGGCTATCATTGTATTTTCCCCTTTCGAAATACTTGAAGAAACAAATAAAAAGATCATCCTTATATTTTTCCCTCTCCAAATTCAACCCCCCGTCGTCAAATTTGGAAGAGGGGATTTCACCTCCCACCCAGCCAAAATATAAAAATTAGGGAGAAATTTCTAACTTGGGGAAAATCCCCCCAGAGAAGGCCCAAACACTGATCTAGAACAACTTTTTATAAGGTAAAGGGCTAAAGACTAAACGTCTGTACGGATTCTCACAATTAATGTCATCAATTTGCCGTATGGACATGGATGTGACTTTGGATTTAATCAAATCAAAATTCAAAGGGAATTAAAATGAGTTTGTGTGAAAACAGGAAGTAAGCGCATGTGAACGTTCTTTGCAGTGCGACATTTTTATGGCCATTGACGCAATCCGCTTATAGTTTAAAAAATTTCATTTACATAACAGCGATAGAACATTGAAGGGACACTAACATCACTGGCGAGTCTGGCGTAGTCAAGGTTCTAGAATAAGCTAGAATAAGGGGCTGACAAATTTTATGGTAATATCAGGTTTTAATCTGTCACAATTGATAAAATATTCTCATCGACTTCTTGCGAATTTTACTATATATCTAAGCACGCATAAGGGATAGGGGAGTTTTCATGTGTCTCCTCGTGACTACGATAATGGTTAAGATTGTGAATATGATGGGACACTTCTTTGCCTATATATCTATGGTTGAAGCACAGTGGCGGTTCCAGGATTCTTGGGGGGGGGGGAATGATATAAATTCATAGGAAGTTGGTGAGGGATGAAAAAGGAAGGAACAAATTCAATAAACTTGGTTGAAAATGCTGACAAAAGAGACTTTCCCTAATTTTACTACACTCTTACCGAAATATAGGTTGACAAGCAAAAACGTCATCCGCAGTTTTCCCTGTAGTTTTACTTAGACTTTTACCAACAAAAGTTTCACAGGCGGAAAAAAGTCAGGATGTCCGGTGTGGGGATGCATCCCCACTCATCCCCCACGTGGAACCGCCACTGTTGAAGCAGAATCGTGTGGCCAAGCAATATTTTTAATGTGTATCAACCTCCTTTGATTTGAAAATCTATTTTGCGAATTTTTAAATATTGGGAAATTGTAGTTATTATTTTGTGGAACCTGAACTAAGGAGACGATTCGCAGACTGTCAGTGATTGTCAATTAATTTGGTATTTGAACAAAACTCATTATTGTTGCTGCAATAACTCACTATATGAAAACGGATTAATTTAACACACAGAGACATGCATGGCTCATATCTCTGGCTCATCATCATCATAGCTCATAGGCGTCGGAACGACTAAAGCGTCAGCGTCTAAGATGTATGCCTATCTTATACGCTGTTTGGTTTCGTATCATTTGGCTTTTTATATGTTTCAGGGTTGAAATTTAAAAGAAATGCCCTTTGGCAATTAACCTCCTAATTGGAACCCTTACTCTCCGAGGATTAATTGAACCTTCTTCCGTCGCTGTATAAGACCTGTTCCGTCCAGTGTTACCACACATGCACAACCACCGTTTGACCTGACCTGCTCGCATTCGCGGACTCTGATTACTCATCCAACTAAATATGCACAGCCCCAACCGTACTGATTCTCGCCCCCACCCCACCCCCTCCCCCTTTACGTTTCAATCTAATCAGGTATTCGATATCAAAAGCCTATAAAGCCGCTCAATCGGCAATAGTAACTGCGTGCATACGGTCTGCGTCGGATCGCATAAAATGAAGCCTACGTAGGCTATAACGTTCTTCGATAATGGAGTGGGAAGGAAAGATGGGCACGAATGTAGGCCCTAATCGGGATAAGGGACACACGGAAAAAAGGCGATTGCGAGAGACGGGACGGGCTGAGCATAGCTGAGCACCGTTAAGTATGCGTCAATAATCAATTTAATAAAAGAATGAGCCCAATGGTCATAAATAGGAAGGTGAGTAGAAGAAGAGATAGGCTTTTGTTGGCCTAATGATTTGAACCATCCCACGTCTGTAGACATTGCACAATGTCTGTACGTTTCTTATCCTCCCCCAGCACTACCACCCTAAAGGTTTCGAAACTTTCTAAGTGTTGGAAAGAATCTTAAGAAAGTATAGTAGTTAGCAAAGTGAAGGCATTTCTCTGCATTACTAAAGAACTACGCTTTCCTTAAGGTTTAATGTGCTGCGAACACCGTCGATAGGGTGTGTAAAGCGGTCGTTTAGTAAAATTTCAGGGAGTTGTTTATTAACTTCGTCAAGGTCTTAGACTTAGAGTGTGTTTCTGCTCATCCAGAATTTTCGAGAACACAAATCATACTGAAACTCTTCTGCGTATTATGTTTCTCTTGCAAAATCAAAACCTCGCCTTTGACACGCTGGGATGTATTACTCCGCCCAGAGGACAGAGTGACAAGCTATTTAATTTTCTAGCAGTCAGACGGTCAGAAATCGCGAAGTACCCTCGTGAAAATGTCCGAAATGTCTTTTAAGAAGTCCAGCCTTAAAAAGTATGCCTGGAATGTGCTTTCTGTGGCGTCTTGCGTCAGAATGACTTTGACAATCGGATCTCAGCCATCTGAATCTTGGCTTATGAGTTTGTGATACTTGTCCGTTGTAAAATATACACACATTGAGCAGATATCCGAAATATCACTGGATCATTGGAGAATAATACAGTAATTGTGAGCGGTACTCACAATTACCAACAACACGACCGATTAAATTATGGCATCGAAAGAAATCAAAGTCCTAATTGCATTTAATATCCTGTCACTATACTCAGGGGTCCTACAAAGTACAAACCTTTAATACAGTGCTACTGTGGTCTCGTTAGCCTACTGCAAAAGTAGTCGTTCTATGCACTGGTTGCGATACATAAGGAAAATTAACAGCCATCTTGTTTACGGTATCAATCTCACTAGCCAGTTAGTTCTAGCCGAATACTGAATAGACCTACGGGCTGAATACGATGGTTTGGAATTTGACCTCCCGGTTACAAAAATAGTCAGCACGGCGTTGGCACGATGGATGTGTTTGCAAGCATTGACCGAGAAGTTGATGCTGCTGTGAACTTAGACTACGTAAAGACTGCGTCGAATTTACTTACATGTCCTGTGCAGTTGGAGCATTGACAACTAGGAGGCAGAGTGGAAAATTTGAAGACCTCTTCCGTAAGTAGCTGTTTAAGACAGAGTCCAGAATGCCTGATGGTTCGTTTCCAATCCTTGGCAGCTTCACGTCCACTGTCTCTCTGAAATTCATTCGGAGTCAGCCAAGTTCCGCGGAAGTGAATACACTTTCTCTGGATCCTCTCGTTCACTTTGAGTTTCGAAAGAAAGAGACGAGCAACGTTCTCTCCACATGTTACGTCAATACCCACATCAGCCCCCATCACTTCTTCCTCGTTACTCTTGTTTTTCTCCTTTCTCACTTCCGCCAGATCGAATGTCTCCCCAGAATCGCTCCTCTTCATCGTCGTCATCTGAGAAGAAGAACTCTCCCGCAACATCCACGCAGTGGCAGCAATTCCCGCCGTGTAAACGTTCATCGGAACCGCTGACGTTGCTTCGCTGTCGTGAGCGATGTCGCTTCCTCCATTTGCATCGCTGCTGTCGTCGTCGTGCCGAGTCGACGATGTCCGCTCCTCCGAGTATTCGACGCTCGTCTGCTGTGGACCGCCTGCCAACGATCCGGCGGCGGCGGCGGTGGCGGCGGCGGCCGACGACGACGGACTGCAGCGGCGGCTGTCTCCTACGGCCGCCGATAATGTCGTTGACGGTGCCGGTGAAAGTGACGAAGACGGATCTGCGGCCGGCGGCGGCGACGGGGGACTCTGCGTGGTCGAGTGCTGCTGCTGCTGCTGTCGCCTGACGCGCTCTGCGTTTGATTTTCGTCGAGTCTTCGCCGCCGAACGCGCTTCTCGACGTTTTTTCAGAGTCGACGACAGCTCCCCGCGGCTATTTCGCTTATTGCGAATTGCCGGCATTTCGATCCGAGATCGCCTCTGTGCGTGTGTGATTCCCTCGGTTCGCGACCGAGTAATATATCGTTGTCTGCTTTCTTTAGCAGACCCGCGTGCTGCCGATATAGCGGCGATCTCTCCGTCTGTTATCTGAACGAATGGGCAGGGTAGGCCTATATAGAGTGTGTGCGATTCCTCTAACTGACTGCGTAGCTAACGGCTCATCGATTATGGCGTTCAGCGATGTATCGCTGTCCGATCGCCGCTCAGAGTCTAGGTCAGTCTAGCGCCCAACGCCATCTAAGCCAGGACGAGGACAAAGAGAGACGAATGACCGTCCCAGCGACAAAGCCCAATCGCACACAAAGCAGAGTAGTTTCAATATGCGTTCCTCCTTCGTCAATCGCTTTGCTTTGGATTTAGCCGTTCGGAAGCCTTTATTCAGTGGCACATGAAAGACTTAGCTGCCGGTCGGGGCATTAAAGAAGGCACTAGAGAGGCTGAAGACACGCAAACGAGACGAGATAGGCGCGCTGACGCGTCGGGCGGAGCGGCCGCCGACGAAAGCCTTTCGGTCGAGAGACAAAGAGAGAGGGGAGGAGAGAGGGGAGGAGAGAGAGAGAGAGAGAGAGACGCGATGTTGATGCATTCTTAGTTCGTATGCATGGTCAGCGGGCGATGGATGAGGCGCCGAGAGTCTAGAAATAAGTCCAGAACTTAATTAAAGACCTAAAAGTCTAAAACTATAATAATAATAATAATAATAATATAATAATAATAATAATAATAATAATAATAATAATAATAATAATAATAATGTGATTTTAAGTGGTTTAGGAGGCGAAGTAAGCCTGTGTGAAAACCACTGAAACTAAGCCGTAAGCCGTAAAACCCGCGATGCTGTCGCGCGCATAATGTCATTTATACGACGAAAGCGGACCAGAACTACGCGTTGACCTATTAATCGACTGATTCGAGGCATTACCAAACGACTTCGCTTATATATTCGAGGCGTCAGCGAATGAATTCAAACAGCCGTTATCCCAATGAAGGCAGCGGCGGCCATGAGACAGATTAAAGTGATCGCTCGGTCGTTTCGACGATGTGTGAATGTAGGTCAGCATTATAGATTCGTGCCAGAGGCCACACTAGGCAGCACCAGCTGACTTTCAAGGCGATCGAAACAGGAACTGTTTCCGTACATAGACTACTAATCATGCTCCGTACATACTTATGAAACAAACATAAACGAACGCCTCTCATGTCGACAGCGTTCGCTTATTGACTGTGCAGCCGTACATACCTGTAGGCGTGAGGGGGATAGTGACTGCGCTGTGCAGCATTCTTATTAATTAGTGAAGTAAATCGCTTATAGCAGGGTACTCAAACCGCGGCCCCCGGTCCACAGTCCACGCCGCAAGGATGGTTCTTTTGGACCCCCGAGCTCTTTGAATATGTGTCTTAAATTTTTAAAACCTGAATTGCAATGACTTTCAACACAGGAATGTCAGGAAACCCCTACTAAACTGCTTAAAATCTTGATATTATTATAAATATTAGCTTACTTACTGCTGCCACTGCAATCATACGCTGATGTATTTCCGTTTCGCCGTCGTAGTTCATGCTTTATTACAGCTGTTGGTCACTCAGTAGTATATGTATAAATAAGGTCTTTAACATATGCACCAGAGCTCACCGACTATTTCTATTAGTAGGCCTACTAATACTCCTCCCGAGACCCCGCTACAAGAATTAATTAACTTGAAAACATTTTCGGGTGGAAATTACCAATATCCTGTCATGACGTCTAAAATTTATTTTTTGCATTTGAAGATTTGTCGTTTTTATCTGTTGACTTGATGCGCGTATAGGCCTGAGTTAGTTATAACAGTCTAGGACCCGTAGTTACTCGTGTAATAATTACCACATCATAGTAGATATAGGGATAATAGGACTTACCAGTGGCATAGCCAAGGAGGGTTTGGGGTTAAAGCCCCATTGGCTGCCGAAAACAAAATATTTTAATGAGTTTTCATGCATTTTTAATTTTTTGACGCGACTTTGGGGTCAAAACACTCCTTGGGTATAGAAAGTAGAAAGTAACGGTGTTTAAGAGGCGAGGACATTTTTGGTTGTCAGAAAAAATGAGATGATAAGGGGTTTTTGCCAGGAAAAAAGAATATGAGAGATGATAACGTTTTTTGCTTGTCAAGATTTTTGGAAAGTTGGTTACGGTCAAAAGTGAAAACCAAAACCCCCTTTCCGGAAATCCTGGCTACGCCACTGGAACTTACTTCTAACTAACTAATGGACCATCACGAACGATGGAAGACAGCTTCAAGAAAGTTTGAGTACCTCTGACCAGAGGCGTAGCGAGGGCAGGGGGCATATGCCTCCGGGCGCCGAGGTGGGGGCGCCAAAATTGGGTATATGGGTAAGTGAAATGCATAATAAAGAAGAAGAAACATGTGCGACGACCTTTTTTGTTCGTCAGCACTGTTGGGGCGCCAACGGTACACTTTGTCCCCGGGCGCCGGATACTCTCGCTACGCCTCTGCCTCTGGCTTATATAGTAATGAAAAATGCATAGAAGCTCGCTTTGCAGCGAATGCACAATGGCCGATGCTGTTCAATCGTTAAGTCTTGCGTTTGAGCATCAGCATCAGCAGCAGCAGCAGCAGCAGGTTGTGGGCAAAACGGTTTTTGTGGGGGGATAGAGGTCTACTGCTGCCTCTCCACTACACTCTTGGCGGAGTTTTCCATTCTCCGTCGCCCGCTTAACCCGTAAAATAAACCTGACGAGTGCGCATCTTTAGAAACCAGTGAAGAAAAGGTGAAGTATTTGGCTACTGTAGGCCTATTGGCGTGAAAAGCACAGTGACAAGACGATATCCAGAGAATTTGCTGGTTAAAGGTTTTCGTCGAATACAGAAAGAAACAGCACACGCCGACGACGAAAGAAACTGCGTTAACCTTTCGCATTCGTTCGTCAAAAGCTCAGTTTGCAACTGTGCATTAAGATCTCAACGTAGGCTACATCACAAGCTGATGCAGTTTTTCCGCGTGTATATTTTCTTTTCGAATCTTGAATTCACCA
Source organism: Metaphire vulgaris (assembly GCA_018105865.1). Lineage (NCBI taxonomy): Eukaryota > Metazoa > Annelida > Clitellata > Crassiclitellata > Megascolecidae > Metaphire > Metaphire vulgaris. Next base: position 10,502,642 of record CM030840.1, on the reverse strand, counting down.
AGCAAAGCCCATTTGTCCATCCAAGAATCGCGAAGAAAAACCAAGCAGCTGAATCGGCTTGGAATAGAGCGGGATACGTGAGAGCTAATGGAATGAAACGATGCCGGAAAGTGTTCATCGTTCATAAAACAGATGCTCATATTTTCAAATTTACCATGCAGCACATTCTGAATATTTGCACTCATTGCGTGGGTACTAATGACAGAGTAGTATCTGATGGTATATCCGATCGTATTCCCAACTAATGGAATCCTAGACACCTTAAATGTTTGAAAGCCCCAAACCAGTTGCCAGTACACTTTTATTCATTTTTGCACGATTATATAATTAACAGACTGCAAATTTACTCAAAAAACACTTTTAAAAGTTAGGGAATAAATAAAATTCTTTTTAGTATAGTTATAACTGCAAAACGAGAAATTTACAATTTCCTGGTCACATTATAGAACTTCAGTTTGACAGCCAGCCTTATGTGGGACACTTTGTCAAAAGCTTTGACAAAATCTAAGTATAACATGTCTACTGCCTTGTCCTCATCTAGGTTATCATAAACCTCCTCCAGAAAGTCTTACAGGTTGGTCAGGCATGAACGTCCCTTTGCAAATCCATGCTGTCTTTAGCAATTTTATTCCTAGTCAAATATTCCAATATGTTCTCTTTTAGTATTTTCCCCATAACTTTGCAGATTACAGAAGTTAGGCTCACTGGTCTGTAATTGCTTGGTTCACTTCGTTTTCGCTTCTTGAACAGTGGGCTGCAGTGAATCCCAATGATATTTCAGTTCTAAGAATAATTGTTAATTTTAATTCTTATTTGAAGTTATTTCAGGGTTTATTTCAATTTCTATATCAGTTATACTTCAAGAAATAATTTCTATTTCAATTCTAATTTCAGTTCTTAAATAATTTCAGTTCTGTTTTAAATATTTTCAGTTTAATTTATAATTTTACTTCGAGTCATTGACTTCAGGTTTTGTACTGAGAGTTTAATACATCAAAATGTATTCTATAACTGTAGTGTCTGACTGTAACACAGTAATCGAAAACGTAAAGCTAAACAACATGCATGTTCAACTTCTTCTCATCATAGGTAAAATAATCCCAAACTGGGCTAACTCGCTTTCGTCCAGCCAACAGTTTAGCTAAAATCATCTTGTAATAAGTGTTGCAATTAAATTAATACCGACGTCAAATTAATGAAGCAGCACCAGCTTACACTTGCTGATAGACAGCAAAATAAAATTTACCATGGCAGAGGTTAGAAGATCAAAGATCAAATTATATGCCGCCTCGTGACCAGGGCAGCCGAGAGGAGAGGGGCAAATGCCCAGGGGCCCAGCGATCTGTGATCCCGGGCTGGGCCACAGTTAGAGTTAGAGTTGAAGACGATGGAGGTTGGGGGTCTGTCTACGGGTTTAACCTTTGACTCCCTCCTGAAAAGACTGGCAAACACCAAAACGGTCATCACCACTTTACAATATAAACTTTCTAGGGGTCCGTGACTGCTCTGCCCATGGGCCTGGAATTTCAGCGGGTCAGTTCATGACTAGCAGCTCAGTGACTAGCAGCATCGTATGATAGACCAGCGGTGATCAGAGTCACCCTCTCTCAGATAGGCGCATATTTGACTGTGTGTGTGTGTGTGTGTGTGTGTGTGTGTGTGTGTGTGTGTGTGTGTGTGTGTGTGTGTGTGTGTGTGTGGGATAGGAATGACTCACATAGCAACGCTTACACAGCCACACATGCGCACAAACACACAGCATTATGTATATGGTATGTTAAATATTACATAACAAAAGCAAATTGACGCCTTTAATAAATGACGGGTACTTGTAGTTAAATTCAGTTAATAAAATAGTTCTATTTCAGTTCCAATTTTTATTTTTATTGGGCAATTTCATTTCCATTTCAGTTACCGTTCTTTAAAAATTCCTAATTTTAATTCTCGTTGACCGTCAAGGAAGAGTGGACCGCCGACTATTCAGGCACGGTTAACCCCGGTTTTTGGTGAAAGTGTGAAGAAACAAATAGACGCCGCTGCCCGTCTAGGAGCGAGAGCAGAAGGTACCAAGCGTTCTAAGAAGCCGCAACAGAGGATAGACAACGCCGCTTGTCTTTTAGAGAGCGGAAGACGGTTATATAACCGAGAATGAAGAGACGTAGCACCAAGTCGAAACTGGTGACCAAGAATTTGTACCGAAATCGTTTAAGGCGCCGAGACCAAGCGGTGGCCAGCGATAAGGGGAGGCAGATAAAGGGTCTCTCGGACGAGGCCGGAGACAGGACAGACAGAGAGACGTCAGACGAGGAAAATCAGAACCCTATGTTGAGGAGCGGCCATCCTCAGTATGCAGGCCTGCCCGGCAGCCGCGGACACCTCATCTGATGTCGGTGAATCGGAAAGGCGAACAGACGGGAAACCGAGCGGGCGTTGGGGGCCGCCCGACCGCCGGCCGCGAGTCGGGGTCGCCACATTTTTTCCTCTCCAAATACAAATTCTAATGTCATCCTCCACCTGAGGACGCGACCTGAACTTTGATGATTTCATGATAACTAACGCCGAAAACGCTGTTTCACATTGATAGGCCTAGGTAGTAGCAAAAAGAACCAGCACAGTTAATGCTCTGTCAGCTAAAAGCGTATATTCCTTTCTAACGCTGCACCAAAATGTACCCAATGTCTGCTCACGAAACTTCAGTTCGAGACTTTTGTCGCTAGTAGGGTTACCAGCCGTCCTTAAATGATAAAGACAGCCCTTAAATTCCGTGGCCCCGTCCTTAAGGACGCTTGTCCTTAATAAGGACACTAAATGTCCTTAAATTTAATTTAAAATAGTGATTACCGATTTTAGACATTACGTTACATTAAAAGGACTTGATGATGATGATTAAAAAAGGGTCATCACCAGTTTTTGTGCCATTTGGTATCTTTAACGCTCTAATAAGGGAACAAACTCATTACTAGTTTTTGTGCTATTCTGTTATAAAAAGTCCGACAATCAATAAAAAGGTCATCGCTAGTTTTTTCTGCTTCTTCGACGTCCTGAAAAGTAGGACAAGCCAATGTTTTGCGTGTCCTTAAATTCTTTCCAACTGATCTGGTATCCCTAGTCGCTAGACAATTCAGCCAACTGATCCTCTTCTCTCCCCGTCAAATCGGTAAGCTGACAGCTAAATGGATTTCTTATCCAATCGTAATCTGCAATTGGCAGTGGCGTTATTTCACATTTTTCTTGGGGGGCGAGACAAATTTTTTGCAAATTTTTGACAAATATTGGGCAAATTTTGGCAAATTTTAGGGACTTTTTGCAATTTTTTTCAGATTTTTTCAATTTTTTGGCAAATTTTGAGCAGTTTTGGCAAATTTTAGGGCCAATGTTGGAAAATTTGCAATTTTTGATTTTTGTGGCAATCTTTGCAATTTTTTGCACATTAATATATTATAAATTAATATTTTCATTTCCTTGGGGGGCCACGGCCCCCCAGCCCCCAAATGACGCCTCTGGTTATTGGTCAGGAAATACTTAGGCCTATCAAGGTATTCTGCCAACGATGACAAATGGTTAAAGACGTCAGTGGACAAAACATCAAAAGGTATGGCTATGGTTCTGGACAACTTCTATAGCGCCGTAGCTTGGCGAAGGCCAAAGTCAAAGGCGCTGTCAACAACGCTGACAAATCGACATGGAACGGAAGATGTTGATCTTGACTCTTGAGTGAAAGCAGTGGCGGCTCTAGGATTTGGCAAGTGGGGGGGGGGCGTTGGCAAAAATCAGGCGGCGAATCCTTGAGAGCGGTTATCTGCGAGACAGTAATCCATCGCCGAACTTGACGGGAACCGACTGAAGATGGAATTCCGCGCACGAAACTGGAACAGTCTTGCCCTTTATGGCCTGTAGGCTCCGTCGAGTGGCTGGTGGCTCAAAATGGCGGTCCAACCACGCCGACACGGGCGACGTAAATCCGAACGTTCGGCGCAGAGAAGACACAAAGACCATCGCCGACCGCTTCGAAAACGACGGTTAGGCGACGATCCGCGCGATTAGCGCAAGAAATAAGCGCAAGACGTCGGTTAATCCGCCAAGAACGGCGACATTCCGAAGCACGGACAGATACGTGCAAGCTGCCAAAATGGGGCTACCGGAAGTCCGGTATGAAGACCGGTATGCTGTTTTCACTCAGGAATTCTGTTAACAGCTCAAACATATCGCAACATTTATTGAGCACTCTTGTCTCCAAAATTCTCAATTTGTTCTTACAGTTATCTTATCAGTAATTGTTGTTTTCAAAATGTTTGAATCTTTGCCTTGCAAAGACATGTTAAATGCATTTTACCATTTAGATAGCTGAAGATATCAGCCAGGTACGCTAATTTTGCAAGCCATAGATTATCGGAAATATGCATGGTTAAGTCTGAGTTATGTTCCAATAAAAACGATGATAATTCAGTACGAAGCTCAAAGACACGTTGAAATACCTTTCCACTTGACAACTAGCGTACATATGTGTGTAACACCAGATGTGTATGATCTGAGCCGCTATCTTCACACAATCTAACAAACAATTGTCCATTCAGTGGTCTGCCTTTTATCGAGTTGACTATTTCAACGCATGTCTGGAGCATTTCAGCGAAGTTTCATTTTTCTTGGATGCAAGAGCTTCGCGATGAATCATGCAGAGTGTCGAAACGGATCGTTTTTAGCATAGTCTATATATATAATATAGTCATGCAATCCATTGGCTAACGTTAACGACCCACTGGGCGATGAAGCCGCCATCTTGCACTTTTCAGATGCGCAGCTACGCTTAGCAACCATGAAAACAGTCTCACGATCCTTGCAAAATACTTACAACATACATCTCCGAGCGTGATTTTAAAGTGACTTTGGAGGCACTACTGCATGTGTGCAAGCAAGTAGTAGCGCTAACGGAATCGGAATTTACCGCTCCATCGCGTAAATAAGAGTTTATATCCACTCTTTCATCATCCGCCCTAAATGAGATATGGACAATAAATTTTCCCTCTATAGCGTGTTTATTCTAGGCCTTCTCTGGGGTGAATTTCCCCCCAAAGTTCGAAAAATCCCCCCAAAAAACTTTTCACATGTTGCATGGGGATGGAAATTTCGTCCAAGTGTTTCGACGGGGGGCATTAAATTTGTTTTGGAGGGAGAAAAATGTAAGGATGACAATATTTTGCTTGGTAGGGCATTCGAGCAGGGCACGATTTGTAGTAGGGGGAAGTGGGGATTTTCCTCCACTGCCCAACTGCATCCCCCTACTGCTACATCCCTTCACCACTACATCTCCCCACTGCTACATTTCCCCAACAACTACATCCCCTCCCCCACAAATATCCCCCACTGCTCCAGTCACAAATCACACCCTGGCTGAAAGGATGACCTTTTTATTTGCTTGTCAGCCCATTTTTAAAAGAAGATAACCAAATTTGCTTGTCAAGTTTTTTGGAAACTCAAACCTTGTCCCCCAAACATTTGAAAATCCCCCCTGATGTCAAGAATAAACACTGTTCTATAGCTCTGTATATTTGTGTAAAATTTGCCTGGTCGACAATGCACATTGGGGGCTGTCCAGGTCGACAATGCACATTGGGAGCTGTCCATTAATTACGTCAATTTAAAGGGGGAGGTGGTTTGAAAAGTTTGACAGTTGTTGACAAGAGGAGAGCGTGGTTAAAAATTCCCCAAAAATTGTTGGCATAATTAATAGACTGCCCCTTGCCTATGACTATTACAAGAAAGACAGTGTATACTTCTGTTGTATTTTACAAAAGTGCTATATAATCCATGATTTAGTGACATACAGTTGAATGTGATTCCTAGTAACACACACACACACACACACACACACACACACACACACACACACACACACACACACACACACACACACACACACACACACACACAACTATTGCATAAAGTAAAGGTAAAGTTCATCCGTAGGCTCTGTGCCCGTAGGTGCCGGTGCTGATCTCCGGTATCAACTATTGCATAGTAAAACAAAAGTCCAATAAGAGCTGAAATAATTCCACATAAGTCAAATATATATATTCAGAAATGCAATACATCTAAATACATACACTAATAAAAATGTTAGCAAAAGTACAAGTAACCAGTAAACAGTTATATTATGACAGTTCTTGACTTAGCACTTTTGCTGCTGTGCTGACTGTCATCATTTGACATTTTGCTGACTTCTTTACAATATACATGTAGCCTTAATCTAAAATTTTTTTTGCAATTTTGTTGTACAACTCATGGCATTGTGGAATGTCTGATCTGTTCGCCAAAACAGATGATCTGCTTAACAACAAATCCAGAATGGCATTACTTCGTGAAAGTTCAGATCTGCTGGAACAAAAAATGCTTTCAAAGCTGTGCAGCAGTGTAAACAGGATGGAAGTGTAAGACCGTATTCATTTCCACCATATGATTTGAGCACTGTCAGCTACATTTCGTCTGAATTAGCTGCTTTAACTCTTTCATCATTTCCAGCCTGCAATATTCATGATCCAAACGAGGTCGTTTTTGGAAGGAAACCGAACATAAGTTTCTTTCGCTCTCAAAAGACGCTGATACCATAGCTCGCGTTGCATTGCATTAGGTCGTCTAGATGTAAGAACGGTTTGTTTGGAACATCGAAAAAGAGTTGGTACAGCATTCCACTTCAGAAGTCGCTTACCATCAAGCCTTTTATTCTCAAACTGATTTTCTTCAAAATGAATCTGAAAGAGCATTGCAAAGTGCACAACGATACAGCAAAGACCGATGTTGAAAAGAAGCTGCCATTGTACAATAACTAAATAAAAATGATAAAAATTATGAAAAAAAGTGTTATATATACAGTATATTCCTTGATAACTGAAAAATAAGCAAGCCACCCGTGTTATATAAAGTTATATTATCATACAGTAACTCATGTTGTTCATCATTGTAACTCATTATTACTGTTCTTAACTGTTATGTGCATTTACTCACATCACATAAAACACCATTTTTGGCAGGACTCCATTTGTCACGGCGAGAATTCTGTATCCAAATGGCACGGCGATTTCGTTCACGTGGGAATCTGTGGACTCTCACACCATTGTGAGCCCCATTGGAACAGTTGATGGCGGAACAACTCGGCATATTCACTATAAAAAAATCACTGAAAATGTATGTAACTAAATAATAATAATAATAATAATAATAATGTGATTTAAAGTGGTTTAGTGGTCAGATCAGCGGCTATAGAGGGGTGCTGGGGCCAGATGACCGGCTATAGGGGCCTACAACTATTTTGTTATCCCTTCCATCTCCGCTGATCGCTTCCCCCTTCCCAGTATGGCTCTATAGCCACTGAGCAGACCACTAAACGTCTATATCAAACTGAGATCAGCGGATCAGCTCAGATCAGAGGATTATTATTACCCGTCGTAACTCTACACATTCAAGATCCAAGAAAGATATTCAATATGAAAAAATGGTTACTATGATAGAATATAACACTTCAATACTTAAAAATCAAAACTCATCGCTTTTATAATTATCCATTATAGTGGTATATATATATATATATCGATATTGACCTTTATTTGATTATAAATGGAAAGTTTTCTTCAAATCGCATATTATACATTTAACGTTCAATAAACAAGTGCAAAATGGCTGCCGGGCCGATAGAGTATTGGATTGCATGACTATATTATATATAGAGACTATGGTTTTTAGTGCTGTTACGGTTAACCGAACCGAACCGAAACCGCGGGTTTTCGGTCAAAACCGAACCGAAACCGACCGAGACTGCACAAGGTGAAACCGTAACAGCACTAATCGTTTTCCGGATACTCTTCGCAGACCCCCTTTGGGTGCTTTGCGGACCCCCGAGGGTCCGCGGACCACAGTTTGAGAACTCCTGGGCTGAGCGAAGGTCAGTGCATCTGTGAGGCGTTATTAAGAGACATTATGAGAAAAAAGATATTGCGCTATAGAAACGGATGAATGGATTACACTAGAATAGATTAGGTCTGCGTCACGTGGTGACTGGTAGCGGTATCGAGTTCCTGAATCATAGAGCAGTGGTTCTCAGACCCCTTTGCCTCGCGGACCACTTTTGAAGATCAACAATTTCTCGCGGATCACCTGAAAATTGAGAAAAAATAATGACAAGCAAAAACAGGTCATCGCGTGTGATATTCGTTCCTCGCCAGTACCCCGACAAACAAAAAGGTCGTCACCTTACTTAATTTAATTATGTTGCTTCCTCTAAAAAATATATATGTATAATTTTTATTAACGTTTTTCAGAATCTGCCGCGGACCACTAGACCCCTCTCGCGGACCCACGGACCACGGGTTGAGAACCCACTGTCATAGAGGACGACGGTGGCATCCAAAGACGTTTAAATAGTCACGGACTGATGTTTTTGTTGACGTCCTTTACCTGACCAGGCGCGCATGCGCCACTGAATGCTATTGCTGTGAGCATTTCCAAGATGGCGTTGTTGATTCGCTGCTTTGTTGTTTAAAGAGTTGATTTTAATCAGACTAGCTGCGGAGGAGGAGGAGAGAGAGGATGATGATGCGGTGAAACCACGAATCCAGTCGTCGATTGAAAGTCTGTGTTTCTCAGCTGCAAGTGATTTTGCGATGAGCTTTTATGTCCGACTGATGTTAAAGCGTACGACCATTGCAGAGTAAGCGGCGGCGGCCGCCTTTGCTAGTTAAATGTCGTTCGTAGAGGGATTTCTTGAGGGTCTTTATACAGTGATGCACAGGGGGACGATGATGAGTATTGCTTTTTAAAAGTTAGCGTTTCAAGCGTGTTGCATAATTTCTTAGCTTGACGCTGAACTTAATGGATGTTAATATTGATGACGGGATGACGGGACTTATAAATGTTGTTCTCGTATAACAATAGGCCCTTGCATAAACTGTATACAAAAGTTGACAGGATTTTGATGTTGGGAGTGGATGTGTTTTGGTTATGCTGCAAACGATGCATGATGAGGGCAAGAAATCCGGCAACTGTTTGTTGTTTTGATGAATATCATGTGTTATGTTTGTATTTCCACAAAGCTACCCCACACTTTAGTTTACATTTCTGGCATTTAGACTTTGATGAAAGGTATTGTTTTGTCTTACATCATGGGGAAATTTATTGAGCCCAACTTTATCAGCTGGTACATACTCATTGTTTTTTTATCAGTTTCTTGTAAACTGATAAATATTGAAAGGCTGACGTGATGCTTTTGGGTATTATGCTTAGGTAACCAGTCAATGTGTTGTCAATGTTCTTCTGACAATGGAAATGGGTAATCTACAGAAGATTTCTCAGTTTGCATTACAGACAGGAACATCTCACAAATTGGCTCAGGATATCTTGCAAGGTCCTAATGAATATTAATACTGTATAGTGTGATATGATGATAGTTATGCAACAGTGAAAGCAGTGCAGTGTTTGTGTAGATTTGGTGAGCATAGAGCATAGTGTTAATAGTTTAAAGATATGTATGTTTCAACTGTCAAAAACCATTTTGCTAGGATGGTTTGTTTCTTGAAAAACAATTTTTGCCATATGGCAAAACTTGATAATTACTTTGAGGAGACTCAGTATTGTTAAACAGTAAAATTGGAACCTTATTAATTATTAACCATCGTTAAAGAGTAGAGTTTTTATGTGAAAGTCTTTGGCAATTGTGCTGTCATATGTCATTTATTTAGAGAATGACTGGAATCTTGAGAAAGCTGTGAAAATGTACAAGTACATGTCACAAGTGGCCACGCTTCCCTCTGGTTCACAAAAGAATATGGAAAATCTTCAGGGAAACTGGCGGGCAACATCAGTTCGCCCATTTCCACCTTCTACCAACCTCCAATCATCAAATATAAAAGCACCAGCGGAACAAATCAAGTCTGACATAACAAATGGACAGGTCTCAAACAACTCCCCATCAAATACACTGAGTACGTGGTTGATATTGTTGAATATTTGTTGCGCTTCGGCAAAACTAGACTGTGCTCATATTGTTGATTGAGTAATTATCTATCAACTGTAAAAGACTTGGCCAGAATGTAAATTAGACTGTAACCATGACCTTTTGTAATGCATTTCTTGTTCTGCTGAAACTTCATTATAACAATTTATTTATATTTGTCTGTCACTGTAAACCTAAACACTTATTGAAAACCCTGAAAACCATCCTTTTATTATTGCTATAATTGCAGCAAGACTGTTCTCGTCCACCTCCTTTCCATTGCTTCCCATTTTATTATATGCAGATTTCAATTGCACCATTCTATAATTTATCTGCCCATTTCTTGGCAGACCTGCCTTTCTTTGTCTTATCTTCCATTTCACCCAACACTACTGGTATCCCTTTATTAACCTATCTTCCTTCATTCTACAGATATGCCCAAACATCTGTAGTTTCCATTGAATGATTTGCTTTAACTCTTCCGTGGCCATTGCGGTCATTTTCGACCGCACAACAAAAACACACCCGTTTCTAAATATCTTCTTCGTAGTATTCTGCCCTTAGGCAGGTTTTGTATTCCAATTTCGCCATTCATTCCTGTTCATAGCTTTCTCCTTTAAGTCTTTATAGTCCTTTTCCATCATCCAGTCAAGTAGCATCTCTCGTGGTCTTCCTTTGGTCTTTTTCCCGTCTAGTTGTCCTTCTATTATTTCCTTTAGGTGTGAGTCTCCTCTTATTATATGTCCCATCCAGGTCTTTTGTCTTTTTCTTATTGTGTTGATCATCTCTTTCTTTTTCCCCACCTGTTTCATCACTTCCTTGTTTGTCTTATGTTCTGTCCAACTGATCTTCTCCATTTTTCTCCAGATCCACATTTCAAAGGCCTCTAGTCTTTTTATTTCCTCTTTTCTTAGAGTCCATGTTTCCAATCCATAAAGTGTCACGCTCCATATCAGTGTTTTGATAAGTCTTTTCTTCAAGTTTCTGTCTAATCCTCCTCTCATCAGTTCTTTTCTTTAATAGACTGCCTCTTTCCCCATTGCTATTCTCCTTTCCACTTCCTCCTTGCATCTTGCATCTTCCGTTATGAGACTCCCCAGGTAGCAGAATGTCTGGACTTGTTCTATTCTTTCTCCATAAATCATGATCTTCACTTTTTTTCTTCTTTGTTACTGATGATCATCGTTTTCGTTTTCTTTGTATTTATTCGCATATCATACTCCTCTGATACTTGAGTTATAGTCTATCCATGATTTTTTGTAAGTTTTTTTCATTGTTAGCTATCATTGCCTGATCGTCAGCAAATCTCAGTGCTGGTATTATTCTTCCTCCTACACTCACCCCTTCTCTTGTCCCCTCCATCGCCTCTCTGATTAACTCCTCTCTCTCTCTCTCTCTCTCTCTCTCTCTCTCTCTCTCTCTCTCTCTCTCTCTCTCTCTATATATATATATATATATATATATATATATATATATATATATATATATATATATATATATATATTGAATAGTAGTGGCGACAGTGGACATCCCTGTCTCACTCCTCTTCCAATTTTTCTGGTTCAGTTACATCCCCCTCTATTCTTATCCTTACATTTTGCCCCATATATAAATTTCCGATTAGTCTTCTTTCTTTCCATTCTACTCCAATTTTTCTCAGCACTCTCATTAGTTTGACCCAGTCCACCCTGTCAAATGCTTTTTCGAAGTCTATATAGCAAATGTATATATCCATTCCATGTTGTATGCTTCTTTCAGACTTTCACTTAGTATTCTTAATGCTCCTATGGCTTCCCTGGTTTCTAAATATAGACCGCTATATTTAGGATCTAGGGTTATTCTAATGAAAGCCAACGTGCTTTTGCTTCTAAAACGTGAGAGAAATTGGTTTATTTTGTGAGTTTTACTGCAAAATATATAGATTTTTTGGCGAAATTTGTAGTCCTTCTGGCATTTAAATTTTAAATACCCTTCTATACACAGGGGCAGAAGTTTTATTCAACTAAGGAAGTTTCGGAAGCGATAAAAAATGCTAAGTTTGATGACATGGGAATTTTGAGGCCCGATGGCAACGAAAATGAAAAAAATTCTGCTGGGCAGTACAAAAAACAAAGTCTTTGAACTTTTGTGACATGTGTTCAAAAATATGTATGTCATCACTGCTTTTACACCTTTCACACAGGATCCTTTCTAAGCTAGAATATTACATTTTATGTAATTTTTAATATCTATTACATATGTGTACATGTTTCAGATAGTTTGCTAATAACGTCATGTTGCTAACAAAACTTTTTAGGAACTTTTTTGACAAGTGTCAAAAATACATTTATATATACAGGGTGTAAAAGTGAAAAGGGCACCCCTTTATGATATTTAATATCTCGGCTGCGTGTATAGCGATTTCAATGAAATTTATAGGCCATATACCTGGGAATGTTTCTGATGTAATTGCCAAATTTCATGCTGATATCTTTAGTATTTTCTGAAATATGGCCAAAAAACTAAAGAGACCCACATTTTGAAATTGACAACGGAATATAACGTCATAATAAAATGTATCATTTTTAAGTCTAAAATGGCGTTGTCGTCATCGCGCCAGACAAGGTCAAGGGTTACTTACGGCCAACAGATAAACACAGCAGCATTATGATTGGCTGCAGGACTGTCTTGATTTGTTTGGAAAAGATTTTATATTCCAGCAAGATGGAACACCTGCCCATTCTGCTCTCAGGACCCAGGATTTTCTGGAGCAAAATTGTCCAGATTTCTTCAAGAAAGATGACTGGCCACCCAACTCCCCAGATATCAATCCACTTGACTTCCACGTCTGGGGAATCATGCTCGGCAGATATCAAATGTTTCAGCCAAAGCCACAAAACATCACGGAGTTTAAGACGGTACTGAAGAATATCTGGGAGAGTTTGCCTGAAGTCCAAATCAAGAAGTCGATACTGCCAGTGAAGAAGCGCTTGTCGGCATGTGTGAAGGCTGAGGGGGGGGGGGCATTTTGAGCACCTGCTCCCGTAGCAAATCATCTGAAATCCCCTTTAAAACGGCCCTTTTCAGGGCCAAATAAATAAAAAAATTAATTTTTTATCACTTTATTATGACGTTATATTCCAATGTCAATTTCAAAATGTGGGTCTCTTTAGTTTTTTGGCCATATTTCAGCAAACACTAAAGGTATCAGCATGAAATTTGGCAATTGCATCAAAAACATTCCCAGGTATATGGCCTATAAATTTCATTGAAATTGCTCTACACACAGCCGAGATATTAAATATCATAAAAGGGTGCCCTTTTCACTTTTACACCCTGTATAATTCTCTTCATCTGGTAAGTTAAGTTTCTCAGTCACGGTACACGGAAGATGTTGGAGGACATCGTTTCCATTGACTACTAAACTTTATAATCGACGGAGCGTTTGATAAAGCGTCTTCATTGCAGCTTGACGAATTTTCCTGATTGCCTGCATGTTGTACGGCACCACTGAGGGCGCAGTACCCTGTGTGGCACCGTAGGCCCTACTGGGGACGCAGTCCCCCATGTTGGGCCGTAGCCTGTAGACCCTACTGGAAGGGGCACGCAGCTACCTGTCGTAAACTAAGCCCCAGCTGATATGGGGCCATAGACCCTACTAGGGTGCACCCTCCTGTCGAAGACCAACCAAGCCCAAGCCCCTGAGGAAGGCCATAGGCTCCACTGAAGGGCGCAGCCCCATCTGTGGGGCTGCAGGTACTACTGGGGGCACAGCCCCCATGTGAGACCGTAGGCCTTACTGGGGGTGCAGCCTCCCATGGGAGACAGCCCCAGCCTCCGTGGTGGCTGTATACTCCACTGGGGGTACAGCCCCTGGGGAGAAAAAGTCCCAGTTCTCCATGAGACAAAGCCCCTTTGGGTCTGTAAGCTTAAAAGGAGCCATATGTCCAAAAGGGCGTAGGTAACATTGGAGGGCGCATTCCCCGTGGGAAACCAAATCCCATTGGAACCATAGGCCCAAACAGTAGTTGTAGGTTCCATGATGGTGTGTATGGTGTGCAGCTCTCTGTGTTGGGGGGAGGGCAAAACCCCTCGGGGAGGACATAGGAAGAATTTTAGATGATGATCTACACATTCACTTTACATTTTCAGATTTAAAAAATTGTTATGTAATAATACAAACTTTTGCAATAAATCGGGGAAGTAGATAGCCACTCTCTCCCCTCAGTTTTGATGGGTTAACAGCTAGTATGTCATAATTGCTTTGAGAACTTTCACACAAAATCCTTTGTAAACTAAAATATGACATTTATACATCTATATATAAATTTTTAAATGTCTATTGCATATGTGTACATGTTTCAGATAGTTTACTTAATTAGTTAGTTAGTTATGGGCTAAGTTGTATAGTGCTATTGTCATAAAATTATGAGGCTAGGGTCAAGAGCGCTTTACATGGTGCTGAACGAGAGTCCGAACAAGCATGTTTTAAGTCGCTTCGTAAAAGTTTCTAGATTAGTCGTGTTGGTGATATTGTGTGGTAACGCGTTCCACAGAGCCAAGTTCCCGCGTGTAACGGATCGCTCTCCGAGTTTAGCTGTCTTCGAGGGAGGAGGAACCGTCAGTAGAGCTTTCACTGAGGAACAGAGCTGCGCTCGGTAATCGGTGGATGGGACCCTGTGAAACAGCTCCGACAGGTTGGCTGGGCTTGACAAATCGTAAAGTGCACGGTGCGTGAACCAGCATCTTTTGAACACGATACGTTCTGGAATATGGAGCCAGTGCAGTCTGTCTTTGAGCTGTGGTGTGACGTGCTCTCTCCACCTTCTTTGACAGATCATTCGTGCAGTGGCATTCTGGACGATCTGCAAGCGATTAAGCTGGCTGTCGGGTAATTCGAGGAGAATGCTGTTGCAATAGTCCAGTCTAGTGAGCAGCAGCGCCCGCATGAGTAGCGTCGCCGCTGGCGTTGGTAGCTGTTGTTGTACCACTCTGATCCGCCGTAGATGGTAGAATGCATTTCTGACGATGATGCTGCCATGGATGCTGAGCGACAGTGACTCGTCCAATTGAACGCCAAGGAGGCGTACCTCGGCAGATGGTATTACCGGGGTCTGGTTGATGAGGAACGGCTCATGAATAATTAGATGCTTCCTTTTCGGGGTGGTGATCCAGAGCACCTCCGTCTTTGCGGGGTTCAGTGCCAACCGATTTGCCTCGGTCCAGGATTTGATTCTTGCAATGCATGCTATGACGCGTTCACGCAGCTGGTCCATCTCTTTGACAGGGCAGGAGGCAACGATCTGCATGTCATCGGCATAGGCGTATGGGGAGAGCCCGCTCTCCTCTATGATCCGCGCCACGTCCGCTACATAAGGTATAAACAGGAGTGGGCCTAGCATGGACCCTTGCGGTACGCCGCTGAGCACGGGGCACAGACAGGTTTTGGTTCCATTCCACGACATCGATTGTGTGCGATCGGTTAAGAAGTCATGCAGCCACTTGAGGGCACCACCTTTAATGCTGTAGGAGAGTTCCAGATGTTGAAACAGGATTTCATGATCCACTGAGTTGAAGGCTGCCAACAGGCCCAGTAGGCAGAGGAGGGCGGCTTGGTCGTTTGATATCGCATCCACTATATCGCTGTAGACGCGAAGAACAGCCGACTCCGTTGAGTGTCCCCGTCTGTATGCCGACTGGCTCTTCGGCATTAGTTTGTTCGATCCTAGATGCCTAACCAATTGCACATTAGTAAATCTCTCCAGGACTTTGGATAGAAAGGTAAGGTTAGAGACTGGGCGGTAGTTATTGATGTCGTCTGGGTCTGCACCCGCTCTCTTCAGCCGCGGTCGCACAATTGCATGCTTCCAACTCTTCGGGAACTCTCCAGTTTTTAGGGAGGTGGCCATGAGCGTCGCTAGATACGGCACCAGGATGTCGACCACCTCTTTAAGCAGCCACACTGGATGAGGGTCGAGGTCGCATTGTTTGTTGGAAGATGACCTGACAATCGCAATGACTTCGTCTACCGTTGGTGCCTCTAGCTCAGTGAGGGAGGATTGCATCTCTACGTTATGGTTGGCAGGCCCCGCCTCAGTCGTTACTTACACTGTCTTGTTGCTGACAAAATTTTGATGAATTTCAAAGTCCAATTTTATTTTTTTAATTTGTTAATTTTTATATATTCTCATGAAATATGAAGAATGTAATTGTAGTTGTTACATTTTTCTTTTCATATTCTTGTAGATTATCAAAATCCCATTCAAATGACATATGCATTGTAAATATTGCTGTGATATTTGATTTAAAATATTTTGGGGAACTGTTGAGGGGTAATTCTGTAAATTCTGTAAAAACAGGTCTGGGGTCAATTGTTCACAAGCAAATTGATCGGAACAAATTGGCCGCTCAAAATTGATCGCGGGGTCAATTGTTCGGAAGACAATTGACCACTAGCCATTGATTGGAATATCAACGATAACTGTCTGTTGTATGGTCCGAAGGAGAATATGTCAACGTGTCAAATTGCGTATCAATGTCTCATATCTCAATATTTTATCGGCAATTTGGGACATTTTTTTACCTTGATTATAGCTAACTTTTATGCCAACTATTGATTAGCCATTAAAGGAATGCAATGCTTCGATCTTTTGCAACTAAATTTATTAACTACATGTTGTCAATCAATTGGCTAGCGGTTAATTGTCTTCTGATCAAATTGACTTCGTGATCAATTTTGAGTGGCCAATTTGTATCAATTTGCTTGCGAATAATTGCCCCGACACCGTGAAAACAACATGGCAGCCAAAGAGTTAATATATTTCTTTTATTCCATGGCATTTCTTAATCTCTTCATTGCCTTTTTTTGTTGCCATCAGATGTGAAGAATCCACCTATAGCATTTCATTTTGTAGGCTATAATCTTCCTTGTATTCTTGTTTGAGTGTCCATGTTTCACAGTCATATGATGGCACTTTGAATATGCACACATTAAGTAATTTTAGTTTACTGCCTAAGCTGACTCATCTGCTCTTCTATATTTGGTTGAATCAGACCATCATGACCAGTGCCAACAAAATTCTGTGTTCTGTTTCTTTGCTGCCATCGTTGTCCCATGTAAGGAAACTACCAGAATAGATAAGCTCCTTCACATTTTATAAAATGTAATTTCTAAGTATCAGATTTTGGTCCACTGTAGCTTTTCAAAATGCTATGCTTTTTTTCTGGAGTTAATCAGTGATCGTGCTCTTAATTCCTTCTCTTTGTATTATTTTTCAAAATCTATAATTATATTCACAATATAATCACAGCTATTGTAAATATCAGTAATCAGAAATGAAATGTTTGCTGTTGGAACAATTCTTTTTATCTCATCAATCTCCACCAACCAGAACATTTTGGAAAATCACTTGAAACAGCTATAGTTTACTTTTTATGTTGTCTGGATTTCTGAATCTGGGAAAGGGGAATTGGCACTCTAACATATGATAAAGTACATTTGTAAGACAGAGGATTGTAATTCAATGCTTTATTTGATTGAATTGATATTCCATTGTTAAAATTGTAGTGCTGGCAATAATAATAATATTATTATTATTATAATTCTGACAACTTCTTGTGTGCCATATTACCAAATTTCAGGAGCAAGGGCACTTTACAGAGTCCAGCTAAAAAAATAAATTAGATTGTCCTTAATTGTTCCAAATATATTTCTCTTTCATTTCCTCATATTCTTTAAATTGGTTTCCAGATTGAGCATTAAGCAGTCTTCCTAAGCAGTCTTCCTCTTTTGTTTGCTGATCGTTTGCTGTGCTGAACTAAGTTTCATTTTCTGAATTTCTGTGAAACTTGGTACTAAGACAATGTTATGATTTTACCTTACCTTACATTGTGTTTGTTTTATTGAAGATCGTCGCATTAAAAGGGGAATATCAACAACAGCAAATGATGCCCAGATAATAAGCATTGCACGTGACATGTTGCATACTGTTCAAGAGAATGAGGCAAACAGTCTGCAGGGCTACTTTGAGACACCCGAATATACTTTTATTCTTCCTGATATCAGTCATTATCCAGATGACTTTAAAGCATTTCTAAACAAGGACCTCATTGAGACTTCAACTCTTGTATCTTTGGAGCAGGCTGGTGAGCAAAAACAATATTTTGTTAATTGAACACAGCATTTTAATGAGACAAGCAGAGTGAAGTCTTTTTGAGTTTTAAAAATTTTCAGCTTTATATTTTCCTCAGTTTTTAAGGAGGTCATTTGTAAGAAAACAAAACATTGAGTCTGAGCAGGTATAAAATGTATATCTTCATATTTCTGCTTGGGTCTCTGATGTTTTGCAAGATTTCCTATTGATAGACATTTATGCAAGTTGAATACTTGCACTGTTTAATTTGACTGTCATTTGTTATGGCTTATAACAATATTTCAGTATTTTCTGCAAATTGTTTATGTGATCATTCCCAATTACAGCCACTAGTTGCAATGCTTACTTATGGCACTATCTTAACACAAGAACATCTCTGCTCTGATGTGTGGCATCTGTTGACTGCCAAGATTTATCAAAATTTGGCAAGTTATAATGCTAATGTGTCGCCTCTATCTATAATATTAAGATCCTTTTCTGTATGTCTCTCTGTCTGTTACCTTCAAGCGTTCTGATTGGTTGACTATTGGTAGACGGTTTAGTCCTTACGTCGCGATGCGTTGGTGGGCGAGCGTTGACTATTGGTAGACGGTTTAGTCCTTACGTCGGTGGGTGAGCGTTGACTATTGGTAGACGGTTTAGTCCTTACGTCGCGATGCGTTGGTGGGCGATGTTCGAAGACGACGTTGCTATTGGTAACCAAACGGTTTAGTCGAAGAAGCGTTTGACGAAGCGTACGTTCAATTGTTCATTGCAGCGTCATAATGTGTACAACGTCGCGATGCGTTGGTGGGTGTAGCTTGAGGAAGTTGCGCAATTTTAACGTACAAAAAAATACGTGTACAGCATCACAAATGGTCACAGTTGCGTGATTTTAACGTACATAGGCCTAATTATTACGTGGCGCAGAGCTTGGCTAGGTGGCGTATGTACTTCATTGAAATGTTGTTCAGCATGAATTCAATGATTGGGTATTAGGTATAGGTATTGGATTAGTATTATCTTGCACTGCGAGCGAAGCGAGCGCGAGCGAAGCGAGCATCTTTCTAGTGCTTTGTTAAATCTCATCCTTGATGATGGCAATGATGATGATAGTAGCAGTATTGGTAGTCAGTCAAAGTCAAAGTCCTTCCTGAGCCTCACGGGCTCATAGGGCGGCGCTGATCTCCGTTGCTATAGCCCTCAGCCAGACGTGCAATGCCACCGATATGGGGCTAGTGTATCGCGTAGCGTACTTGTTTGACTTATCGCAGAGATTTTTACCACTACTCCTCACTTTACTACCATGAAAAAGGCTGAGTCAACTTTTAGGGCTCCTGTGGGACTTGAACCCGCGACCTTCTGCTCCATCACCCAATGTTGTTACCACTCTGCTAACTTCCCGCTCCTTAGTATTGGTAGTAGTAGAAATTATTATTATTATTATTATTATTATTAATTTTATTTTATTTTTTTGAATGCCACATATTATTATTATTACTATTATTATTATGTGAAAGTTCCGTGGAAGGCAACTGCATTAAATCTCTGAAGTGTCACGTGATCGTCACGGATATTATAGACATTAACTATGGTGATAGTTGCAGCAATACATAATTTATTATAGTAAAACTAATTCATAGAACATGATCTAGTTGATTATACTTATTATTATTATTATTATTATTATTATTATTATTATTATTATTTCTGTTGCCATGGTGCATTCAGTTACATATTTGCATGTTCATATTTTTTCATATTTGAGTCTTTTTCTAACTGAAACCAATATATTCCAATGTCTTGGCAAAATACTTTTTGTCATGGTAAAGATGCAACTCAGATATCTGGGATATGCCTACCATCTTACTGCATTTGGTCTTTGGGAATACTGAAGACTAAATCATATCTGTTTGAATGATATCTTAAGTGTCTGTTTTATAGCACATTGATTACTTACTTATATAGGTCGCCTGAATTGGTGGGCTGATGTTGGAGTGTGCCAGAGACTGTTGCCATTGGCAACAACTGGTGACGGTAATTGCCTACTGCATGCTGCTTCTCTGGGTAAAAATGCAGTTTCACTATTGTCTTGTATAACAAAAATGATCTCTGATGCTAATGCCTTGTGGAGAGGACTTTTGAAATATTGTCTTGCTGTGTGTAACTTTTCCAAAAGACATCTGCTCTTGTATGTCCCTTTTCATTACAGCTTTCTTTTTTATAATCATTGACAGATACAGACACTCAGATGGATATTTTTTGGCAGTGATGAGCTAAATTTTTACTGAATCTTGAACCTCACTTTCCTAATTGATGCTACTTGAGGTGTTACTTTTAAATTCCATATTTTAAAACGAATCTCAATTATTCCGAATAGATCAGTTGCCAACGTACAGATCTTGATCAATTTATGAGATTTCTTAAGATGGATATATGTGCATAATTTTATGATTCGACTTGTTTTTGGATTTAATTTGTATTTGATTGGAACTGTATGTTATGTAAAAATGTTATTCTTGCTGTATTGAATCTTAACTCGCTCTAAGTAATAATTTAAACTGAATGTGATTGACCTTTATTGCTATCTTTACATTATTATACTATCAGGAACTGATTAAGGTTAATTTGTCTTTCCATCCTGAGTACATTTGGGACACCTGCAAAACTGAAGTCACACAAAAGAGGCATGTTATGTTAATCGGACAATTTACATAGCGCTGTAGCATAGTTAAAAATACCAAAGTCAAAAGTGCTTTGACAACGCTGACATGTCAATGAAGGTAAGAAGGTGGCGATGTTAAAAGATCCACTTGGATTGTAAAAAGAACTTTTGAACATATAAGTCACTGTTTGTGATGACGTTAGAGGCAGACTGCTCTGTGTTCTGTCAGTGGTCACCAGGAACACATGCTCACCAATGGCTAGAGGAATGATATCGTTTGATGCATTGGTGAAACAATGAGAGCACAAGTTGATGCAGAGTGAAAGTGTTGATGAGATTCAGTGTCAGCAACTCTGTAATATCTGGATGAGAGGCACATCTGTGCTAGACCACCATGCTGACAGCCGGCTTGTAATTCATCCATTGTGGAATCTTCAGTCTTTGAAGTTCCTGAGTGTGATATGGTCATATTTGATTACAAGAAAATTAGTTGTGTCTCAGTATAAAACACATGCATTTGATTGCCTGTCAAGATACCACATTGGTACAAATCCAGTAGCATGTTACAGTAGTTGAGTTGTCCATGAGCAGTCATAAATAGAGATTTTAGGACTGAAGATGGAATTGAGCTGTGAATGCTATGAATTCATCTCAGAATTGTAGGGCAGCAGTAGAATGTTTTGTTTCTTATGTGTTGCCATGGAGACATTATAGTCTATGGTTGGCCTTAGTCCAGCTGGCTATCTCATCAGTGCATTCGGTCATTTGAGTTGTGAGCTGAGGTTTAATTAATGAGACACAGTGCAGGGTTTTCTCATAAATGTGATTGCTGTAGATGATCCCTCTTCTATCACTACTGGGTCTATTAGTGATGGATTCTTGTCTCCTAACTCCTACCTCTTTCATTCTTCTCTAGGTCCTTTCAACAAGCAGTTACCTCTGAGTAATCTTTTGAAGACACTTCACATTTCTTCTCCTTATTTTTAGCTGGCACTGTTTTACATTCTATTATATGGTCAGTGTTCATTACTGCAAGGACGTTATACATTTTGTCCTATAACTTTCCTTTGACAGGGTTGATGCAGTTTCTTTAAGGTATTCTTTGAGGTATTGCCTTGAGGTATTTTATTTAATATTTTGTTTTATAATGTTAATTACTTATATCTGTTTTGAATATTTTTGTCAGCTTTGTGGGGATTTCATGATCGATTGTTAACACTCCGCAAGGCACTTTGTTTGACAATGACCAGCAGTAATTCTAAAACAGCATTTTTCAGGCGCTGGCGTTGGCACCAAACACAGATTAATAAACAGGTGCATTTTTAATTCTTGTTGCTTTTTTCTCTATACTTTCTGATGTTCTTCTTTTTTATATTTAAGTTTCACTTATCAAACATTGATTTTTATGGTTGTAATGCAAATGTCTATTGTACATTTTGCTTTTAGTTTTATATTAATTAGATTGTACTCTGTAATTAAGCATCTCATGATGCCAATTGTCACTTGGAGCTTTGGAGCTTATTTTTAAACTTGGAGCTTATTTTCAGTATAAGGTGATTTTGATGCTTAGCCGCAACATATACAAATATTCCCAACACCACATGGCTGCCCCACCCCTCTTTTCTTGACCCCAATCCTCTCCCCGCCCCAACCCCACCTCAACCCCTCCTTGCTCCCAGCTCCCCTCTGCCTGCTCCAACTCCTCTCACCAAACCTGCCCCTCCTCTTCCGCATCCAACCACTGCTCCCCAACTCATTTCCTCACCCCAACTCCTCACCCCAACCCCTCACTCCGCCTCATCTCAACTCCTATCAAATCGCTGCCCCTCCCCAACCCCTTGCCGCAACTCCAATTTCCAGCATGCGGCTGACAGTGCCAGAAAAACTTGGCAGTATGGCGTGTGCAATATTTGCATTGGAAAAATCCAGCAGAGGGCAGTTATGCGGTTAATCTTCTTTTCAGGTGCCATGCTTTGCTTCGTCGGCGGCTATGGACTTCAATTTTTTGCGATCTCCGGTATTCCTCAGGAGTTCAATGTTGTTGTCTATCACCAGTCCATCTCTTAGTTTGTCTGTGTATTTTGATCTTTGTTTTCCTCTTGATCTTTTACCCACTGCCATGCCAGTAGCTCCAAAGTTCTTGAGTCCCTCTTTCCTCATCAAGTGTGGTTAATACAATGTTCATAATAACTAACTTTGAATAATTAATGAATTTGACCTCTTTTGTTTTTTAGTCAGGGCTTGTTTACAGTGAGCAGGAGTGGCTAGAGGAATGGAATAATTTAGCCAAATTAGCTTCAGCTCAGCCACGTATTCACCCAGTTGCAGGACCCAATTTGATCGGTCATCACAGTCCAACTTCAAATAGGTCAGTATTTATTGTTGGTTATTTCTGGTTACTGAAATAATTCAGAATTTCCAGTTTAATAGTCACCAAAATTGTTCACTCTTCAGAGCTAGGTTCGTTCGTTAGTTCACATGGACGACGGAGGTCCATTGTGCCAATCTCGTGCTGTGCGAATTGTGTCCGCGACCGATGGCTGAGTGCCATTCATGAAGAATTGTGGAAGGAAGACCATTGCCAATTTGCAGGGGCCATGAACGGCGTGGTCTGCAAGGTCTTCTCCAGCTCGGAGGAGGGTGGCACGTCTCGGTGCGTCGAGCAATGGTGCAGGCGAGAGCGCGGTGGGCTGGAATGTCATTGTTCTGGTGAGCCATGTGACCAAAGAGAGACAGATGGCATCGCGTGATGATGTCTGTCACTGGCAGGAGGGCAGTCTGTTTGGAGACTGCTTCATTGGTCATGAAGTCAAACTAGCGAATGCAGAGAAGCTGTCTCTGGCAACACATATGGAATGCCTGTAGTCTTTGAGAGTCTCGTATCTGCAGAGTCCAAGTCTTGGAACCATATAGGAGAATTGGCAGGATGCAGGACTAATAAATATGGATCTTGGTATCAAGGTGTATCTGTCTTTGGCACCATAGATTTTGAAGAGATCTCATGGCAGACACAGCTATGCCGATTCTGCGAGTAATGTCCCGCTGACATCAGCCATTCTATAGGATCATCAATAGAATACGAGATACACGCCAGTCCGCGGATGTTACAGCAACACTTAAGGCAGACGGATCTCCCTGCCTTAACCAGGTGGAAACATTGTCGTTGGCATGAATGCTTTTCCGATGCGCTCAATCACCCACCAGTAGAAGTAAGCATTGAACTAGCGAACGAAGTGTTCACAGCTTATAACAGTCCTGACGTATTAATCGACATGCCAACCCTCAGTGAAGTACGCACGGCCATTCAGAAACTACGTCACGGCCGTGCAGCTGGTCCAGATGGGATACCACCAGAGCCACTCAAGTGTGCAATTGACCCAGTTAGCACTGCCCTCCACAAACTCATCTCAAGGGTGTGGACAACTGGACATGTACCGGCTCAATGGAAAGAGGGAATTGTTCTAGCACTGTACAAAGGCCGAGGACCAAAGACCGAATGTTCGAGTCAGGCCAATCACCCTCCTGTCCATCCCTGGGAAGGTGTTTGCCCACGTGCTTCTTGTGAGACTTAATCCACTTCTGACAGCGAAACGTCGCCCACAGCAGTCCGGATTCACGGTGGGCCGATCCACGATGGCCGATTCATGATGGATCCTCGCTCTCAGACTTCAGAGCTAGGAGTAATTAATAACTCATTCAACAGTAGTTGCCTGTGTTGTACAGAAACTCTTTCTAATTTTTTTGTCTTCCAGTAAAACAGTACTTGATTACATGCACTTAAAATTTGCAAGTCACTAACCCTTTGGCCTTGGAGGGCTGATATTTCAGACGTTAGACAATTGGTTATATGGATTGCCATGGCGAAAAGGTTAAATGAGACAGTTGCATTGTCAGTTGACCTGTCACATTCAAAAATTCAAATTTAGAACTATTTCAAAACTGAATTTGAAGAGTACTTAAAGCCGTGTGAAATCAAGGAATTGAAGCAAAATTTATAAATATTGATTTAGTCAGTGCTGGAAATTGACGATTGATGCAATCTTCACAAGGTTTTTATTTTCATGTTTGGATATAAGAAGTGACAAGTGTTTTCGCTCAGACACTGCATACAATCAATTTTACTTGCAAAAGCATGAAATAAGTTTTCTTCACTTGAGTCCTTTCTAATTCTGTAAAACTTTTAGCTAGCAGCTGACTGCTTAAATGGCTGAAGTTTCAACATGAGAAGACATTTGAAGCAAACACATTTGAAAAACAATTTAGCTGACTTTGGTTGATTGTATTGTATTGTATTCTATTCTATTCTATTCTACTTGATAATTTATGTAGTGCTATAGCATGGCCAAGGCCAAAGGCAAGAGTGTTTTTCAAAAGGCAGACATACGATATACGAAATAAGTGCGTTTTAAGGTTCGATAAGAACGACTTGAAGTTGGTTGCCATGGTCACTGAAACTGGAAGTGCGTTCCAAAGGAGAGGATTGCCCCGAGTCACGGATCTTTCTCCAAGCTTCACGGTCTTGGATGGAGGGGGAATGTAGAGGTGAGATCGTTTGCTAGAACAAAGCTGTTTGTGACAGTCTGTCATCACCAGCCTGCGTATCAACGCCAAAAGCTATTCCGGGCCGAAAGGGTCATACAAGGCTCGAAAGGTCAGCGAGCAGCGTTTAAAAACGATACGCTCCGGGATCTTGAGCCAGTGGAGCTTATCCCTCAATAACGGGGTAACATGGTCATGCCACCTGGCACCGAAAATCATCCGGGCGGCGACGTTCAGGACTGATTGCAGTCGGCTCAGCTGATATTCGGGAAGGCCGAGGAGGAGGCTATTACAATAATCCAACCTAGATAACACCAGGGCGCGGACTAGATGTATCGCAGCTGATGTTGAGATGTAACGACAAATCTCCCTAATCTTTTGGAGCTGAAAGTAACAAGCGCGGGTTACAAAGTTCACTTGGCCGACTCTATTGTAGTTCACAGAATAACTTATTGATGCAAGTTATGCTTTCTATGCAGTCATATAACAGCTTGTAATAAAAATTATGAAAGTAAGAGATGTTGAGATCTCTTCTCATGAGCTTCTTTGCTGACTACCGTATCTGGATGACCGGTATATAAAAATCAATACTTGTTCTTATGGCAGGTTCAGAGTGTCAGCCAGAGACTCAGCATGTCACAGGCTACTAAATGTGAACACACACATTGTAACAGGCTACTTGAATTATCTAAGGCCGTCTGTTGTGGGTCCATGACTGAATCTTCTATCATATACGTTCTTTATCAACACATAACTCAACGCAGGTTTAAACTGATATAAATGTATGGTTATTCTGCAACCACATACCATAAATCAATTCACAAATTAGCAATTCTTAACCTTTAACACAAGCTTAAACAGGCTTTTGCCTAAAATATGCTCACATCATAGGCGGCGATCATGGGGGTGTCGGGGTTGTCTGGACACCCACACTTTTCAGCCAATGGGGTGGCCAATAACAGCAGGACACCACCACATAAATGCTGAAATTTTAGCATAAATGCGTAGAGTTTCTTAAAATTTGGTGACGGCCTAGTTAATATCTCTATGCTATAGTATATCGGCAGGTGCGCTTAATTAGCGGGGAGAAGAACCACGGCCTTTGAACGATATGCATGGATAATTATAATCTGCTAGGGTCAAGACTCAAGGGTCCGCGACCTTAGGGTCAGCCGACGGTGTCTTAGTGTCGGACATTCCGATAAGACAAGACGCCGTCTAGAAAGATTAATGTCTGCAGAGGGGATAATTAACACCCTTGGAACCTGACACCCCAAGATTGCAGCTCATGGCATATAGAGATTAACCTGACTGTTTCTATAGGCCTTTATACACGGCTTGCGTGGCTGGATCTTTCCCCATAATTATGGTTTAGAAAACGTCTGGCTCACTTTTGAATAGCCGGCTAGAAGAAACGGGGGAAGGAACGATCATTTAGTTCGCTGAGATGATTGAAAAACTGGTTGCCAACCACAATGCTCCAGGCAAGACTCAATGCAGTTGCCCTTTGTAATATTTATCAAGACTTGCTAGATGACAGTAGCATTGAGAAAGTTGCTAAGTATTTTGCAAGTACTTCAAAAATTCGATGAGGAATCTTTGGCAACTGGCCAGATATTACATCAGATTAAAGGTAGGTTTTATCTGAAGTCTACGCAACGCTATTAATACCAAATAATTTCAGTCATCGGTTCTCTATTGTGGTCCACAGACCTTCAAAGATCCATAAAAGCGCTTTATGGGGCGCAGGCCCCTTTAAAAGGAATGGGAGGGAAAGGTCCCATTTTATGGGAGGTCAGGACTCAGGACACCCCCCAGTTTCATGGCAGATCGCTGCCTATGGCTCACATATAAACAAGCTCAACAAGATCGGAGTCTAATACATCAGATGTAGCTTCAGTTTCAGGTTGTTGTTTCCAGGAATCAGGAAGACGATCTTTCTCCAATCAAAGAATTGAGAAGTTTCCAGTTGAATAATTCTCCCTTGATAAATAGGCATAATTGAAATGAAGAACTCTGACAAATTTGACAGACTGTTATTTAATGCAAAGAATGAAATATTGTTCTTTTGCATAGTCATTCGGCATAGTCAGCCATTCATTAAGCAAGCTTCGAGTTGCATTTTAGAAACACCAATGTTTCCAACAAAGAGTCAGTCATTCTAGCCCTATGTGGGCTTATAATAATGATGCTGCTATGAGAAAATATGTGTCCTACTGAAACAGATGTTGCAGGCGAGCAGAGTATTCTTTAAAAGAGCGATTTTAAGTGTAAGAACTGTTTTGATGAGACAGCCGACTGCCTCTTCTTCTCTGTCGAACCATCTAGAACCTTCTAGAACATCACGTGATCCTCTTTGTTAGGCGGCCAGGTTAACTGTCAGCCGAACTAAAAATTATCTAGATATCCAGTAAACAAACATGGCATATGCACTTTAACCTAGATTTTATATGACATCTGACGAATTCCATTGTGTGTGTTCTAAACAGCTGAAATGTACTGCAGTGTTTTATGGTCCAAGCCATTGACTGATTTCGAGGACAAGCCAAGGACTCGGCTCTAAAGGCCATGACAAGGACCAAGGACTAAATCCTCAAGGCCAGGACAAGGACCAAGGCTTGACCCTCAAGTCTCTAAAGGCCAAGGATGACAAGGACCAAGGCCAATGACTAAATCACTGGTTGCCATCAAGGCTCAGGACATGGATCAGGTTTATGATGTTGACCCTCAAAACTGGACAGATGACCAAGGAGTTCTTTAATTTAAAAATGTAGATGGACTAAGGCCAGATGACTAACATCACTGGCTGCCATCTGCACAATTTATTTGATAGGGTTGTGCTTAGCCTCATGGATCAGGTTTATGATGTGTGCCGCCTTCCTAAAACTGGACAGATGACCATTAAGGAATTCTTTAATTTAAAAATGTAGATGGACTAATGCTAGAGCCGCAGTTTCGTTTATAAGCACACTGCACACTGCTTCTATAAGCACAATTTTATTTGGTCCCGAGGTTGTGCTTATAAGCCAGTGGTTCCCAAACGGTGGTACGCGTACCCCCAGGGGTACAAAATGGACTTCCTAGGGGGTACGCGGCGGAAAGTGGAAAGTCAGTGGAATTCTTATGCACTGATGTTTGATAGTAACAAATTTCACAATATTTGCAAAAGTTCTAAAAAATTGTGATTGGATTTGATTTTCTCAAACTGCTGTGACAGATGTAGACCTTTTGGACTCCTCTAACCCGTCACCCCTCGCTTTAAGTTTAAAGTTTAACCTGTCTTATCACCTTGTGGTATTGGACTCTTCCTTGGTCAGCGCGGCAAATTCAAAAATCGCCCTGTGTGGATCACCTAGATTTATTATTACTGGTATTAAAGTCTATGGTGGATCCTACTGATAGCGTTGACTTGTGGGAGTTGTGAACGAACACTTCTCGTTTCGCCATCATGTGTTGTGTGCGTATTAAAAATATTTTTATTATTATAAGCGGTTTGCAGACATAATAATTCTGCGCAGGTAAATTGGTTTTGCTGTTTTCCTTCTTTCTGTCGTCCATTGAGTCAGTTCCAGAGGATGCTCAGGAGGAATTTATCGATTTGGTAAACGATAGTAGCGCTAAAGATCTGTTCCATAGATTGGATGTCATTAATTTCTGGTGCCACCTGATTCGTTCCTATCCTAAGACATTTTCCATAGTGGTTCGGACACTGCTCCCATTCCCATCTACGTATTTATGCGAGTCTGCCTTTTCACATTTACTGCAATTAAAATCAAAACAAAGAAACAGACTTCATGTTGAGGACGATCTGCGCTGCGCTCTGTCAAAGACGCAGCCAAGATTCTCGAAACTGGCTGATGAGATGCAACCTCATCCATCTCATTGATTCATTTTATTGTTTTCATTTGACCGATAGGTTATGCAAGTTTAACTTTGAATGCTACAAGTACGATATTTTTATCTTTATAAGCTTTAATAAAACCTAGTAGGTCTAGTAAGTTAGTAACTAGTTAATGATTATAGCTAATGCAGTCCGATTACATGTAGGTTTGAAGACATTATTAAATTTCATGATTCGGATACCATGTTTATGCTTTTAAAAATCGAAAATCTGCTTCCTTAAAATTTACTTTGAAAATTAGGGGTACACGGATTTTCGAAAAATGTCTGAAGGGGTACGCCGACCGAAAAAGTTTGGGAACCACTGTTATAAGCGGATTGAACTTCACTTCACATCATTTGCTCCACTCTACTGATTGTATGGATGTTCATGTCCCTAGGGCATGTACCATTCTCAGCCAGTATCAGTCTTTCAGAATAACTGGACTCACTCTCTGGAATGAGTTATCTCCATATACTTGTGCCTCACTTTTTCTCTCACACTCAGTTTGTAGCGAAGACTAAAGTCTCACTTTCTTATCATGTGACTCTAAAGCTGGGAGCCCATCTGCGTAGAATAGAAGAGGTGCTATAAAAGTACATTATTATGTTTCATTGCATTACATTGAAAACTTTTACAAATAAGTTTAATGTGATCATACTTATAGAATTTGGTGATGAGCTATTGATTCTCTAGAGATCTTGCAACTATTTTGTGTTTGAATAACTAAATATTAGTACCAGAACACTTTTCCTGATTTTTTTTCTGATTATTGTTAATTTAGTAGGAAATTTTCCTCTGAAGAGAGAGAATCTGTTGATGATGAGACAGAAGTTTTGTATGAAAGCCTTGAAGAATTGCATGTTTTCGTTCTGGCACACATTCTCAGAAGGACAATTATCATTATTGCTGACACTATCCTAAAAGATTCAAATGGTGAGGCATTGGCCCCTATATCATTTGGTGGTATTTACATGCCACTTGAATGTGATGCTAGTGAATGTCATCACTCTCCATTGCTTCTTACTTATGATGCTGCGCACTTCTCAGCTTTGGTACCAATGGAGGATTCCAATGACTCTGCCACATCTGAATCAATCCAGCTTGCTGGTAATGCTATATTTAGTATTTTTGCCATGTTGTGTTGAGCGAATGGAGTGATAATGTACTTTAAGTATTTTCTGAATCACTGTGTCATATTCAAATTCTGTAAAAGACAGTGAATTATTATCATATAAAATATTTATTGTAACAAGACATTTGTGATTTGTAGTGGTGTTCTTAAGTATACCAGGGAAAGTTTTCACCAGAGTCATGTTAAACAGAATAAAGGATACAGTGGATGAAACTCTCAGGGAAAACCAGTGTGGATTCAGGAAGGGAAGAGGATGCTCTGACCAAATCTTCATCCTTCGACAACTCGTTGAGAAAAAACTAGAATTTAATGAAGATTTGGTCATGTGCTTCATCGATTTGCCCAAGATTATGACTCTACCTCAGCGGTTCTCAACCTGTGGGTCGCGACCCCTTCGGGGGTCGAATGACGATTTGCCAGGGGTCGCCTGAAACCTTCGGATATATGGGATTGTCTCTTTTTTGATGCGCAAAACTTGTTATTATGGAAAATTTTCCCATTGGTAGTTACTAGTCTTTTTAAATATAATTGCCATTCCGAGAATAGGCATTGCAGACAATTGAATCAGAATGATTTCAAGCATTTTAATTGTTGTAGCATTATTATTTTCAACAGTTTACATTATGAACGAAAGTGAAAGGATTTTGGGGGTCGTCACATCATGGGAAATTGAATTGAAGGGGTCGCGGCACTATAAAGGTTGAGAACCGCTGCTCTACCTGGAGAGAAGGGGCATGGAAACTCTTGGGGAAATATGGCATTCATGCCAAAATAATCAGGCTAATTGAAAATTTATACAGCACAGTTTTAGCATGTATCAGAATTGACGGAGAAGAAACTGAGTGGTTTAAAATTAAAACAGGATTTAGACAAGGATTTATTCTATCACCAATACTCTTCAACATTATATTAGATTACATCATGAGACAGATTGAAAATACAAGTGGGTTGGGAACATCTCTAAAGCCAGGATATATGTGATGCAGAATATGCTGATGATACATGTCTAATAGTAGGATGCCTCTCAAAGATTGTAGAATTAACAGAGAGTGGAAAATTTGGATTAAACACAAATGCTAATAAAACAAAAATATGGCCAATAGTAACACTCAAAAGAAAAGAAATTGAAATGGTGAAGAATTTCGTTTACTTGGGATGTGATTTGGAAGCAGAGGGAGGTTCGGACTTGGAGATCAAAAGAAGAATAGCAATGGCAGGATCTACATTCAACAGGCTACATACCAACATTTTCAAAAGACATGACATTGGGATGAAAACAAAAATAAGAATTCTCAGCACTTGTGTAATACCAATACTAATAATATATTGATGTGAATCTTGAACCATAAAAAGAATTGGAGAAAAACTTAATAGCAACAGAAAATAAATGGCTTAGAAGAATACTAAGGATTTGATACAAAGAAAATATAACAAATGAAGAAATTAGGGAGAGGACACTGCAACATCATGGAAGTAATCAGAAAGTGAAGAATGAAATGGACCGGACACATACTGATTCTCAGAATGGAAGAAATAAGAAACCCATAATGGATGTTCAACTACAAAGCAGAAGGGAGAAGATCTCTAAAGGTAGACTGAAAAGATGATGGGTGGACGAATTGGAAGAGGATCTGAATGTGTCAGGGCTGAATCTCAATAGAAAAACTGACGGAAGACACCGAATGACCTTGGAAGAAATAGCAAAGGACAGAGAACTTTGGAGAGATGTCTTTGAGAAGTTGATAGATGGACACAGCTGGAGGACAAAGACCTGACCTAACCTGAGTGGTGTTCTGAAGTAGTCTACAAAATTTTCCTGTGAAAGGCCATAAATCTAGATTTTACGTGCCATTGGATAAGTATAAACTTTTAAGTATGAAGTACTTGCTATAGTGATTATGCATTCTATCACACACTGGGCTGTTATAGAAATGTTGAAAAAGAAGCATAACAATGGATTTTATTGTTTTTAATGTTCATAGTTTTATTATTATGATACTGTATATTATAAACTATAAAGTCTGATCTCCCTGACATCTTGGAGTAAATGTACTGTAGCATCACATTTGTATAGTCTATCTCGCGAATGCTTGTGCTGCAACTGAATCGAGCCAAGTTATTGCTTGTTCGTTAGCAGAATGGATCCGTTGAAGACTGTTGTTGTACGGTATCATAGTAAGTGGGCACGAATTTCATATGTGGGACATTTTTTGGATTTAACCACATGAGCATTTGTCCGAGACTGAGAGTTTCCATTTGTGGAGGGCAGCAGCACAATGGTCTTGATCAGTGTGGAATCGATTTATGAGTGTCCACTGTCCAGATGCAATGAGGTAGGTTGAACCCCGGAGGTCAGATAGTTAGGCCAGGCACTATGGCCTTGTTGACCATGGCTGCCGACCGCCAGGATTCAGGGGCGGATGATGGCAGAGTGGGTTGGTTCCCGGAATATTCGGTACCGGAGAATTCAGCACCAAAATTTTACTTGTGGAAGATTCGGTACCGGATAATTCGGTACCGGATGGTTCGGTACCGGATAAATCGGTACATGTTCGGCATACAAATCAGTAGCCATAACCCTAATTCTAACCCTAACCCTAATCCTAAAACTGCATAAATCAGTAAAATGAATATAATTATCAATAGTATACCTACCCAAATTCTACTTGAATATTCTACCTAAATATAAGCATAGACAACACCCAAAGCCAGAGGGACCCTGGGATTGGGGATGGGAGCTGGGGTGGGAGAGGTAGAGCCAGTGTCTAACACATGTAGGCTAACCGAATTTGCCATCCTGAAGATGCCGCTCCCAATGTTCCGGTACCGAATCTTCCGTCCCGAATCTTCCGTCCCCAATCTTCCGGTACCGAATCTTCCGGTCACCGAGTGGGTTACGTGCTGGAGCGGTAGGCTGACGGAGCGGGTTCAAACCCCGTTAGTGCTCCTAGTGGCTTTCACACAGGCAGCAATACCTCCTAAGCCACTTTAAATGATGCTAAGTTTAAGTTTACCGGGTAATATTTTCTCCACCTGTCATTGATGGTTATCGAAGTAGTGTCCAGCCAGGTGGGATGTCTTGATGGAAGGCGAGCCTTTGGGTGATGGAAAACGTCTTGGTGCAGTGGCTCTTCTTTATTGATGCTTATCTTATGGATTATGTCTTCTGTGGCTGCCAGTTGACGTAGATGAGATGGTAGAATGTTGGCCAAAACTGGAAGCCAGGCAACCTGAGTCGAACGCACGGTTCCGATGACAATTCTCATGGTGTCATTGAGCCTTGTGTCTACTTTGGCTGTGTGCGCCACCCTTGACCAGACGGGGCTACAGTATTCTGCAGCAGAGTAACAGAATGACAAAGCAGCTGTACACAAGGTTGACGCATCAGACCCCATGACGTACTGAACAGTATAGTGCCTCTTCTGAAGTATCATTCATTAACACTCCCACTGCGACTGCTATATACCGATAAAGGATAAGTTTTAAAAAAGGGCAATGGAAATCAGCAGCTGCTGAATTACATATACTGGGGTCAAGAGCATTCCAGAGAATTGGGGCCAATTACTCGAAACCTCGTTTCAGGAATAAGGAGGTCCATGCCTCAGATGCACAATGACCTTGAGCTATGGACTGAAGACATGGCCGACCAGGGATAGAGCAAAAAGGTTGAAGTAGCTTTGATAGATATGATGGAGCAGTACCACTAAGAGAGAGTGAAAATGCTCTCAAAACACGAAACTTAACTTGGACAGTATCAGTGGTGGCTCCACTGGGGGGGCCAGGGGGCCCATGCCCCTATTGAGTGCCTGCCCCCCCAGTGGCCCCCAGTTGGGACCCTATACTTAATGCTACATACATTAAACAACAAATGGTTGGCCCCCATGATTAGAAGTTGCCACCCCAACGGCCCCCCCACTTGCCAAATCCTAGAGCCGCCACTGGACAGTATAAGGCAGCCAATGTAGAACAGCAGTGTAGAACACCACCGTGGCTGCTGAATGAAGAACCATCTGGAGTTTACCAAGTTGCACCAATGGAAGACCAGCAAAAGTGAACCAGAGTACCGGTAGTCAAACCTGGAGCAAATAAAAGCATGAATCAAGTCTAATGTATGCCGAGTGACTGAGCTGGCGGAGCTGATAGAACAGATGCAACAAAGTGAATTAATGTGGCATTTTGCAACAGATGCTTAAATTTCTCTCAGCTTCAGACTTACCGGTATATAGCTTCCTCAGTAATATAGCATAGCTAGGCATTTGAAACTTTCTGGACTTATTCACTTCTAGTAGTGTTTTATAAATGAAGAGCCAAACTTTGTCTATTGACAAAACTGTCCTGACTGCAGTCACAAAAATGGAAAATAAAAGGGAACCTTTCTTTTTATTTAAGAATTATAACTTTTATTCTGTAAATTGTCCAGTTCTTTATTTTCTTTCACTGCAAGCAGGTTTCCCATATTGTTACTCTCCCAGTTTCTATTGGGTCTAAAACTGTGTCAAAAGGTCTACGATGACTTGGCTTTGAGTGAGAAAATGGCCGTGTACAAGCCTTTGGTTAGGGCATTCATAGTTGTTTATGTGATCAATTAGGTTCTCTACAGACTGACAACTATTAAACCTGTTAGACTCTTTCTTAAGCATTCTGTCATTACCCTCATCGTGATTTACTGCAAATTCTGGTGATTGTTCATCTAATGCAATCTTCTCAATCCTGAAAAGAATTCGAAGCATTCAGAACTAAATTCCACCTTCTGTTGTAAAGAGTTTAGTGGTGTCTCTGGTTATGCCACGCCTGGACTATTGTAATATGCTCTTGGCTGGGCTACCAAGGCAACTTACTGACAGACTTCAGGCTGTCCTCAATACAGCAGCACGTCTTGTCTATCAAGCCAGAAGTGACACCGCTTCTTTATGAACTTCACTGGCTTCGTGTTCCACAGCGGATTGAATACAAATTGGCGATCCTTGCTTATCGGTGTCTTTATGGTCTGGCGCCATCGTATTTGTCGGCTGATTTCTGCAAGACTTCTGACATCAACTCTCGTCAACGATTGCGATCTGCGTCCAGTCTTACTCTCGTTGTTCCGTCTACACGCCACGTTACCATTGGTGACTGCATGTTTCAGGTAACGGCTGCCAAAGTTTGGAAAAGTCTGCCACCATCAACAACTTTGGCAAAGACACTAGAGGCATTCAAACGTGAACTTAAAACTGCTCTCTTTGTTCGTAGTTATCCAGAACATTGATCATTGTAGGATATACTGTTTGTTTTTTTAGTTGTAAGGTGTCCTAGTAGTACTTGTACGATATGCCACCATAATCAGTTCATGATTATTATTATTATTATTATTATTATTATTATTAATGCAGGTTCTCAACCTGTGGGTCGCGACCCCGACGAGGGTCGAATGATGATTTGCCAGAGGTCGCTTGAGACCTTCTGAAATATGAGGTTGTCTCTTTTCTTATGCATAAAACTTGTTATTGTACAAAATTTCTCCGTTGGTGGTTAGTTTTAAAAAATATATCATTGTCATTCGAGGATAGACATTGCAGACAATAGAATCAGAATGATTTCAAACATTTTAATTGTCACGACATTATTACTTTTAACAGTTTACAGTAGGCCTACATTATGAACGAAAATAATTTTACGGTTGGGGTCGCCACATCATGGGGAATTGAATTAAAGGGGTCGCGGCACTATAAATGTTGAGAACCGCTGATCTAATGTCAATATTTTAGTTTTAGTTAACTCCAAAGGTTCAAATCCAATGGGACTTGGGATAGTCAGGATTAAAGATGTGGATGGAAGACATGTGATGAACTGTAGTGGGGATGGAGACAAGTGTTCCATTTAACGGCTGGTTGAGGCATAACAGTCACTGGTTGAGAACAACCCTTCCAAAAGAGGTAAAAAGGCATAGGACAAGAGTAGTTAGAATTCCTGAAATCGAGCACTGATAAAGAAAAAGGTTTTTGGGAAATCTTATGGAAATGGGGAAAATCGATTAAAGTAAGGACAGCATGGGACAGGCATGGGGACATCATATTTATTCTTCTCCTTTTCTAATAAGAATACTTCCATTTTCAAATATTAACTACTTATTTTCTCTTTTTAGAGGACTTGCAACATATATGGCATATGTTAGCTTCATTGGATGAACTAATATATGCTGTGTGTTTTGAATATACTATATCCAATGAAACTATTTCCTTGTTGATCTGTATTTTTCAAATATGATTACACGCTGCAAATTAAAAGAGGTTTTTTGGCATTATAGGTGTCTGTTGAAAGTGGGTCTTGTGTGTTTGTGGTTGGTTTTGATGACTGTCTTTTGGTATTTTAGCTGCCATACCACTTGTGGATGCGGATTTTGAGCTCTTGCCTCTTCATTTCACCATTGATCCTGGAATAGAGTATGACTGGAAGCGAGCTGACAGCACAGAAAGTGATGATGTGAGTTTTAAGGTGGTAGAAATGAGTGTGAAAGACCGCTTAAATCTATTGCAGAAGTACCTGGACGTTGAACAGCTACCTCTTTCATTCGTAGAGTCAGTGTCGAACAATGGCACCAGTGAGAAGACGGCTGCTGTTGAAGAAGATCTGAACAATGGCAATAGCCAGTCTGATTCCATTGGAAGAACTATGTCACTAGAATCAGAAGACAGCAGTCTTAGTGCTAGCAATGGGAAAGAGAGAACTATAACAAATGGTAAAGAGAGATACTCAAATGGGAAAGGAACTGAATTGGAGGCTGATGTAGGGTGGGAAAAGAAGAAAAAAGACAGGGG
Source organism: Metaphire vulgaris (assembly GCA_018105865.1). Taxonomy (NCBI): domain Eukaryota; kingdom Metazoa; phylum Annelida; class Clitellata; order Crassiclitellata; family Megascolecidae; genus Metaphire; species Metaphire vulgaris. The sequence continues at coordinate 10,465,539 of CM030840.1, read as the reverse complement.
TAAACTGAGGAACTTTGTTCGTTCAGTTGGAACGCTTAGAAGAACTCTTAGTAGAACTTTCAGTCGTAACTTTTGTGCTTCTGCCAAGTCAGGACGACGATCAGAGACAAAATCAGAAGTCATGGAAAAGCACCTGAATAGTAAATCATTAGTGCAACAAGTATCACTTACAACTGCAACAGCGCCAGTAGCAACTAAAACATTTGTGAGCATTACTGAATGGAAAGGAAGTGACCAGTTACTATGTGCCCGATTGCAACACAAACGACTTGATTTTCAGGAGGAAATGATCATCAGCTATCTTAAGTCGGCTGCTGAGAGATTTCAACAGGAGAAGGACGTACTGCGCCAGCAGGATGCTGAACTGCGTCACCTGACCGAGAGACGGCGTCAGGAACTGGAGCTGGTTCACTGTGTTAACACTGGATGTGAAGGAAAGGCTTCAGCTGCTACTTGTTACTTGTGTCAGGATTGCTTTGAAAGACAAAAGCAAGAAGAATTTGACATGAAGATGATGCGTGCAAATAGCCCACCGTCTTCCTCCAACTACGAGGCTTCTAAAATTGATAGAGTTGACAGTGGACCTTCTTTGTCACATTATGTGCCACCAGGTGGAATTCCGCATACTCAGAAACACTCTGTTAATGGAAGACCTTCCCTTGACTGTGTTTCATATAATGCAAAACCAAAAGGATATGTGATGTCAAACAAAAATACAAGTATCCTACGCAGTCGATCGCAAGAAGAATCCATTCGAAATTCTTTTCCCAACAATGGAGTTGGTGTTGGAGGGGGAGGAGGAGGACGTTGTACTGTGATGAATAACGTGCGACCAAGTTCTGGCTCTACTCCACCAAACTGTGCTACTGAAGTTTCACATCATTTATTTTACGATACGCACGACAACTGTAAAACACAGATGACACGGTCATCAACCATTCCTGCCGGAACTGCGGTCATAGTCAACAACCTTTATCCGTCAGATGAAGAAGCCACAGTGAAGACCTCTACCCATTTGGGCCCGAACATTAATCTGAACTGTGAATGGGAGAATTTGAGTGAGCCCCTCAAATACTCGCAGCTTGGTGATATTTCAAATGCCAATATAGCTAACACCTGTCCAGGAAATGATCCCGAGTACACTATAAGCCCATGGGTGTCACGGGACAACCTTGCCACTGTTCAGCAGAAATGCAAGACCTTTGGCTGTGACTACTATGGCACAGAAGCAACTGAACTTCTCTGTTCCGCCTGTTTCAGAGAGAAAGCAAACAGACGAAATGCTGCTTCTCTAGTTTCTAATAAAGTAGTCCGGTAACACTGAATGCATGGATATTAGTTGCTGTCGTGCCTACTGCTACGTTGCTTTTTCTGTTGAGAAATTCATTTTCTGTGAAGCAGTGGTTTGGTTTGGTTTTGCCAATGGTCAAGGATTTGTTAATTTAAAGTTTTGGTTAGTTGAATAAAATCACCAGTTGCACCATTTAATAACATAAATGAGATTAAAATATTTTCAACTGTGTTACAGTACTTGTTATCAGAATCATAATAGTTTTGTGTTAAGTGTGAATATTTCTGTAATGTGTTCCATAGGATATGTAAGCATTAAGTTGTAATATATTGTAACATTTATCCTATCTTGTAAATCCCTTGCACTTAGAGTTATCTAAACTTTATTGTTAAGCGCAATCCATTTTGTGGTAATTTTGGTGAAATCTGCCTTTGGTGTTGATTTAGTCATTCCCAGGTTTGACCGATTTTAACAGCAATATGAATTTTAACTTACAAAATATGGTTATGAGCTATTGACATGCTTGCAGCTGGAGGTAATTGGTTAAGTTCATTGACAGCCACTCTGTGTTACAGGTGGAGATTAATTTTATTTATATCTTTTTGTTTGTAGACATTTCTTGTGATTTTGTTGTTAAATTTACCTACTTTATGCCGTAAGTTTATCTCACAGCTTCGCTATCATCTTATAATCATCTTATACTTACTGTCCGAGTGTTCATTTCACATTGAAAGTCGTATTGTTTCAGTTTTTAAAATTAATTTTCTGAATCATTGTCTAGAACTGAAAAGAGCAAAAATGTAATTGTACTTTGATCATTCTTAACTGTGTTCTATGCTGTTCTGTTGGATTATAAGGTTAATATTATTTTCTGGTAAAGGTATTCTCAAAGATGCCGGAAAATAATTTTTAATACATTTTTACTTCAAAGTATTTCTATTTTTTGGTGTAATCTATTGATGTGGCTGCTTTGAATTCTTTAGTTTATATCAGTAGTTAGTTAGACTGCTGTTTTTACACAACTTTACCGTCGTCACTTTGTAATGATAATTGCTGAGAATATTGAGTGCCTCTGTCCAAGTTCATGCTGTTGTTGCAAGTTGGTATTTGGCTTAGAAATCTTATCATGATTTTATATGTAGTTAGTAATGTGCATTGTTTCCAAAGTTCATTTCGACAATGCCCACAATGCAGTTTCTGATTCTGGCTCATTGTCAGGCACTTGTACTGCAACATCTTTGTATCACATGCTTTGCATTCTCTTTTCTTGGCTAATGTTTTTGAAGGTATGTGTTGACTTTAAATGAGAAAACTAAGTTATTTCTTGTCAGTTTCACTTGTCACTCTGTTGTTCGAGTGAATCTCGTCGTTAAGAAACAGGCCAGATGCTCGCCAAACTGTTTCTTAAAGATTTGACATTTATATTATTTTGCACTTTTCAGTCAGTTTGTTAATATAGACAAAGAATAGTTATAGGGTTGCAATTAAATTTGCTTGTAAATAGTGTAAATTACTTCTGTTTATCGAATGTGTGAGCCTTTATTTCTGATTTTTCTTGGAACCTGTTTGTTCTTGGAGCCTGTTTTATTATGCAGGGGTGCACAACCAGTGTCAATGAGTGTCACCTATTGCAGATTTGGATGAATTCTTATCAATAGCATTGAATGGAGCTTGGTTTATGTGGTGAAAATTTGCAATTATCATAAGAAGTATTTTGGGGCAGTGAGCAGAAAGCAGAATGAACTCTGTAGTTATTCTGATAGAACCTCAAACTCTAATAGAAATCTTCAACTATAAGTTTTTACCATTATGGCTTTTTGTAATGATTTCAACTTTAAGACCTATGGATCCAAGTCCGGCAATCTCATTATTATATTTTCTTTAAGGCATTTCTCAAGACTGAGAATATACAAGTGAATTGGGCCAATGAATGGCAGAACTTTGCTGTAAGTGCTGTTGCTGCCGACATCTGAAATGCAGTTTCACGCTTTGCGTATGCCCATGCCCTTCAGCAGGGCCTATAATCTATATGAGACTTTCATTAGAGCCGTCCATCATATTTTAAAATGTGTACCTTTAGATCTGTCTCCATTACATTATTAGAATAAATAGGATACTATGAAATGTTTATGTTTATAAGGCCTGAAATGCATCAAATCAGGTTTTAAGATATCAGATTTTCACATAATTTGTAATGCAGCAACTGAATACGAGCAACATTTTGCCAATATAGGAGTACCATTTGCCTTCTTGCCACTTAGTTTTACCATTTCATTTCAAAGGTGCCACTCCCACAATCTTGAACAATTTATATACCACTCCATCCTGTGCTTCCTTTGTATATAGCTCATGGGCTAGAAGGGTAACTCACTGAAGCTTGTCAAAGACACTTTCAGCCCGACAATTATAATTGTGAAATGGTCAAGATGGCACAGAATTTGACCCCAAGTTCAAAATGGGTGTGCACCTCTGATATAAGATGACTGATTATTGTGATGGTTTATCTGATCTGAGTTGTGTCACCTGTATACTGATGTGCATTTTTTGTATATTTGCTAGTAGAGTTAAATTATCCTGCATGTTTTTTTAAATTGAGCACTTGATAAATTTTTGGGTGTTGTTACTACATATTGTTTCTCCTTACCATATCAGAGTTTGGGATTTATTATATAAAAGCTGTTCAGTCATTCAGTGTTTTTGATGCCTCAGTAGATGAAGATCAGGTAACAAGATAAAAGTGTAATTTAAGTCTCTGTAGTTGTTAATGGTTCTGTTCTAGATGTTTTTTTAAAATCAGCTTCTGTCCTCTTTCTTTTGATTTCCATTTGCAGTCGTTTCAAGACTTGTTTAGTCGGTGAAGAACCTGACAATGTGCATTTTGGCATTATTTGTTTTCTTCGTTGAGCACAAGTTCCAGTAAATTTTGATTTTAAAAGGAGAAGACTAGGGACATTGATGACAGCAAATGAAAATTTGTTGATGAAAGTTAATATCTAAGGTCTCTGTGTTTTTAAATTAACTAGCTGCGAGAGAAAACGAGTTTTAATTTTGCAACTTTTGACACAACTTTGTCGGAAATAAATAAACCACATGTCACTGTGACAAGTGAATGCAAAACTTGGCTAAATCATGAATTGACCACTCGCATACTAGTTTGAAAATGTGTACCTTTGGTTTTAAAATTCTTATTCATTCACAGCTCTTTTGAACATAAATAGTTTTGAAACAGTGCATCTCCAATTATTTAAGTTCAACTAAGAAACTGCATTTCAGCATTCACTCCATGTTGTTTTTATATTGGCATGTGAAGTTTTGAATGAGCAGGGTCCTGTATGAAAGCATGCAATTTTAGGACAAAAATAAGGATTATTGCAAAGTTTAAGCCTTCTTGAGACAAAATATGTATTGGAAATGTACTGTGCAAATTTATGAACACTTGCATGGCAAACTGAATTTGATGATTAATGAAATGGTAAGTTCCTGAAAGAGTCATTGAATGAGGTAGTAACAGGTTTATTTCTAGGATTGTGAATTTGAGGGGTGTCGATAAAATTTGGGGGTCTCTGCCGAAGTGTATAAAAAAGTCGTCCCACAAAAGTATGACAGGCAAAAAACACAAAAACCTCATCAAATCTCAAAAAGTCTGACAAGCAAAAGAACGTTATCGGGTCTCAAAATAGTCTGACAAGCAAAAAAGTCATCGGAGAAATAAAGTTTGGGGTGTTACTTCTCAAATTTATATAGTGTTCAGGATTAGGAAATTTGGGGGTGTCGACCTCAAATTTGGAGGTTTTAGGGGGTGTAAAAATATCCCTGGGTAGTAACCAAAGAAACTGAAGAAGCAAAATTGGCAAAGATTAAACTGGAATCTCCGACTTGCAGCAATGTAAGGAGGATGCAGGAATGTTTAGCCTTCAAGGTACTGCAAGCCAGCAATTGCCCTGAAGTATGAGTTTTAGGTGTGGAGAATGTACGGAATCCACATGAGTCGTGGTCCTGCATATGTTCAGTATGTCTGCAAGTCCAAAGGCTAGTTCAATATTTCAACATGACTGAATTGGAAGAGCAATGAGGATGAAGCATTAATAATAATGTGATTTAAAGTGGCTTAGGAGGCTAAGTTAGCCTGTGTGAAAACCACTATAGTGATATATATTAGAAAAAGCAATGGCCCAAGCACCGAGCCTTGAGGCACCCTACTAAAACTCTTGCCCATTCTGAATGTCTTCTTCTCTTCAAACAATTTTGAATCCATCTGAGAATATTTCCTCGTATTACGCACTCCACAGGACTTCAGTTTGGCATCCAATCTTATCTGCCCGGAATACTTGACGACTCTGGTGCGAAGACGGGATCAGACAGACCGACTCCTGCAGTTTCGATCCAGCAGTCAGTCCCTATTGCAAGTCCCTCCTCCGTTGAGGACAGTGAAGCTCGGAGAGAGATCCATGTCGCACGGGAACCCCTCTTGTGGAATGCGCTTCCGGTGTCATATAAAATAAGTTCCGCCATAAAATAAGTTCCTGATCAAATTTTGATTGGTCGGCGGATAGCCTGTCAATCAACATTAGAACCGCCCCGTCCATAGCAACGCGTACCATAATTTTGGTTCCTACTTGGGAATTCTTGGCAGGCAACCTACCCACCAAACAGTGGCGTAGCCAGCCTATGCAAAGTGTGGTTTTTAACTCAACTGGAGTCAACGGGGTCTGGAACAGCAAACTAGAAACTGGGTCTGGATGTCGGGGGTTTAACAATCAGAATTTTTTTAAACATTTGAAATGCCCGTGAGTTATATTAAGTATTTTACAGCCCCAAATTAAACCCTTGAAAGTGCCGCTTTTTGTACCCAATCGCAATGGTATGACATAAAGTACCAGGGACCTTTTTAAGAAGAATTTATCGCTTTCCACCTTTATCCCTTCCCCTCCCATTATTTATGAGACCCGGGGGAGTAACCCTGGGAAATATTTGAAATTATAGATGATCGCAGGAAAATTTACGGGAGGTCTTAAATTTATATCTTAGGTCATAAATTTATCAAGAAAGAAGTTTGAGGTAGGTCATAAATTTATATCCTACCCATCTACACATATAGCCTTACTTTGGCCGAGACTGAAATGTTAGGTAGGTCATAAATTTATATCCTAGGTCATAAATTTATATCCTAGCCATCTACACCTTTGGTCATCACTGCAAATTCAAGGTACTGTAGGTCATAACTTTATATCCTAGGTCATAAATTTATATCCTACCCATCTACATCGCTCATGAACTTATTTCATGGCGTAACTTATTTTATACGACACCGGACGATGTGACCAAGGCCACCTCGTGTAGAGTGATGGACACTCATAGGCCACGCCTACTGTCCAATAGATGAACACTTGACCAGCTAGGCATATAGAAGCCATCTGTAGTAGCATTAGCAGGTAGTTGTACTCCAGACGTTGATCTGAATAGAAGCATATAGTTATATCTAACTGTGTCTCTGATTGCTATAGTCTAAACCTCTATAGGCACTCAGTTATAGGCGTAACCAAGGACGCCACACCTCGGCCGGGACTTTTGCATGCAAGCTTAAGACGCACTTAAATATTTAAGACCTCGTACAATTTAGCTATTTGACTGCACAGCGCTTTTGTTTTTGGCCTTCGTCGTGTTACGGCGCTCTATAAATCGTCATGTATAGAATAGAATATGTAGGGTATAAGTAAAAATTATGCATGTATAGCTATATACTATGCATTACCATGGTGCACTATATATGTACTTTTATATGAAGAAAGACGTCAGTTTTGGGTTTTCTTCATAGTGGTCATTCTGTTATCCTGCAACTATAGGCAGGGCCACCTTAACCATTAGGCAGTTTAGGCACTGCCTAGTGGCGAAAAATTTTGTAGGGGCGAAACAAAACGGGGATGAAATTTTTTTAAGCAAATAACGTTTTTTGCTCGTCAGGTTATTTCGGGAGCTGGGAAGCTTTTTTTGCTCGTCAGACTTTTTCCGTATGTGATGTGAATGGGCGAAAATTCCCGAAAATGAAAATCTGCCTAGGGCGCCCAAAATTCTAAAGATGGCCCTGACTATAGGTTGCCTCTAAGTACCTTAAGAGTCTAAGGTATTCTGTCTGAACTCTGAACTAGTGCAATGCAGTGCTTAATCTAGACTTATGGACTCCGAAGGGAACTGACAAAGCCGGGGGAATTCTGCTAGGGGGCTGCTATTAGTTGATATAGTATGCCAAAATTTCCGGGGAATTTGAAATTTCCGGGGAAAGGGGCACTTTCCTCCCGGAAACCGCCTAGATTAAACCCTGGTGCAATGTCTTAATGGGTAACCTCTCATTTCGTCGAACCCCTCTTGCCGAATTCCCGCGGTCCATGCAAGAGCCACAGAGGCGTAGCGAGGGGCAGGGGCATATGCTCCCGGGCGCCGAGGCGAGGGGGCGCCAAAATCGGGTATTTGGGTAAGTGAAATGCCTAATAGGCCTAAATCAGAGACGTCATTTCACTGTTTTTCAGGGGAGAAGACACTTTCGACCTGACAAGTTTGCGAAAAAGTTTTTTGCTTGTCAGTTTTTTGACGATTTGTAACTTCAGATCACTCGACATCAAGACCTTCTTTGTCAACGTCAGCGAACCGGTTGTTAATCAATTGGCATCACACCTCTGGTTACGAGAGTCCATCAACCTCTGCAATCCATGGTTGGCGTTTGCCACAATTGCCTGGTCATCAGCAAATCTTATGTCCCTTATCCTTTTTCCACCCACCACTACTCCATCTTCTATGTTCTCAAAAGCTTCTCTGATGAGTTCTTCTGTGTAGATATTGAACAGCAACGGTGAGAGATGGCATATCATTGTCTCACCCCTTCCCAGAGTTCCTGGTTGAGAGTCTTTTCCATTCACACGGATAGATATTGCTTGGTTCATGTAGCCTAGGTCCTACAGGTTTCCGATTAGTTTTCTGTCTCTGTAGTCTATTCCCATTCTTCTGAGTGCTCTCATCAGTTTTGTCCAGTCCACTCGATCAAATGCATTTTCATATGTAGATTTCAAGGCCCCTTTCTATGCTTCTTTCTCCCAGCATCCTAAGAATTCCTATTGCATCTCTGGTACCTTTGCCTTTCCTGAATCCGTACTGTTCTTCACCGATGCCCTTCACCAGTGGCGTCGCCAGAAGTTTTTGGTTGGGGGCAAAACGGGCTAGCGTGTCAGATTCCTTACCTCCCTCCACAGAAAACTTTCTCACCGGATCTGCGCGAATCTGGTAGGTGGAGGGCAGTTTTGGAGGGCAGTCTTGGAGGGCAGTTTCCCCCATTTGCGCCCCCCCCCCGTGGCGACGCTAATGCCCTTCACTGCTTCTGCCTTTAAATGCTTTTACTCGTTTTGTAAAGATCTTCAAAACTACTATAGGTCTTACTTGTCTTGTCCAGGTGATGCTGGGGAAAGATCCGTGACCCGCAGCAACCCTCTCCACTGGAACGTGCTTCTCGTTTCAGTGACTGACTACATCCTTCGAGGCGTTCGCGTCTGCCCTCAAGACGCATTTATGCCGCATTTCTTACGAACATCCTTTGTAATTAAAACGCTCTTGACTTTGGCTTTAGCTATGCTATAGCTTTGCACAAACTATCCAGGAGAATAGATTAGACCAATACACTGTAGAATGTATTCGACTACCTTGCTTCGAGGATAGACCGCATCATGAATGAGCTTGCTCCACTGTTTTTTGTTGTCTGTCATCTGGGTCGGCATTTCCATTGTCTTTCCAGTCCATTGCAAGATGTCATCAGTTCATCCACAGTCCACTCCTGGGTTTGCCTTGCTTTCGTTTTTTCCATCAGTTGTGCCGTGCATCATTTCCTTTTTCAAACTTTCGTCTAGTAGGCCTACTGGCCGCTGAATCTTTAAATAAAGATAGTGAATGTCGCGGCTGTCGTTCGCTCCATCCTTAACCCTCTTCGCCCCTACGGCTCCTTTGGGTATATTCCCTGTCCCCAATGCCCCTGGGGCATTTGTTACATTGTTCTGAAGGACTGCTCATCTGTCAGACCGCAGCGAATAATGGTTATCGACGAAAGGTATGCGACCGCATCTACAGGCATTTGAGGTGGATGAGACCGCCCATTTAATTGCTTCTGCGACAAGACGACACAAAAGCTGTAATTTGCATCGAATGGCGTGCCTCTATTATTGACACATTCCAATGTCCAATGAGAGCCATCTGTCAGACCATTCATTGTTCGACGAACGGCAAGAAGCAATGTCCCACAGAAACTATGGAAACCTCGAAAATAGAGCTGGGTCGATTACGATTATTTTTTACGATTACGATTACGATTATTTTCGATTATTTTTCACGATTACGATTTCGATTACGATTACGGTTTTTTTATATAATCGCGATTTCGATTTCGATTATTTCACAGTACCTTTAGAAACTGGCTTTACTGCCATATTTTACAGTATTCGGCAATTCTCTGTGTATCGATGTTCAGTTGGTCTTCAACAGGGATATTTCTACACCCCTAACACTCCCCAACACCCATAATTTGAGGTCGACACCCCCTAAAATTTGGTAATGTGACAATGGTATGCATACAGAATACATATTGATTAGCCCTGAACACCCTCAAACAGGCCCATTCAGACGGGGGCCAGGAGGGCCATTCGGCATGGGCCTCCATCATTTGGGGGCCTCCCATTGTTTCCTTGGCTAGAATTCTGGGAGAGCTAGAAAGCTAGATAGCTACTACTAGAAGGGGCCTCAAAATTTGGTGATGACCTATTTTGCTTGTTGACAATTTTGGGATTTTGGGAAAGCTAGGAAGGTATTCTGCGGTCCTCAAAATTGGCGATTAACTTTTTTCGCTTGTCAAAATTTTAATTGTTGGGAAGGCTAGGAGAGGCCTCGAAATTTCAACTGGCCTGGGCCTCCTTCAGCCTCTGAAGAGGCCTGCCCCCAAATGGAGAAATACACCCCACAACTTTTATCCTCGGATGACTTTTTTGCTTGTCAGACTTTTTGTGAGTCTCTATAAGGTTTGTTTGCTTGTCAGCCTTTTTCGGTAGAGACTTCCAAATTTCGACACCCACAGATTTTCCCGACACCCCCAAATTCACAATCCTACAATCCTAGAAATAAACACACCCCAGATTTTCCCGACACCCCACCCCAATTCACAATCCTAGAAATAACCCTGGTCTTCAATCTCCTTAAAGGATCGAGCCTGGGTGGCAAGACCGATATCGTCAGCGTATCCAAACTTCCTACCTATGGTATCCGGTAAGTCGTGTGTAGGCCTATAAGCCTACAAATTGAATAACATAGGTGCTAGAACTGAACACTGTGTTAGACCGTTTCGCTGACGTCTCCAGGAGCTGACATCTTCTCCCAAGTGAACTAAGAACCGTCTGTCAGAGATTAGTAATTCCACAAGTTGACAGAACCAGGGTGGCAAATTGAGCGAGAGTTTGTACATTAAACCCGCATGCCACACCGCATCGAAAGCTGCTGTCAAATCCAGAAAGATGGTGCCTGTCTTTATACGCAGTTGAATCCATTTTCAATGAAAATCTGATAATCAACGGTAAATTGATCTTTCTTTGAATCGGAAATATTGTATAATATAACTTACGGGAATAATCGAAAATCAATCGCGATTTCGATTATTTTTTCGACGATTATCGATTATTTCGATTTATTTAATAATCGTGTCGATTTCGATTTCGGTTTTTCCAAAAATCGCGATTTCGATTACGATTTCGATTAATCGACCCGCCTCTACTCGAAAACGACCTTACGGGTATTTTTATCGGTAGCCAAAGCCTCTCTTGCGGCACTACGGGGCGACAGAGTTAAATCTAGACCTCATGGAAGCAGATACTGTATATCGTCGTCGTGGTCCTCATCCTCATCATTATCACTTACACCACCATCATCATCCATCATCATCCATCATCATCCATCATCATCATCTTCATCATCATCATCATCATCATCATCATCATCATCATCATCATCATCATCATCATCGGGTGGCGCTATGGAAGTTGCTGTATTGGCCGACCTCTAGCGTATTTCGTTGTCAGACTTTCCTAAAGTTTCCTCACTGCGAGTTTTCGCGCCTTTATACGATCTGTTGTTGTGTTAAGGATTTCGGCGATGAATATTGTCCCTCTCTTTGATTTCTTGTTCTGAGTTTTTAGTAGATCTGTGAATCTAATTCCGAGCGAATCGGGGCGATCGACCTGTGTTGGCCCATGAGCTTTGCAGTCTATTTCGGCTCCAGAATGAACACGAATCTTGACGCGAATGTCGGCAGTGACAGCGACGACTGTGTAATACTCGACAAAGCAAGTAAGTAAAATTTAATGATTTTCTATAGCGCTTTTCAAGGCAGCACCGCAGTAGCAACTTGTTACTAGGCGCTTAATTTTGGTATGAAGTAGCTATAATCGAAGGTGGGGTTCATTCATGCAGGGTCATTTTATCCGAGATTCGAGTAATGGTGTAATATGCAGTGGCGGCTCTAGGGTTTGGCAAGTGGGGGGCCGTTGGGGTGGCAACTTCTAATCATGGGGGGGCTAACCATTTGTTGTTTAATGTATGTATCATTAAGTATAGGGTCCCAACTGGGGGGCCACTGGGGGGCCAGGCTCTCAATAGGGGGCACGGGCCCCCTGGCCCCCCCGGTGGAGCCGCCACTGGTAATATGGCAGAATTTTGGTGATTTGGTAACTTCACAAGCTAAAGCATTTTGAATTGATTCAAGTTCGCATATGGAAGCTTGTGGAAGATTGTGAAACAGTGTGTTGCAGTAGTCTAACTTAAGTGAACTATTGAAGTGGTGGTAATAAAAGTAGTTTTAATTTCAAGGCAGGGACAAAGGTGGCATATATCTCAAGTGATAGTTGGGATATGTGAGCTCTGAAATTTAGGGAAGAGTCAAAAATAAATCCAAGATTCAGCATTTGGAAAAGGAGTTATTATTGTGTCTGGGGCTAAAAGTTGTGTGGGATTTGTGTGGGATTTTCAATATTTTAGTTGTTGTGGCAGTCCAATTGAAAGAAATTCTGTTTTGGAAGGAGAGTAGCTGACATCCATGATGAGGTTAATGAAAATGCTGATTCAAGTTCAGTGACTGATGTTTTAAAGGAATGAAATAATTGAGTGTCATCAGCATAGAGTTGATTATGAAAGTGAAGAGAGTTAATTAAAGATGAGTGTGGTAGTGTAGAGGCTGAACAAAGCAGGTCCAAGGACAGTCTTGTGATACTCCATAGTATAGATTGAAGAGTAATGAAGTTTTGGTTAAGGCATGAAACTTAAGGATTGAGATTGGAGATACAGTAAGATTGAAACCAGAAGAGCTGCAGAAGATATTCCAAACCAGAGGGAAAGGTGTTTCAGTAGAATTCTGTGATCTGTTGTATCAAAAGCAGCAGAGAGATGAAGGAGACAGAGGCCAGGACAAAAATACAATGGGCACATGTAATTAATAGAACTATCGCAGTAGATAGATGACTGCTATCCACTGGACCAGTGGCATAGCATGGGGGGGGGAAATGCCCTCGGGTGCTGAAGATGATGGGTGCAAACAAATTACAGGGTAAATAATAAAGAAAAAATTAAGAAATAAATAACTTTCCATGTTTTAGTATGTCTTAGTCAATAAGGGCAGACAGTTTTTGTTTGTCAGGCAGTGTCGGAATTTAGTGACACAACTACGGTCGGGATGTTGCATCGACCCAGCGATGAAATTTAAACAAATGACTTTCTTTGCCTCTATGCCTCATTGCCTCATTAAAGTGACCAGGACCTTTTTTGCTCATTAAACTCTTTGGGGGCTTTAAGCGTGCAATATGCAAGATCCTCGTGATGATGAGGCAAGTGAGGCCAGTGCCTCAGGGTGGAAAGGTCTAAGGGGTGGTGGTGAGTAATGTTGTTACAAGGTCTAAGGGGTGGTGGTGAGTAATGTTGTTACATGACTTACACTAGCATTAAAAAATTAAAAAAAATTCAAGTTTAAAACAGTACAGCCCATAAGGCCAATGTTCATGTAGGCATGTTTGTAAGTTGCTACTGACATCATGCTAATGTTAGTCATTATAATTTACCTTGTTCAATTTCTTGTCGTTCGTTTAATTTTGTTTAGTTAAAAATAGATTATAGGGGACAGGCAGGGCAAATCTGAGATTGAAATAGCTCCCTTCTAGACTAATGTTGTATGCTGACTGCAGAGTCTGTTGAGAGGGGAAGTACTGGATAAGGTGCCTCAGAGCAGCAGAAAGGCTTGCAATGCCTCTGGCAATATGTCTACTTTGCCTGCATGCCTACCAACTTTTGAAAATGAAAAAGGAGAATCTTTGTAAGGTTTTTGGGCATAACGGAATTTGTGCATACTAAACTAACATGACATCCGACAATCAAAAGAGTTGTTCATTGTAGGTAAATGTTATAGAATTACTGTTACCTATTGTGAGCCAGTTGATGCGTCACTTGTGCAGTGTTGTGCTTTCTTCAGCATCTCATCTGGTTTCAATTGAAAGCATGTCGATATATGTTTATTACATTTGGTTGCATTGTAAATTTCTTAATTTCTTGGCCTGCCGGGAAATTAGGAGAACAATGTAGTCTAGCAGGAGATCGGGAGACAGGCCATAAAAGCAGGAATCTCCCACCCAAATCAGGATCGTTGATAGGTATGTGCCTGTGTTTGCTTGGCGTAGGTGGGAGGGGTGGTGGATGGACGGGAGGGAGGTCCGTCCCAGGCAGAAGATGCCAGAGGGCAGCATTTTGAGGGGAAAAGTTTAAAAATCCGAAATTCTATACCAAAATGAGTTTTTAACTCAGTGACACACCACAGGCGCTCTAGCTAGCTCTATAGAACTATGTGGAGGATAGTGTAATACAAGAATATGGACGGATTGGACGAGGACCGTTTTTTGCCTGTCAATATACTTTTCGGCCTGATGCCTTGCTTAGCCACCCCTTGCACCAACAACCCATGCAACGCCACTGACCGGGCGCCATTGAATGCGCTCAAAGAGTTGCATTTGTCAGCATAGAAATGTAATTTTACTTGGCAAGACATGACCTACTAAGACCACCCAAACGAAAGATTGGTGCATTTACGGGCATCATTAAATTCAATGAGTACTGATGTGGACGTTGGCGGCCCAGCCACGAATACTCGAGTACGCATCTTGTTGAGCGGCAAGACGACGTACTTGCCGAACACTGACACTTCAACTTAACCATTAAATTCACACATCAGGGTGTTGGCAACTTAGTGGTTAAAGTCAAAGTACCTTATTTGGAAATTTGTTTGCCTGATGGGAAACCTTTGCGCATGTGCATAATATTGCTCTCGATTGCCTGGCGATAAATGCACTACAAATGAACAGAAAATTTTGGGTTTTGGAATAGATAAAGCTAAATTCTTATTGTTGAGGCAGACATCCTGTAGTCTTTATTCAGGGAATCAGTTTAAGTTATGCAGACATTTATCGCTAGGTGATCGTGAGCATTACTTCTATGAAGGTGCAATGGTTTCTTGCCAGGCGAGGAAAAAATTTGCAATTGCTTTGCATTGAATTGTAAATCTAACTATGAAGCTTAGACATGATTGACATTGAACTTAGCCTTAACTTGTGCTTTGCCTATTCAATTGTATGATTATCGCTGTAATTATAAAATGTTTGATTTAATGTAATTCACAAGTGCAAGTAGTATTTTTTGTTTTCATTTTGTTGCAAGTTTTTAAACAGAATTAGGTAATTTATTTATATGATCATGAGAAAGATTAAAAAATTCTTTCTAGATGCAATCCCTCCTCACAAAAAATGTTTTCCAGTGACATGCTTATGTACAATTCATCTAATTAGGTGCAATCAGCATCTAGCCTTTGGTGCTATTCATTCTTAGGTGCTTAATATATCTATATATGTAATGTAATGTAATGTGACATTTGTATAGCGCCTCTTCTATTTCTACTCAGAGGCGCTCCTAGCATTGGAGTCGCAGGGTAAAGTAATGAGACTTCAGCTTTCGCATTGAGCAGAGCGAGGGAGTAAGAAGTGATTCCCGAATGGATGGGTTTAAGGCATTCCATAGGGAGGGTCCAGTCACTGCAAAAGCCCGACGCTGGGTAAGAGCATACATATGTTCATATATATATGTTCATATATATGTTCATATATATAATATATGAACTGAGCTTTATGATGAGATGGGCTATATCTATGAATATGATGATTTTGGCTGTTTATAATTTTATTTGCTTTTAAGATGAATGTTTCATAAACTGAAATAAATTCTTGAATGAACTTATATGTAGGAATTTTGTAGGAAGGTTGAAATTTACATTTTACATTTTACAGTAATAGATTTGACATTTATGTTATGTCATTTATTATAAATTAATAATCAGACAAGCTGTACTTTTATTTTAACTTTGGTATTGTTTCAGTATTCTCACCAGAGTGCAGTGGAAATCATGAAACTAAAAAGACAAGTTCAGGGAAGAAGCTGAAGCAAAGTTTGTTTGATTCTGTGTTCTATTAATGGTTTGCTAAAATTTAAGTTGTTGACAGGGGGAGGGGGTCAAGAGAAGTTGACGTCAACAATTTCACTTATTACAAATAATCAAAAACTAGGAAATTTCATGGAATACTACTTATTATAATGGAAAAAAGCATGGGAAAAAGGTCATAACCATCACATTTTGACACTCGACGAGCAAAAAAGGGAAAAAAATGGTCATCATCGCAAAAAATATTAACCTTGTTATTGGGACCTGTCATTGATCTGGGGGGTCAAAAGTTTTTGACGTAATTATGGGGGTTAACTGAAAGTTGACAGTTGTTGACAAGGGGGGGGGGAGGGTATCAAAAATTGCCCAAAAATTGTTGACATAATTAATGGACAGCCCCATAACGAACAATCAGCACACTTTTCAGCACACTTTTAAGCATTTACTTTACAATGATTCACCCCTACCTAACATATTGTAATATTATTTGGGGTTTTAATTATAAATGTATTACTGATAAGATTCAAAAAATTCAAAATAAGTCACTCAGATTAGCTATTAAAGAAAATCAGTATAGCAATACAATAAATCTATATAAAACTTTAAATATTCTTAATATTGCTGATATTCATAAACAACAAACCTCAATCTTTATGTTTAAATATACTAAAATACTTTTACCACAAATTTTCTATAAAAGTAAATATTTTAAAATAATTAACAGACTACATAATCACAATGTAAGAATTAATAACCAATATACTATTCCTTTTGCTAAAACTAGCACTAGATTATTTACTATAAAAATTGTTGGGCCTCGAACATGGAATGTTCTCCCCTCCTGTATAACTAATATAATAAATTTAAATGAATTTAAAAGAAAAATTAAAAAATATATACTACTCTCGGAATAACAAACTGATCCAATTAATTAATTATTAAAGTTATTGCTATCTCAATGACTTATGTTAATTTTGTCTACTAATTAATTATTACATATTTATAATTTTAAATTTCTAAGTAAGAAACTTATCCAATTAATTGAACTCTGATATCTCAAGGACTTACATGTATGTTAATTGTCTGATAATTATTTAATATTTATAATGTACTTGATTACTACCACATTCTTAGGGTACCTACCTGCGGGAACATTGTTCCCTTTTGGTACCTATTGTTTCCAACTTATGTATTTACCAACATGCAAGATATTAAATTCTTAATAAGAATAATTTTATTTCATTGCTCTTAGATTTAAGACATAAAATTTGATTGTATACTAGGTTTTTTAAATAGATTGTTTTATATTAAGTGTGACACTTTGGCTTGTATTTTGATGACCTAAAGACACTTACTGTTTTTTTTTGAATTGCTGTGCTATGAGTTATAATGACTGTATGCGAGCTTGTACATTCAGCCTATGAGTTGGAAGCAATAAACTTACTCACTTACTTACTTGCAGGCTGCAATGTCAAGAAGAATTTTTCTGACCAGTTCTCAGAAATCATTGACATTCTGTTCGTACTTTTCATTTATCCTTGACGCAGTATACCATAGTAGTTTGTTTTATTTTTCATGATGACCCTTAATTAGCTGCACAATTCGAGTCATAGTCACTGTAGGAATGGAGGCTCTGCTCCATATATCCTTAATTTTCATAGCCAAGACATCGGAAATTTTAGAAACAGTTGGCTCTTTGTTAGGATTACTGTTCTTCTTCAGATTGGATCTTACCCACTGATAATCCATTAGCATGTCCTACACTGTTGGCAACATATTCAAAATCATCCGTAGGGGGTTGCCTAAAATCGGATATTTCGATGGATTTCGTAACATTATTTAGAAATAAACGTTCGAATTACAGCAATCTACATAAAGCCAGTACATGCGTAATAAAACGACGTATTAATTATCAGTAGTGGTTTCAAAATTAGATCACGTGGAACGTTGAGATTTGTATTTTTTTATCGCTTTTTTCCTTAAATAAAAACTTCTGGCTCCTGTTGGGGTCAGAAGATGTCAGTATTTAAGACTGAAAATTTTCATGTGGAATACTCATGGAAAGTGACAACTTTTGAAAGGTATTAGATTTCATAATTCGAATATTCATATTTTCACTCCACCCTTATATATATATATATATATATATATATATATATATATATATATATATAATGAGAAATAATTAAAATCTTTATTATAAAGCCTTACACAGTCCTTGCATCAATTATCAGAAGTATCAGTTGCAATGTCAGTAAGATTACCATAATTCATTTTCATGCTTCAGCTCAGATCACTAGAAATGTGCATATCCAGTATATTGTCTTGTGATGTTGTTACCAGTTAACCAGTCCTTTTAACCTTAACCGGTTAACCGTAATTTCAATTTGGCCTATAAATGATGCTAACTTGAGCGCCAGCAATGATGAAAGCAGCGCAAGACACCCGTGAGTGTGGAGTTACTAGAGTCGTTGACCTACTTTAAGATTAGTCGTGGGAAGGGTCCATCCCTATAGTACGCACGCACTGAGGGGGGTTTGGGATTTAGGAGATTTTGCGTACGGGAAGGGGGAGGAGTCTCGACAGAATGCATACGTACGCACAAATTTATAAATAGCCTATGTAACAATTAAAAAGTCGCTCAGGTTGAGAACTGGTTTATTCACACAAACATTAGATTTGATAATTGTTACTTTCTCACGGTCAAACAAAGGTCCCGAGTATTGTTCCCACCGTTATTGATGGTGCTGATTAACGATCTTTGTTCATCCACCATCTGTAGTACTTCATCGTTTGTTTTTTTGTCTGTCCACTTGATGTTTTCCATTCTTCTCCATATCTGCATTTCAAATGCTTCCAGCTTTTGTATGTCCTTCTTTTGGAGAGAACAGGTTTCTGAGGTTTATAAAGTGACACTCCATATCAACGTTTTTATCAGTCTCTTCTTTAGTTCTCTATTTAGCCCTCCTCTTACCAGTTCTCCTCTGTCCAAAAAGGCTTGTTTTCTCATTGCTATTCTTCTCTTTATCTCCTCCTGGCATCTGTAATCTTCTGCTGTTAGGCTCCAAAGGTAACAGAATTGTGTCACTTGTTATGGTGAATCTAGGTGGATTTTTGCTCTTTGTTATTACCATGTTTTTTGTTTTTAGTGTGTTTATTTTCATGCCATATTCTTTTGATTTTGTATTTAGTTTGTCCATTATTCTTTGTACCGGTAGTTCTCTTTTACTCCCTGTTATCATCGCCTGATTGTCTGCAAAGCATATGGCTTGTATCATTTTTTCATTATCATTATTGACAAAGTAATAGTAATCAGTAATAGATTACTTTTGTGACGTGAGTAATTAATTACTGTAATTGATTACATTTGTGACTAAGTAATCAGTAATCAGTAATTAACTACTTTTGAAAAGTAAATGCACAACACTGCTGATCAGCCTTTCTACGGCAGCAGAACTGTGTTGGGTAGAGTTGTCTTTCATAAATGCTTTGGCCAATGCATAAAATGCGATGAGACTGTCAACAGTAGTGAGTGTTGAAGTCAATTTGAAGACTATAGCAAAAACGGTCCCAGTGCTTGTCTTGAATCTATATGGAAATTGCTGATAACCACATTGCAGCTGAGTGGAGTGCACTGCACATACATGTGTGCACGCACACACGCGCATGTGCACACACACGCAACGCACATGTTGTGTCCAACCCTTTACTAAATAATCCAAGCCAGAATATTTCATCTTGTGCATCTGTCCGGTGAGATTACTTCATCTTGTGTGATTGCCTGCAGCACATGCTTGATGAAGTGATCTCATGGCAGAAGCTGCTAAGCCAATCCTGCAGCTGATGTCAGAGGTGCATCTACCGTCTGAGCTCTGAACTGGCTTAGCACTTAGCAGCTTATGATATTAGATCTCTTCAGCGCTTATGGAGCCAAAGCCACATCGAGCTCATCACAAAGCTGCGTTTTATCAGACATGTGTCCTTCCCATTCTACTCTATGGCTCAGAAACTTGGACACTTTTAGAACATGATATGAAACGATTACAGGCCTTCCACCTGCACTGTCAATGTCAGATTCTGCATGCTCACTGGTTTGACCATATATCAAATGACATAATTTCATCTTGTACGGGATTGGCATTAATACCCAACACCATCTCTCGCTGCCGCATGGCATTATTTGGACACGTTGCACTAGTGGCGTAGTGAGGGGGGTTGGGGGCAGCTGCCCCCGGGCGCCGGGCTGGGGGGCACCAAAATTGGGTATTTGGGCAAGTGAAATGCATAATAAAGAAGAAAACATATGAGCGATGACCTTTTTTTGCTTGTCAGCCATTATATGAAGAGGGCATCCGTAAGACTTTAAGACTTGAGGGGCGCTGAGAACAATGTGACGACCTTTTTTTGTTCATCAGCAGTGTTGGGGGTGCCAACAGTAGACTTTGCCCCCGGGCGCTGGATACCCTCGCTACGCCACTGCGTTGCACGGCTGGACGTTAACACCCCAGCACGTGGCGGTTGTCTGCGCCATAGCACATCCTAACGAATGTCATCCTCCTGTGAACTGGAAACGACTCCCTGGGAGACCGCGATGTTCTTGGAACCAGCAGATCGGAGATGGATCCTCCCCCGCTATAGCGCACGAATGGAACATTGCATTAGGGCGCGGACCCTCCACTAGCGGTAGATTGGCACAACGGACCTCCGCTGTCCAGGCGATTCGATGATGAACACATGCTTGATGGCACAGTTTGCAGCTTCATGATTGGCTGGCCTAAATCTGAAAATTGCCACAAGTTATCTGATTGGTTGGCCTGTATTGCAGGTAATTATCTTGAGTTATAGTTGGGATGAACTAAGATGGGTTTTATGAATTGAATAACAATTTCTCTTAAGATTATCTTAGGACATCTTAATTCTGGGACTTACAATAATATGTATGGTGATCTTGTATTTCAAAATTGGCCTCGTGGTTTTTAAATACTGCAGTCTGGCCAAGCTCAATGTTTAAAATCCATGTTGAGCCATCTAAAACATTGCATGTCATTCAACAAGATTTGCTGATCCATTGTTAAATGTGCCTAGAATAGACCCCTGCACGGGCCGACTTTTGGCAGCCCGGCCCGGCCCGTCACTCTTTTGGCCCGGCCCGGCCCGTTTCATTGCTTTTTCTTTAGAGTCCGGCCCGTTTCGGCCCGCCAAATTTCAAGCCCGGCCCGGCCTGCTCATTTGCGATTACAATTTGCAACCTAACTTTTGGGAAATCAGTCATGATTCAGTTGACGTTTTAATAACAGTCTTCTTACTAAAATGTAGTGTCTACTGAAAACAACTCATACTGCAACAAAATTGAAGCCGATCGATACAGTTTAAGCATTAGAATGCAAAAATAGTATGTTTCAATGGTGTCCGTGTCCAAAGCAGTGCGACGCTGTGTAATGGTTGCCCCAGCTGTACTAAATGACCGTTCACTGGCAGCACTGGACGCTGGAATTGCAAGGATTTGCCTTGCCACACTGTTCTAGAATGTCTGTCTGACTGTCTGGCTGTCTGTCTGTCTGTCTGTCTAAAGATTTCCACGTAGTGACGAAGAGAAGGCGAAGGCGAAGGAGATCAAAGTATTTCAAACAATACACTCAAGCGATCCTGGCACTACACAGGCCCCAACGCTAGTCACTAGAATACGTATCTGGACAAGAAGGACAATGCGTATTGCGTAATGCTAATATAATTATCGGTCTGACTCTGCCTTTGAAGACTCTACGGGATTAGAATTTCTACTCCCCTACATTACTTGCCCCAAATTACGTCATTCCATCTCTTGTGCGTTGGCACAGTTTCATATCTGATGACTACATTTATACATTTTACTGCACATCACTATAGGGAGTTATTACATTTCAGAGGGTGTTAATATTCTTCGTAAAATAAAGAGGTGGGGAGTATTTATTACACGTAGAAAGAAGACTGGGTGATTCATCTTTAGGGGGATTCATTTTAATTCGTTATACCGGAAACAATTGGCAAGTTCCTTTGATCGGGGGTTCCTTAATGGGTTAAACAGAGGACGGGCCGACTTATGGCAGCCCGGCCGGCCCGTCACTCATCTGGCCCAGCCCGGCCCGTTTTATTTTGCAATCTTTTGAGCCCGGCCCGCGGGCCGGGCCGCCCGGCCCGTGCAGGGGTCTAGCCTAGAACCAACACTGAAATTGGTAAGAGAGCTTTTTCTATTTCTGGGTCAAAATATCTGTAACTCTATCTCTCTCTGGTTGTCAGATCTTCCAATAAACTAAGTATTTTCAAATCTGGGCTTAAAACACGTCTCTTCCAATTAGCATTTCCTCCGTAGTTTGTTTTACTGTTTCCCTCTGACTGATCTCTGGAATGACCTTGTCTTTTACAGATGGATTTGAAGTACCATCTATTGATACCTTTGGATATTATAAATGGTGTTATAGAAGTGCATTATTATTATTATTTTATTATTATTATTATTATTATTATCTTGAGACAGTTTTCAAGAAGCTGGTCCATTGCTTATTATCTACAGTGCCATTTTGCAAATATGAAATTTAGAAGCTGGGGGTAACATTCCTAAAGGTCAGAATTATAGCAGTGCAACATCAGGTTGAAGATGCACTTATTTCTATTGTAAAATAGGTTTTGAATTGTCAATCCATGCTTGTACCTTGAACCTTAATTGTATTGGATTTAATATTTGAATTTGCAGGCTGATGGTTTGATTTTGTTTTGCTTGATTTTGTTTTGCTTTTTAGCTGTGCTTTGCTTCAAACGTGTAGATGCTAATTTAGCTGTTCCATGTGTGTCCAATCCTCAGCCATCAAAGAAGAAAAGACTGTCTGAGCCTGCTTCATTTACCAAGTCAACCAAGAATATGCAGAAACTTGGTGTAGGGGACAAAAGAAAATCCCTTGGCTGCATTGTTGATGAAAATGACAAGGAAGTGAGCTCCAGCTGTGAAATGAATGACAAACAACCCACTCTTGATTCTGGTCCATATTCTAATTGTCTTCGAAATTCAACAGGCTTGAGAAAATTTCTGTACTGTGGTCAGTTGGTTGAAGTAACTACAACTTCTGGTAAAGATGAGAATCTTTTAGCAGACAGTGGTCAGCAGAATGAGGCTGAGGCAGAGGCAACTGAGGTAGAATTGAAAGATTTTGATAACAAAGATACAGAAAACAAAGAGAACATTCCAGGAAATGATAAAAATCATTTAGAAAAATCTACTTGCGATGCCAGTTGCAATATTGAGTTTTGTTGTGAACTTGAATCGGGCATAAAGACTGAAAATGCTTCAAGAACTGGTCAGGATACAAGTGCTGAAGACAGCTTAGAACATGATCAACTCTGTGAAGAATGTGCTTCAGTTGAAAATGAAACACAAGGAGCCTTTGAGTTTAGTGGAAATACAAACCAGCCGGCAGTTACTTTTTATGTCAAGGAGGCAGAAACATTTACTGGCATTGAAGATGCAATTAGCGGTAATGAAGTTATGCAAGTGGACTTTGGGTCAGACTGTGTAGAGTCTACTGTTAACATGGCCCCAGATTCAAGCACATTTACAGATGCAGGGAAACTGGATGAAGGTTTGAAAAAGGAACATTTATTACCGAACTTATGTGAAATAGAAGATGAGCATCTTCAAGAGAAATTGACAGACAGCTCTGTTAAATCTGCTATTTGTGATGATGCTCAGTTATCAGAGACCGTATTTGTTTCCGCTGGACATGAATTAGTTGCGAAAATTAAGCAAAAGACTTCAGGTCAATTTAAAGTAAGTGTTTGTTTTGTTTGTTCATTGATTAAATAAAGTCCGATACTCTTAAAGTCCCCAAACATTCATTACTATTTAATTACTATTGTTAGAAATTTCATTTAAATTCTGTATTTGCATTATTAGCTATTATTAAAGTTCTCAATTTTTGATTAATATGTCAGTATGAACAGTCTACTGCAGAGGACATGCAGGTTTGAGTTCATGTACGATAATAATCTAAGAAGTTAAATGTTTCTGAAGTATATGAGAAAAAGAGATAATTAACTTGCTACATTGCTATGAATGTTCCCTCTAATTTTTTTGAGACCGTGAGCACACCCGATTTTTCGTGAGCAGAAATAGTTTCGTCATGAGCGCTTGTATCAATATCAATCAATCAATGCTTTATTATGTATACCAGTGGTGCACAACCTTTTTCGGCTGCGGGCCACAGTTATATTTCTGAAATCCTTCGGGCCAATCGGGGCCAGACTCAACTGACGACTGCCATTTATGTCTTTGCATGAAGTTTATTACAATTTAGTACAAAATCACTTTTTGAGTTGAGATACATTGTACACTACTGTAAAGTGTCTTATACAATATCAGTACAGTTAGGCATGGTTAAGCCTTTATATAAGTTTCTAAACATAAAGTTTATTGTTATATGCTATGTTAAAGTTAAACATATTTAGCACAATCTAAAGTATTCTTATACCAGTCTATAAGACTTATAGAAAAGGTTCATAATCTAAAGTTATAAACTTAGCGTACAATAACCGAAACTCATTGGACCATTGTATCTGTTACTAGCAGTTTTAACTTTGTCACTAGCAGTTTGAAAGATTGAAACCAGGAAGTCAGTATGGTGGCTGTTTGCACCTCTGCAACCAGCTTACAGATGTCGATTGACATAGCAGGCATACAACGTTTTTCTGCAGCTAAGCAAACAGTAAAGCTCAGTGACCCAGTCCACTTGTCATGACCGCAGCAAAATTTAGAGATATGAGTCACTATAGATTTAATTTTTAACAACATCCTGGGCTCTAAAACCGTCACGAACGGCATTGAGAGAAGGCATGATATATTGGTATTTTCATGTAGTTCTTGCGGGCCACATGGCGAGTCGTCGCGGGCCGGATGTTGCCTGCGGGCCGGAAGTTGTGCACCACTGATGTATACCAATGATAAATGTAAGAAATTAAACAGTACTTATATCAATATATTTCAAATTCAATATATCGTTGGCAAAAATGAAAGTTGTTCAAAACCTAATTAAGAAGTAACAAAGCGATTTGATAAAACTTATATTTACTAGATTTGTTCACGTCTGTCTTTAGTCAAATTATATTATCAAGCAAAATGTCATAAATGTGTGCTAATAATCCCAGTGTCCTTGATAAATTGACTCACATATGAAATGCGTGACCCAAATCACCCAATGGGCAATGTTCATATAATAGTGCCTATTATGCAAATTTATAGCTGCAGGCTGCGCATGCGCACAAATATCAGCAGATATAAACGACACTGATTGGGCAAAACAAACGCGTTGGCGGTTAGGGATAAATAAACAACCACGACTAACACCGCTCAGGCCTAAATAAATAAATCACCTTGGTCAAATGAACCTACCAAAATCATACTTTTGGGAAACGCACATAATACTCGTTGGGCAAAATAAATTGTGCGCAAACAAAGAAATGTTGTGCGCGCTACCACTTAAATTCGTGCACGCGCACGCGCGCACCTTAGAGGGAACATTGATTGCTATTTCTAGTTACCAGACTCGTGATATAAATAGTATTGTGCAGTTAACATTGTGAGGCAACTGCTGCAGGTTTTGTTACTGTAGTGATAGTAATTACTTTTTAATTATTACCTAATTTATGCAAACTCGTTGGTTTAAATATTTCTTTTAGGGTCCATTACTTAAAAAGCTGAAACTTGAACAAAAGGTAAACTAGAATACTTCTAGTGTATTGCTTTTTTCAGAGTAGGATGGTTTTTGCATAGCTAAAAGTATTTTTCAAGACAGGGCAGTGGGAATACTGGTAATTATCAGCAAAAGCTGGCAAAATTGAAATGTGTGAACTCATCTGGCAGATGCTTTAAAGCAGGGTTTTAGCAACTGGTACAATGGTTGTACTGGTATAATGGTTGTACTTCTTAAATAAATCAAGAAATTAGTTTTTATACAATTAATTTTGAAAGCAATTTTTGCTATAATAATATTCTTAAGCACCAGCAACTTCTTCCATCATTTAAAGCATCCCAATTTGCTAACATTGTTTGCCATAATTCATTCAATTGAAGCTGCTCTTCTGGGTGTTCATAAAAAAATGTCTGCCACTGACAATTGCGTGATGCTGTTTGTGAGATTTGTTAGCAGCATTTGGTCCAATACACCATGCAATTTTTCTCCATAGACTTGAAAACCAGTTTGTGATATTGGGTATTGCTTTGGAATGGTTTAAATCATATCTTCAAAATTATACAGAGATTGTCTATAATTATTGTAATGGCATTCACTTACTTTCAGTTAAGATGAACTTTGTGTTCCTCAAGGATTTGTTCTTGGTCCACCTTTTCACTTTATACTCCATGTCACTTTTGGATCACTTCTTTCAGGTTCATCTATTTATTATCAGCTTTATGGTGATCAATCACATATGTTCAGTTGTTCATCACTTTTGATTACATAACCTACTTATTAGCTCTCTACACGCAGAAGTATACTTGCACTTATCCTTTCAATAACCGTACTTCTCCTTGGAGTTAAAAATCCTGGTCAAACATGCCATTGCATAATAAAAAATAATTAAGTTTAAAGTCCTATTAAGAGTAATTTTTACACATGCAATAATTTCACAAACTGGGCTGTTAAAAGAAAACTATAATAATGGATTCTATTATTCTGTTTCATGCAGTATTTTTACACTTCTTATGTCAGTCATTTTCACATTTTTGAAATATTGACTGTTTTAAAATTAGAAAGTTTATCTTCAGCTACACTCTATTTAAACTCAAAGCTACAACAGATGTCTTCACATTTTCTAGTTATAGAGTTTATACTAAATTTTCTGTTTAAAATCAGTGTTCTATTTAGAGCAGTGGTTCATAAGAAGGTTAAGACCTTCTTATGATAACATACCTCTGAAACAAGTAAAGGAAGGCAAAGTACTTTATCTGAGGACTAAAGTTTATGCTCTGCAATCAGTGGCATAGCTAGGCAAAGTGCCGCCTGGGGCGAAAATAAAAAGGACCACCTTTTCGCGATGGAAAAATTTCAAAATTTTCTGGAAAAAACGTTACCAATCAAGTCTTTAAAAAAGTCTGCCAAGCAAAAAAATTTTTTAAAAGTTATCGAGTCTCTAAAAAAGTTTGACAAGCAAAAAACCATAATAATTATAAAAAATTAGGAAATCTCGAAAATGCCGCCCCTAGGGCAAATGCCGCCTGGGGCGCTCGCCCCCTCTGCCCTCCCTCGCTACGCCACCGTCTGCAATAGGCCTATATTAAAGCTTATTATAAACTGCAACATACTTCTGCCACAGATTATGCACATGCCGGAAAGTGAGGTTTTCTTGTATAATTTCTAATCTAGTAAAAAATTCCTACATTATTTGTACAGTGTACAGAGTACATTGAAGTAAGTCTTTAAAATGGTACCCCACAGTGTCCTTCAAGTACCCCTAAGAGGTACGGGTACCCCAGGTTAAGAACCACTGACTTAGAGTGACCCTTTACTTCATTGCATTCACAAGCACATTACCCATGTTGGGTCTATACATATATTGCGTATGCACTAGGAGGGGGTCACGGATTTAGGAGATTTTGTGCACAGATGCGTACGGGGAGGGTTCTCGACTAAATGTGTATGTACGCACAAACAAATTTATATATAACATATGTAACAATTAAAAAACCACTCATGAGAATTGTTACTATTATTATTACAACGTTCTGATTAATGTGGTAACTCGTTCTATAAGAACTGCATGAACACATTACAAAAACACAAGAAATCACAAGTAGCTCCTGCGGAATAGCCAGGTTTTGTTTTTCTTTGAAGGTGTTGAGCGATGGAGAAAAGTTGCATAGTTGAAGGTAGACAGTTCCACGCTCTTGACGTGGCCATAGGGAATGCGTGATCACCAACAGTTCGAAGGCACATCCTCGGGACGACCAGTGAGGTGGATCGGGCAGATCTCAGGCGTTGCAGGGCTGACACCGTTCAGGCATCAGTAGGCTAATAACACAAGCTTGAAGTGGATTCTTTCTGACGCTGATAGCCAGTGCAAAACACGAAGCGATTGCAAATCACGAAGCAATGGAATTACGTGTTCACCTGGTGGAATATGGCAGATCATACGGGTAGCAGCGTTCAGAACAGACTGAAGATTTAGAAGGTTTTTCCGTATTCCGACCAGGGTAGCATTGCCATAATCTAATTTGGTCAACACCAGAGTGGAGACCATTGTTTTGAGTGCAGTGGATCCCACTTAATCGCATACCGCTTAATTGCATAACCCGCATAATCACATAACAACATAAAAACCCAAACCAGTGTTTCGTGTGTACATTTAATTATCAGACATCCCCGGCTATTCGCATAGCCCAGTTAATCGCATAAGCAAAGGCTTGTACGGCACCTATGGAATTAAGCGGGTTTCACTGTACTTCTAATCAGCTTGAGGGCATTGAAGCATACAGCCAGTCTTCGCCACATGTGTCTTCATTGATATGGTACTATCCAGGAATATCCCGAGGTTTCGCACCGATGACACCGACTGCACTTCAATTCCGTCGATGCAAAAAGCAAAGTTTCACTTAGTTTAAATAAATGGGGTGACCGACTTATGGGTTTCATCCGACATATGGGTTAGGTTTAGGGTTATGGTTATAGACATATAGACATATTTTTGAACTTTAACTTTTAAACTCAGTGAAACTTTGCTTTTTGCTCTTTACTCCGAATTGTCCATCTCCGAATTGCCCTAGAACCGACGGTATCAAATGTTTCTGCCTTTCAGCAGCCAACCAAAGGACCTCGGTCTTAGCAGCATTGAGCTGTAGCCGATGTGACCTCAGCCACTTAGACAACTCTGTCAAGCACAGCGTGATTCTCTGACGGAGCAGTTCTCTTGTCGCAGGGGAACAGCTCCTGTAGACCTGTGTATCATCTGCATAGAGGTGGGCATGCAATCCAAACCGCTGAACGATGCTCACTATGTCAGCGATGTAGAGCATGTAGAGCATAGGTCCCAGGACGGACCCCTGTGGAACCCCGTGCAATACCTGGCTCAGCGGCGTAGCCGAGTTGGCACAGCGTATGTGCTGCGTGCGATTCACATGGTTGTTAACCTCTTTCAGGGATTCGCCATTTATAAACGGCAGCGGAAAATCATATCCAAACGGCGTTCGCCGTTTATAAACAGCGCACTAGATAAGCATGTGTGTACCGTGGACATACGATTTTTACATTTATCCAACGCGCCAATTGATTTATTTACCATCTATTCGATAGGAGGCAGCACTGTTTTCGATATTATTGACTATATATGCAAGAGATATTGACTGTAGACTGACCAAGGCTGGAAAATGTATAGGAAAAATCTTCAGCCGGAGGCTAGATAAATCATAACTACACCAAATATGGTCCGATCTTCAAAATTTTTGCACTATTCTGTTCCAATTACACTCCTCTAAAACTCTCTCGCTCACAGTTGGGGGTCACTGCTGAACATTTTTGAAAATTGAGCTTTGAAAATTTTTTGTTGGACATGGTCCGATTTTGGGGTGTAGAGTGGACCGTACCCCTAAAATTTTTTTGCACGGATGGTTCGAAAGCCCAATAAAAATTCTCAACAATGGTGCAAACCGCATCTTTCTAGCTTCTATATAGCCTGAAATATACCGAGTTGTTCGGTTTTTCACATTGAAAATCCGTTCGCGTAATTGTCATTTCAGCAAGCAATTGGTACTTGGGTATGAAACTTCATAATTACCCCAAATATGGTCCGATCTTCAAAATTTTTGCACCATTCTGTTCCAATTACACTCCTCTAGAACTCTATTGCTCACATTTAAGGGTTTACTGCTGAAGACGTTTTGCTATTGACCTTTGATCAAAATTTGAACAAAATGTTGGGGAGGGGTCCGATTTTGGGGTGTAGAGTGGTCCCTACCCCCAACTTTTTTCTTTTGGCACGGATGGATAGAAAGAGCAATAAAAATGCTCAACAACGGTGCAAACCGCATCTTTCTAGCTTCTATATAGCCTGAAATA
Organism: Metaphire vulgaris; assembly: GCA_018105865.1. Lineage (NCBI taxonomy): Eukaryota > Metazoa > Annelida > Clitellata > Crassiclitellata > Megascolecidae > Metaphire > Metaphire vulgaris. Next base: position 10,435,634 of record CM030840.1, on the reverse strand, counting down.
TAGTAAGTTTATAATGTATATGTTCACGTTTTCATACGAATGCCTTTTCCAAAAATTAATTCCCCCGTGGGGGGATGACTTAAAAATTTAATTCCCCCTTTAAAAGGTTAAATAATTGGCCAACAGACTTGGCGGGGGGAGGAGGTGATAGGCAAGCATTTAGACGGTCAATTTGGTGAACTTTCATGTAGGCAGACATGGACAGTGTCTAACCTTAGTAGGCATACTACAGCTTCACAGACTGCTGCTTACAGTCAAAACGACAGTGTTTATGTGAGTGTGTACAGAATCTGTTGGACACCTCTTAGCTCGGACGTGGTGTAATCCTGACACCTCAGACATCTCTTCCATTGCCTTTGTGGGTAGTGAGGCTTGAGAGTAGTGGCCTAACAGAAGTATCCAGTGGTAAGTCGAACATGCAGTTAGGGCAGTAAGATAACAAAGATTTCTCAGGGCCATTGATATTAAAAAAGCTCTTGATTTAATAGTAAAACAAATGTCTTGTGACTATGGCAAACATTCATTTTTCAACTGTGGGTAGAGAAGTTTATTTGTGAGTACGCATATGGGGATCTCAGAAAATGTATGGGGTGCAACATGAAGGTTTGAAAATATGCATTGTTTGCATATGTAATATATGGATGGCACCTTCTTAAAGATTTGCACTGTTTACCAAGCTTATAGAATTGCTTGCTTGCAAGACTGCCCCTCCTAGTTCTTCAAGTACCTTGTATGAGGAGCACCCTTGATTAGTGTGTTTATTCATTTGCTAAACCAAGACTTAGGAATTCTCACTCAACTTCTATATGATATGATAACTGTGCCATTACCTTCATATGTAGAAGTTGACTCATCAGTTATGGGCAGCATTGAAACATAAGTAACCATTGATGTCTTTTGTAGCAAACTGACCCTGGACCTTTTGCAGTACCATATTTTTGCACATATAAACGCGCCCACATTAGGGTGTCCCTTACGTCAATGGTATGAAAATTTTTTTGCGATAGATGCGGTCTGACCCCACAAAATGGTTCAGTTCATGGAAAAAACACTGTGTTGAAATTTTTTTCAAGTGATGAGACATTTAGAGGTTGCTCAAACACTAGAAAGTGTCCTTAACTAGACGTTCATTGCTCATCCAGAATGATAATGAAAAGTGTTGGAGACAACATGCATCCTTGTCTCAGTCCTACATTTGTCTTAAACCATTCTGACATTTCAGTATCTAATTTCACTGCACTCTCTGACTTCTGATATATTGCCTGTATTAAATGGATGAGTTTTTCTTCAATGCCTGCATGCCTCACCTGACCAATTACAATCATCTTTAATTTCCATGTCGCTGCCGGCTGAGAGAAAGACAGACAGACAGAGAGAAGAGAGATCACCTTGAATTGGAAAAGCTTCCCTCCACTGTTGTCAACCGCTGTGTAATGTCTACACATAAGTTGCTTAGCTGTCTATTGTGGAATCTATTCAGAATTCTGATTAATCACAATCCTCATTCACTTAAATGTCACTGCCGGCAGAGAGAGTGGGAGAGACAGACAGACAGAGAGATACTGACAGACAGCGAGATAGCCTTGAATTGGAAGGATTTCCCTCCACCATTTCTACTTGCATCTACTTGCAGTCTTGGATTTATTTATTGATGATGACTTAGATGCTAGTTCTTTGTGTTCCAAAAAATTTAGATAAGACACTCCCGAGTATAAGATGCATCAAGAGGGCTAATTGTGTAAAAATCGTATAACCCGCATCTTATATGCGCAAAAATACTGTACTTTTTTCAGTAGAATTTATCATGCTTTGAAATGCTAGATTTATTTCTAAGATACATTTAATATCGTTTGGTGGTAGGAGCTATTAAGGAAGAAGCATAAAGAAGAGATGGAACAGCAGAAGAAAGAAAAAAAGGTTTAAAACGTTTTGAAATCCTGCTGAAAAAATTTTTAATTAACATTTAATTTTATTCAGTGATGCTTTTGTGATATGCAATTAAAGTTAGAATTAGGATTGTGCTATTTGATATCACCTGCAAATTACCTCTAACAGTTTGAATTTCATTTTTATAATGCAATAAAAAGTAGTCTTATTGCTACTTCAAATTTGGACTACAGGTCCACTCTCGTTAATCCACCATAACCCATTTTTTGAAACTTTGGCGGATTAACATATGTGGCGGATTAGCGAAAACAGGTATTTTGATGGGGCGGAGTGTATATACCGGTACACTGTCATGAACAAAACAACTATACGCTACACAAACAGTAAACACACCAATATGCTGTGCTACAGTATTGTTCCTTGTAAAAGCATAGCTGTAGTTCTTACAGTGTACACTGTACATTGTACTGTAGTTCTACACGCAAAAAACGTTACTTCATGCTATATGCGTTCAGTAGTCAGAACTTGTTGTCATGATGGTTTACTGTATGTAAATCTAATGAAAAAGCCGGTTTATTTTGTCTGGCGATGGGGGGCGAAATGACGATCGTAGTTGAAGTGACCAGCAATTTCTTTTTGCTTTGCTTAAGGAGTTTTGACTTTATACACACATACAGTATGTAGCATTTTTCTTCAATTCCTAACTTTGTCCGTTTACGTTTTGTTGCCAATGGTTAGAATGATACAAAATTGATACAAAATTTGTTAAAACACGTTACCAATATATAGAAAAACAGAAAGCTAAATTCGTAAATCCACCAAAACTGATGAATGACCATGGATTTTATCAGAAATTTAGTGGGTTGGCGGATTAAGGAGTAAATGTATCAATTGGCAGACTTGGGAGTCCTCGAGGCCGTGGCCTTGGCCTCGCAGCGCCTCGAGTAGTTTTATAACGCTGGCCTTGGCCTTGGCCTTTTTTCGGGATACAAGTCCTCGGCCTTGGCCTCGGACCTGCTGGCCTTGGCCTTGGCCTTGGCCTCGGGTACAAGTCCTTGGCCTTGGCCTGGGATACAAGTCCTCGGCCTTTTACTACGAGGCCAAGCCCTCACCATGGAATTAAACAAGAAAATCGGGGATTCAAAATGTTTGAAGTGACGAATAATATCTGAACAAAACGTCCTCTGTTCAATCCAAACAGTAGACCCTGAGAATTCCTGAAGCTCTAGTATTTTGTACAGTAATTATGTTGCTTGCATTGACAAGGCTGCCAAAAAACAAGGTCAACATTGCCTCAGGGATTGAAGTAGGCATTTGGACCAGATAATTGGGTTTCTTGCTAATAAAAGTACTAAACATTTTGAACCTAAATGGATAGTTGGGGTCTATTTTAGAGCAGTTCTAGGTTACTAAAAGTTGACAGTTTCACAGGGGGCGGGGTTTATTGTCTCTAAAGTATAACAGAGACACCCTGCGAGGCTGTATCTGCTTTGTTTAAGGAGGTTGTAGGTTCTTGGAAAAGAAATCGGTGCCGTAGTGACAGCAATCTCTGCTGTAGGCCTACCTATTGCTATTAAAGTTTGTAAGTAAAAATTATAAGCAAAGAATATGGTTACAAATGAGTTTTAGCATTTTGAAGTTTGCTTTCACCAATTTCAAAATAATAAATGAAAGAACAAAGTGGTCCGTTTAAATGCAAGCATTGAAAGGGAGAAATAATAAGTGAAAAAGAGAAAGGAACTTCAAGTGGGTTCAAGAAACATCTGGATATAAAACACGAGACTGGCAAACAGAAAACAAAACATCAAAAGGTATTTTAATTTTATTTTTAAAACATGGTTGGTAGTACAGTAGGTACTGGACTTTTACTGCCATGGGCGCTAATCCATAAGGAGCCAGGGCAGCCAATATTCGGGTATGGGGCCCAGCATTTGTTTGGGTTAAAAATTCCAATATTTTGACGTTTAATCTGCCCAAATTGAGTGTTGGCCCTGATCAGCTGCCATGGTGATTTGCAGGAAAGGGGGATTTTACCCCACTGTCCATGTACATCCCTTCCACTGAGGTGGTTACTGCAGGGCGGTTTTAAGATCTTCGTAGGCCTTGGGCACTCTCACAGATGTAGGCCCTCCTCAACTTAAACCTCCAAGTTGCCAACTTTATAACCAACTGTGGATTAAACTGTAGAGTTTAACACTTCTGCATTTTTTCATGACATTTGTTTTTCATTTGGGGGCAGAAGGCGTGGCTCCAAGGAAATGAAGAAATAATGTAACAAATAAATAAATAAATGTAAAATGTGCAAAAAAATTGGCAAAATGTAATTAAAAATTTGGCCAAAAATGCAAAAAATATCTGCTGGCCTTGAACTTGACTTGGACCTATTTGGCCTTGGATCGGACTTGCTGGCCTTGGCCTTGGCCTCGACCTCCTGGCCTTGGCCTCGGACCTCCCGGCCTTGGCCTCGATTTTGCCTCGACAGTTGTGGCCTCGACTCCAAGTCTGTCAATTGGTTGGGATCACAATTGCTTTGGCGGTTGGCGAATTGGCAGATAAACGAGTAGTTTTATAACAGAATTGAATTCGTTCTGTACATTTTTGGTGGATTAACAAATTTGGCGGATTAATGAGTGGCGAATTAAAGGGAGTGCACCTGTACAACAATACTTAACAAAGTGCTATATGAATTTGTGAGATTTTACTTAGGGGCTGTCCATTAATTACGTCAACAAAATAGGGGAGGGGGTTTGAAAAAGTTTGACAGTTGTTGACAAGGGGAAGGGGTCAAGAGAAGTTGACGTCAGCAATTTAATTTTTTTACAAATGATGAAAAATTGGAAATTTCATGGAATACTATTTATTACAACGGAAAAAGCCTGACAAGCAAAAAACAAGGTCATCATCACCACATTATGACACATGATGAACAAAAGAAAGGGAAAAATGGTCATTGCCACAAAAATAATAACCTTCTAAACATTTTAGGGAGACCCATCACAGATCTTAGTTGGGGATCAAAAATTTTTGACATAATTATGGGGGGTTACTAAAAGTTGACAGTTGTTGATAAGGGGGGGTCAAAAATTGCCCAAAAATTGTTGTCATAATTATTGGACAGCCCCTTTTTGTCTTCTTTTTCTACTTTGTTTACCAGGTCGTGTTTACCACTAGTACTGTGCAATATGTAATCTGTGTATTTAAATTTTTTTATTCTCTAGTACCTAAACCTTAGTGAGAATGTCATCTTTATTACTGGTAGAAGTTTATATGCAGTTAACTTTGTTAATAAGTTTGCATATGAAGTAAAGGTTTTAGCCAAGTACTTATTGAAGTTCATTATTGTAGGAACAAAGGGAGCGTGAACGTTTAGAGGCCAAGGTACAGAAAGAAAGGGAGAAATTTGAAAGAGAAAAAGAGAAAACAGAAAAGAAAAAGCAAAAAGATGAAGAGCGTCAAAAACGACTTGAGCAGCAGGAAGAGGAAAAGAAAAAAAAAGAAGAGTAAGCAATGTTTCTGTACTTGAACAGATGGAGTTTGACAGACTACTTTATTGTTGTGTGGAACATTGAGTGCTGCAGGCTTTGTATTTAACCCTTTGAACTGGGCAGGCTGCTAAACCAGAGAGGCATATATAGCCTAATAGCTATGGAGGCTAGATTTCAAAGGGTTAAAAGGTGAAATTATTACAAGTCTGATTTAGTTTTGACTTTATTGTGCCATCCATGTAACATTTGCCATGGTTGACTTAATTGCAGACTGGTTTGATGTGATTTCCAATGGAAAGTTATAGTATTGTGTATCCAATTGGCCTAAAAAGATTTTATATATACTCTTTGATGCTAAGCAAAGGAATATCACACATCACATTTAATCCAGAATTATGGGCTTTTAAAATCTTGGTGTTGCACCAACTTATCAAACTACATATTTACAATTTAGCCTCTGACCTTTTTTCTAGAGTCATTTGTTTTTCATTTATTGGGTGGAAGGCTGGAAATTACTAAGTTCGCCAATTTAAAATCCATCAAATTGTGAAATTTGTGCAGTTTTGCAGATGCAATTGCAGGTGCAGTATTGAATGAATGCAAAAATTATTTTATGATTTCAGAACTCAGAAAGAATTCTAAGATATTTGGAATATAGATTGGTTTCACCTTATGTACAGGGTGTAAAAGTGAAAATGGCACCCCTTTATGATATTTAATGTCTCGGCTGCGTGTATAGCGATTTCAATGAAATTTATAGGCCATATACCTGGGAATGTTTTTGATGCAATTGCCAAATTTCATGCTGATATCTTTAGTGTTTGCTGAAATATGGCCAAAAAACTAAAGAGACCCACATTTTGAAATTGACATTGGAATATAACGTCATAATAAAGTGATAAAAAATTATTATTTTTATTTATTTGGCCCTGAAATGGGTCGTTTTAAAGGGGATTTCAGATGATTTGCTACGGGAGCAGGTGCTCAAAATGCCCATGCACCCTTAGCCTTCACACATGCCGACAAGCGCTTCTTCACTGACAATATCGACTTCTTGATCTGGTCTTCAGGCAAACTCTCCCAGATATTCGTCAGCACAGTCTTCAACTCCGTGATGTTCTGTGGCTTTGCCTGATACTTTTGATATCTGTCAAGCATGATTCCTCAGACGTGGAAGTCAAGTGGATTGATATCTGGGGAGTTGGGTGGCCAGTCATCTTTCTTGATGAAATCTGGACAATTTTGCTACAGAAAATTCTTGGTCCTGAGAGCAGGGTGGGCAGGTGTTCCGTCTTGCTGGAATATGAAATCTTCTCCAAGCAAATCATGACAGTCCTGCAGCCAATCATAATGCTGCTGTGTTTATCTGTTGGCCGTAAGTAACCCTTGACCTTGTCTGGCGCGATGACAACGACGCAATTTTAGACTTAAAAATGATACATTTTACTATGATGTTATATTCTGTTTGTCAATTTTAAAATTTGGGTCTCTTTAGTTTTTTGGTCATATTTCAGAAGATACTAAAGATATCAGCATGAAATTTGGCAATTACATCAGAAACATTCCCAGGTATATGGCCTATAAATTTAATTGAAATTGCTATACATGCAGCCGAGATATTAAATATCATAAAGGGGTGCCCTTTTCACTTTTACACCCTGTATATATAAATGTTCCATTGTGCTCAAATATTTCTTAATTTCAACTAGTGTAGTATTGTATGCTTTTATAATCAATTCAAAACACAAGAAAATAATAATAGTAATTGTGGGGAATTTAAAAACATATATCAAGCAGAGGAGAAATTCTTTTTCATGTAAAAAATGTAAATGTATATGTTACATTTAATTTATATCTTCATTGGCTAGTATTCTTAATTTGGTTCTAATTTAAGAATTCCTGCATTTAGTTATCCCAACTTTTTTTCTAGTGCAAATTGTACTATAGATTTAGATTAGAAGAGAAAAGAAAGAAGGAAGATGAGAAACGAAAAAAAGAAGAGAAACAGGAAAAGGTCTGTTTTACAAAATTTTTTATGTCTGGTAGGTTTTTATGATTTTAAAAGTATTGATGAAATAAATCAGAATTTGGTGTACTGTTGAAACTTATTGTCTAGGATATTGGATCATGTGTTCAGAAAATCATATATTTCTGCTACATACTTTCACATACTGCTACATACTTTCACTGCAATTTTGTTTAGTTATGGCACTATATAATTTCTGATATTAAATAGATAGATAGATAGATAGATAGATAGATAGATCATCACAAGGCGCATTAAACACTAAAGTGCCGCTGCTGATTGTTCAAAAAGAAACGTCTTCAGCCTCGATAGAAAAATGTCCTGTGTAGTAGTTTGATCCCGGAGTTCTGATGGAAGAGTGTTCCAGTAGGCTGGTCGAAGCTTCGAGAACATACGATCACCAAATTTTGAATTAGTCCAAGATATGACAAGTAATCGTGTATCACATGATCTTAATCCATGAGCTCTATCAGATGATCGAACAAGCCTACATTCAGTTTGCAGGTATTCCGATGCATCTCCACGAAGACATTTGTCTACCACCGAGATATTTTAAAACTTTACTCTGTAAATCACTGGAAGCCAGTGTAGTTCACGAAGAACTGGCGAAATGTGCTGGTACATTCGCGTCTCAGTTATCAACCGAGCAGCTGCATTCTGCAATGATTGTAGTCTCTTTAACTGTGTAACATTAATTTGAGCCAGTAAACTATTAATTTACGCAATTCAAGGAAACCTCGTGATACCACCCTGCTTATGTGATCAGCCATTGACAGATCTTCATCAAGGAACACGCCTAGGTTACGAACAACCTTTGAGCGAGGAATCTGATCAGAGCCAACTTTGACTCCATCAAGCATCACTTTTTTGATCTGCCGCTTCTGTCCCAAGCATATCAGTTCTGACTTCGAAGGATTTAATTTAAGTCTATTCGTACATAGCCATTCCTGAATTTGTCCAATACCATTAGACAATAAATCGGCTGCTTGAGTAGAATCATCTGGGTAGTGAGAATAATACAATTGAATATCATCAGCGTAATAGTGTGTTTTAAGCTGATGATCAGTCTCGATGCTTCCAAGTTCATTAATAAATATGGCCCAAAGTGGACCCCTGTGGTACTCCGCAGAGCATCTTTCTAGTACAGGACACGGATCCATTATAGCAGACACGCATTGTTCGGTCAGTTAAATACGATCTAATCCATTGCAGAGCCGTGCCATCCAACCCCATTCTCAATCGCAGCCTTTGTAGAAGAATTTCATGATGAACCAATTCAAAAGTGGCCGTAAGATCGAGTAGAATCAGTGTAGTCACTTTGCCTTTATCAGCAGCCTTAAACACATCAGAGAGAATGTGTAAAAGCACAGTCTCAGTTGAATGATTTTGTCAATAAGCAGACTGAGTTTTAGGAAACAGATGATACTTATTCAAGTGTGCCAACATCTGCACTGCTATAACATGCTCAATCATCTTACACATAAAGGTGAGATTAGATATTGGACGATAACTAGCATAGTCTCCTGAGTCTAAGTTTTGCTTTTTCAGTCTAGGAATAATGAGGGACTTCTCACTAAGTGGTAATAACGCCTGTTGAAGTGATGAATTGATCATAGCGGTTATATATCCAAGTAGGACATCAATAAGCTCTTCGATGAGAAAAGTAGGTATAGGGTCCCTTTCAGTAGTTTTCGATGGAGACGATAAGGTAATTGACCGAATTACCTCTTCAGTAATCGGTTTGAAGGAATCGAGTAAATCACCATAGAAAGATTGCCTAATCTCCGGCGGAGGAGAGTGCTCAAACGAGCTTCTAATCAACTAGACTTTCTTTTGAAAATAGTCAGCAAAACCATCAGCATTAAGACCACCTACCAATTGATCATGTTCCACGTTGTCTCCAAGCAATAGTTTCATCGAGCGCCAGAGCCTTCTATTAAAGAGACCATCATTCTTAATTCTCTTTAACCAATACTGGTCTTTTTCCGACAGAAAAGGTCGAATTTTTTTCTCGTTTCAGCAACCCAATGATTTAAATCTGTTTGATCGAGTGATCTCCTATACTGCCTTTTGAGTCGAACGGCATGTACGTCTAGCGAGTATACACTCATCATCGACCCAAGGGGTCAACGGTTGACGATTCGATCTGATAGTATGTTTAAGCGCAAACTGATCGGCCAGTCCCACCAATGTTTCGTTATAATTAAGAAACATTTGATCGGCATCTAGGTCAGAAGGAACGTTGCCAATTAGACTTTCTTTAATCGCCTTCGCAAACTGCGTACGATCAACACCCCTCCAACTTCTTCCTTAAAGATAGGCGGTGCCGTCGTCACAGGAAAACCATGTATTGATGTAATGCACCCATGGTCGGAGATAATAGTAGGAGGATCGATCACAACATTGGTTGACTCCAAATCATCTGCAAAAGTCAAAACAAGATCAAGGGTGCCCTGGGCACGATGAGTAGGGCCATATACATATTGTTTTAATGCGAAGGCTGTTTGAATTTAGAAAAACTTTCGCGCATCTGGGAAATCCGCATCTTGGATGTGGATATTGAAGTCACCCCCAATAATCACAGGGCATTTTCAGGGCATCTTCAATGCCTGCAGAATGATGACCTCTAAGATAAGAGTTAACTCTTTGTAAAATAAACTCGTCGGTCGATCAGACCCTGGCCAGTATATCGCCAGCACAACAAAAGAACTCCTTCCCATTCTGAGATGAAACACACGTATTTAAAAGTCGTAACACTGGGTAATGATAGTGACGTACAGTTGTAGTGTGTACGATGGAAAATTGCAACTCCTCCCACTCTCGCGACTGTGCTCAGAAATGGAATACGCTGGCCCGCTTGCATGTTTATGAGAGGCATCATTCTTATGATGCCACGTCTCAGTGGCCACAAATAGGTCATATTTGCCCTCTTCAATTAACTCACGAACCGCAGTCGCTTTGTTATTTATAGACTGCACATTAAGCCAGCCTATCTTGACACCATTCCCAGGCATCCGCCGAGCACAGTCCAAACTCGCTTCCATAGGTTGAATGGAAAGCGACGGTTGATCAACAGTATGTCCCACAATTCCAGATCCAGTAGACTTAGTAACAAAATTACGCTCACTCTTCGGTCTCCATAAATAGTATGCCATTAATATTTTCCTTGTTAAGCGAGAAGGCGGTTGATGATGATTAAAGAACAGCAGACACTCCTTTGAGTAACCCAGAAACATAACTCAGACGATAATGTTCGACAAAATTCAGGGTCAGTACTTGGTCCATTACTTTTTATTCTGTACACGGCTGATCTGAGATAAATTATTGCGGCCTTTGGACTGGCACCCCATAGTTATGCTGATGACAGTCAGATTTACTCGTCCTGCCTTCTTGGTGATGTGGAGGCGCTTCGGGAACGGTTCATTGAGTGTCTAGTCGCTGTCTCGAAGTGGGCGGAGGAAAATCGATTGGCCCTTAACGTTGGAAAAACTGAGTTCCTGTGGGTCAGCACCCCACGGAGAAGGATGCTGGTGAGTCGTGAACCGTTCGCGATGGGTGATGTTACCATTGTCCCCTCCGAGTGCATGCGGGTGTTGGGGGTACTCTTTGACGGGACTCTTTTTTTAAGGGGTATGCCACCCCGGGACTGGCGTATGTTAAAAAAATTAGAATGTGAAACTTTGTCATATGCAAAGTACAATTTATAGTACATGCAAGTAGTGATAGACCGATACAGGCATTGGTGCATCGGTATCAGGCCGATTCAGATACATTGGCATGTATCTGCATCGGTCAGATACAAGCCGGTACATCGGTTCCGATACAACTCATAAATGACATTTAAGTTATTCTTCGTGAGACGACACCGTCGATTCGCCGGCATGTAGGCCACATTAAACATTTGCTTGATGAAAATATTTGCGGTTCCGAGTACAAACAAACCGGGTACCACTTGTCCCATATGGGTAATTGTTTCCATTTGTCTGAAACAGTCTTGAACCACTTAAAATCAGAGGGAGACGGAATGAGGAGAGACAATTTGTATAGAGACGGAGACGAAGAGGGGACCATGACTTGGAACCGCATTAATGACTATTGATACTTTAAATAGTAAACTTTAGCCTATTGTTGGTACCGTACAGTGCCAGGACAGAGACAAGAGCAAATTGTCTATTGACAGAGGTAGAGAGATAGAGACACAGAGAGACAGCAAGGAGAGGGAGAGAGGACGACGACTTGGGGTCGCATTAATTACGCAATTGACCGCCGCTTATCCAATGGTGCTATGCCAATGCAGTGTCTGCTTTCAGAGGTAGATGAAGAGGAAGAGATATGGAGAGAAGAGGAAGATGGGGATGACGACTTCAAGCCACAATGTGGGTGGTTTTAATGACTGTAATGCGGGCAAATACTTGCATAAAATGTGATAGTCAGCTTATTAGAATGTTTGAAGCGATTTCCGATTGATCCCTAATAAATAGCCTATGTAACAATTAAAAACCGCTTGCGTAAAAGACTGATAATTATATTCACACAAACATTAGATTTGAACACAATTACTTTCTCACGGTCAAGCAAAAGGTCACAAGTGTTGTTCCCACGGTTATTAAATAATTGGTCCGCGACTTGGTGGAGGGGAGCATTTATGGGGGGTTGCAGAATGCTCGAGCGTAGCAGTCTATTAAAATAGACGTATCCAACGGTCACCAGAACATAGGTCCCAATATTAAAGCAAGTTCTATTAATTTAGCACCGGGAAGGGATGGTACGTATGCATAGGGAGTGGGGGTTCCAAAAATTTACGATGAGCAACAAGAGGTAGGTGAAAATATGCCTTTTGGGTACGTACTATATGGGTGGCCCTAGAGTATCGGTATCTGACCGATACAGCCTTTCTAATGTATCGGAAAGTATCTGTTTCGGTGTATTGGCCTAAAACCCTTATCGGTCGACCACTACATGCAAGTGTGCATGAGCATGTGCATGAGCTAGGCTGAATTCTTCATCCGTTGTGGCAGCAACACCAAATACCGTGTTCCTGCCGCAAAACTCACGGATCAAGAATAGCTCCTGAAACTAGCACGCTTGAGTGATGCATTCACATACCGTAATGAGCTGAACAAATCGCTACAAGGGAGCATCAATACGGCGATCGATTTTGTTTTTAAAGTTCGAGCTTTCGCGATGAAGCTTGAATTGTGGGAAGCCAATGTCAGTGAAGGAAATTTCACCGTGTTCGACAATATCACAATAACGCGGAATAATAAAAGATGTTGCTAATATACAACGACAACTTGAGCCCCACCTCTCCTCCATGCAGAACGAGTTCCATTGTACTTCCCTGATCTGAGTGATCTTAATTTGAAGATGACGTGCAACCCATTCAGTGTGGATGTCAAAGCCATTTCTGAATCCATCCAGGAGCAATTCATCGACTTCATCAACGACCCCAAAGCAAGATGCATTAAACTCTTTCCCTCTGACATAGTTATGGTGCCGAATGCTTCAGTCCTACCCTGCTGTTGCTGAGGAGCCCATTAAGTTGTTGCTGATGTTCCCAAGCACCTACCTCTGTGAGCAATCAGCGATCTTCTCCACGAAAATGAAGTTTCCTTATTGTTTGTCCATGGCACTGTCCAAGACCACCACCACCCCCACCCCTGCATGCCCCCCCCCCGAATCTGATGGCAGCTAAGCAGGTCCAACTCTCTTACTGGCTCTGGTGCGTGTGTGTGTGCGCGCGCACCTGTGGAGTGCAACCGAAGGACTTTATGACTGAAGCTGCGTGAATTGTCTACGAGTGTATGCTATTTAGCAACTTTTGAAATATAGGCTACATTTATAGTCATCATTTGCAAACATACTTCTGTGGGGGTGGGGTGAGATGGGGGAGTTGTTGGGTTTGGTGAGGGGGTACGTGTCATATTCCAAAACTATCGTGGGGGTACGCTGGGACGAAAAGGATGAGAGCCTCTGAGTTAACTCATCTCTAATGTTTATTACCTAGTGGTAACCTAGTGTTACCTAGTGCCAGGGATGAGTTAACATGTCCTATACACTAAATAGGATTTCTGTGTTCTATACACTAGGATTTCTATGGTCATTAGGAGTTACAGGAATGATTTTCTGGCATCTTAGGATAGAAAAGGTGTTGTCACCAAGTGAATGCAAAAAATGTGTAGGTGAGACCATGAAACAGTCTTGTTGTATGTCAAAATAGCGACTTCGAGTAGAAAGCATCAATTTGTACATGAGATATAACATCGATATAATGTACATGAGGTTTTCAGACAGCTAGAGCTGTCTGATGATGAATTATTTGACGATAATGAAATAGACAGAGGTAACATAGCGGTCAAATGACTGCTGCTACTAGATTGAACTGCAAAGGTGAACAAATGTTGAAGCCAGCTGTGTTTCAGCAAGCTCTTTGCATTGTTGCATGTTTCAAAAAAATACATGTATACAGATTAAATGAACCTTCGGTACCGAGGACTTACATTTTGAGAATAGTTTGTCATTGGAAACATGATAATTTTTCATTTTTATGTAAAAAAATTACTTAAAAGGCATTACTGCAGTTGTTAAACATCATGTAAATTTTGTAGAATTTTCCCATATTTCCCATGGTGTTTGCGTGGGCGTGGCAGCCTACTTGTTAAGCAACTAGCTATCTTTATATATTGGGGTTAGTGAAGAAAAGCTTTACTCAGTAATACTCTTCCTGAAGTAACCTCCTTCTGAGGAGCTGAGTTGATTATCCTTTTCAAGCCTAGGTATATCAGGTGAATTCATGACATGCAAGGTTATTCTAATCCTGTGCAATGATATTTGTTCGAGAACAGGCAAATACAGACCCAAAATATTCAGCTCCGGTAGATGGTGGAATGATCTCCTAGTTCTTATAATATTCTGTGTTTTGAGAAATTACTTGGAATAATTTGATCTGTAAATTGTCATGTATACTAAACTGATTTAACAGGAAAAGGGATCACAAAAAGAAAAGTTATTGATGAAGAAGTTTTTCATTAAATCAGGAAAAGATATGAATTCATCATTTCAGCAAATTGTAAGAATTGGTATTATTTGAAGAACCATTATTATTTTTAAAATTATTATTATATTTGGTTAGAATAATTGGGAGCAGAGTTTTTATTTATTCTTTATAACTTCTAAAATAGTGGTTCTCAGTTATGACAGACTTTAAAGCCAATAATTTTCATGAAAATGTGAGGACTTTGATAGTTGCTTCTGTTGCTCTACCTTCCCATTAATACTACAGTATATTTGTCTTCATTTTCTTGAGGTTTTCAATTGAATTTCATTTTAAAATAAAATATTATGATATGAAGACATCAGCATTAATTGAACTTGAGCACTGATGTGAAATGGACATTAACATTAGGAGCACCATGCATTTCTAGCTTCATTAGGCATGTTGTCTATGGAATGCAGCGTAAGGATTTTAGTAATTTGATTTGGTGTCACTTAATCCCGCGTCACTTAAACATGCGTCAGTTAAACAGCGTTCTGATAAGACAGGCGTCACATAAACCCACATCATTTAAACACGTATTAAACACATGGAGTTAAATGCTTTATTAACTATATTTCTGTTTTGATAACCATACCATAATTTGAAAATTAGTAAGAACATCTGAAAGAATCAATTTTAACCATAGAAAGGTACACATTAAAAACACCAAAAATGTTAAAAACTAAAACACAGAAGTTATTCCACGCCAACAACATAGCATAATAAACAGGTAGAAATTGTCACGAATGCGAAAGGTGTGCAATTGACTTCAAATACACTGAAACACAAAACCCAGCAGCACACAAGTATTTAAACAAATATTGTCTAAACTCAGTGCACGACTACGGTATTATCTGACTGGGTTTAACTGACACGGGTTTATGTGACGCAGGTTTAAATGACACCTGTATTATCAGACCGTATTTAACTGATGCGGGTTTAAGTGACGCGTAACCAGTAATTTGCTGCCACTGCTGATTCTTGCCATTTCCTGCTGTTGTACCTTAATTGGAAAACTTGCACTTGATTGAAATGATCCTAGCCTCATACTGTTGCCAAAACTCTGTCAACGTTTGAGAAATGCAGCTACCATTTCATTGATTGGAGTTTAGCATGATGTCTTTTTGAATACTTTGGTAATGGAAAAGCATTAATTGGAATTGATATTTTTATTTCTTGGTTAAGGATGCAGTTCAGATTGGACCTTTTATGCCTTTTGAACTGAAAAACAATATGCGTCTTGCACCATCATCTCGTTGTGAAAACAGCACCTTGAGCAAGCGAATGGCTTATCTTGACCTTCTAATGGAATCTCAGGTGGGTCTTTGTTTGCCTCAGAGCTGTAAAATTATAAAGCTGTTAAATCTGTTTCAAATTATTATGAGAACTTTCATTTAAAAGGAGAGATTTTTTCACATTATATTTCAGTTTTGCCCCATTGTTGACCTGAAACTAAATTCACCAGGGAGTATTTTTTTACTGATTTGCTATTGTTATAAGATGTGCTGCTTGGACATAATTCATTGCAGCTAATCTTGAATGCATGTAATGAGACATCTTAGGAAAATGGTGTGAAAATATTTGTGGTGTTTTTAAAAAAGAAATAGTGAACATTGATCTTGATTAAATGTATGGTACTGTGCATTCCACTTATAAGCATATCGGATACTAGCACAATCTGCTTATTTGCACAGTAGGTGTCTGGTCTCGTTATGAGACAAAGCCTATTCAGTGTAAGTCAACTACACATTATTATAAGCACAAGCCCTATAGGCACAATTCGGCTACAAGCACGGGTTTCATTTTGGCCACTTGCATTGATGTTGACTATTTTGAATTCGTTTATAAGTGCGTCCCACTCCCAGTGGGTATCTTCGCTGATGATTTCCAGTGCTATGTTTCTGTTGATGAACCCCTGCAGACAGTGGAGCCAGAAACTGATGCGGATATTTGTTTAGAAGTGCAAGCTGCTAGACCTGTAAATGCTAACTCTGCCAACCCCTGATTCAGACAATTAGTGTGAAAGTGAGGCTGCAGGGGGTCTGCCTCCAGTGCCTGTATATATTATGCATGTAACATTGAAAATCTGGCAAACGTTAGATCTAGTGGTCGACCGATACGGGTTTTAAGCCGTATCTGTCAGATACCGATACAGATATTTTAGGGCCACCCATATAGTACGTTCCCAAAAAGGCATTTTCACCTCCCAATTTTGCACACCGTACATTTTTGGAAACCCCCCATGCGTATGTACAAATTAGCTACCACCACCCCCTCTCGGTGGAAAATTAATAGAACTTGCTTTAATATTGGGGCCTATGTTCTGGTGACCGTTGGATACTTCTATTTTATTAGGCCGCTCTGCTTGAGCATTCTGCACACACACCCATAAACGCTTCCCTCTGCCAAGTCGCCGACCAATTATTTAATTGTTACGTAGGCTACTTATTAGGGATTGACCAGAAATTGCCTTGCACATTCGCCTCAGCCGAGTATCATGTTTTATGCAAGTATTTGCCTTTGAAAATATTGGTCTCCGAGTCAAATACTTGCCAATAATCATAAGCAGAGTTACACCTGACTTTGTTTAAGTTCAGGAGCTAGTAGCCAGCATCAAAGTCGTTAAGACCACCCACATTTTGGCTTAAAGTCGTCATCTCCGTCTTCCTCTCCTCTTCATCTCTTCTTCTACCTGTTACAGCAGACACTGCTGTGTCATAGCACCATTGGTTAAGCAGCGGTCAATTGAGCTCCTAATGCAGCTCCAAGTCATTGTCTCCCTCTCTCCGCAGATTTTCTCTCTATTTCTGTCAACAGACAATTTGCTCTTGTCTCTGTTGGTCCTGGCATTGTACCAACAATAGGCTAAAGTTTACTCTTTTAAAGTGTCAATAGTCATTAATATGGTTCCAAGTCATGGTCCCCTCTTCATCTCCGTCTCTATACAAATTGTCTCTCTTCTCTCCGTCTCTCTCTCCCTCTGATTTTAAGTGGTTCAAGACTGTTTAGGACAATTTGAAACAATACCCACATGGGACAAGTGGTACCCAGTTCGTTTGTACTGGGAGCTGCAAATATTTTCGTCAAAATATTCAGATTTGGTACCCGGTGAAAAAATCTACCCGGTTGATCCCTACTATTTATAAATGTGTGTGTGTGTACGTATGCAATCAGTCGAGACCTCTCCCCCTCACCCTATGCAAAATCTCTGAAATCAAAACCCTTCCTCCCCCTTAGTGCGTACGTAGTATACGAAGGGCCCCTACGACATTTAGTTGCACTTACAGTGTAGTAAAAGACGAGAAGCCTGATTTAACAGTGAATCGTGACTTAAACTATGATTGACTTAAGCTATGATCATCTGCAGCAAATTTGGCAACTAATACCAACTATTGAGCCATGTAATAGTTTAATCTTGATGGGATTAGTCTCGTGAGTAAAGTGAATTCGCGTGATTGTATAAATGTCATGGGGCCGCGACTGCTAGCAGACAAAAGAAAAGCTCACATCGTGTCACAAGGTGTCAGGACTAATGCAGCCACAGGGGCCGCTAGTTGTTAATTATTATGATTAACTGCCATCGGCCCGTTGCGCAAACAAACAAAGCAAACGTGTAATGTAGTCTACATTCCAGTGAATCGACGGTGTCATCTCAATAACTGTTATGTCATTTTAACTCATTTATGAGTTGTATCGGAACCAATGCGGAGGCCTGTATCGGTCGATCACCAGTTAGATCATATCTCGAGGCTGCCGGTTGCCAATCCTATTATAGTTTCTACTGTCTCATAGATCAGATTTGCGACGTGTGCCCTCAAACTGTACAGATGATCTTCAAAGAATTTTGTAATTAAACGAACATAGATGGACTGATATAGACTGTTTACTGAATGGATGAATCTAAATTAATTAATTAATCTGAATGGATTAGCAACCTACGAATTACCAAGGACATTATTGCTCACATAGGCTTAGTATCGTTTATAAGCACAATTTTATTTAGTCTCGAGGCTGTGCTTATAAGTGGATTGCACTGTAATGGAATCATGGTGAAGAAATCAGATACACAACAAGTTTGATCATTGAGGAATGAGGATGTTAGCTTTCACAGCAAGATGCAAATTATTATTATTATTATTCCAGGACAATTTATATAGCACTGTACGCATGGTTTAAAATCCAAAATCAAAAGCGCTTTGACAACGCTGACATGTCAATGAAGGTGAGAAGGTGGCGATGTTAAAATCACTCTGATTATGGAAAGAACTTTGTTGCCGTGAAGAAGTCTGGTGCAGAGTCCTTTAGAAGCAGTCCTTCAAAGAAACTGTAGCCCCATTGACATGCCAATGAGGAACGGAAGATGGTGTAAGATTCCGCGACTTGGTAGTAGGAGTTATCCATGCAGATGTAACCATTGGTGAGTTCCTAAAGAAGCGGTCTTCCGCAAGAAGATAGTTCGTCATCGAAGTCGGCAAATCTGACGAAGATGGAAATTCCAGCGTAGTCCGGAATGACAGTCAACCGCAAATCCGCTACATTTTCATGCAGCAGCCAATACAGCTGACTTTGGCGCACACCCGACGGACGGCGACTGACAAGAACTTCAAGAACGACGTGGAAAGGTGGAGGACAGCACAAGACACATCGGAACTGAAGAGCAGAACGCAGTCCTCGCGAAGATGAAGGCTCAAGCGAAGTCCGGAATGACCGTCGATCAGTCGAATGGCGCTACAACAATAGCCAACATGGCGATGTCAGACTCGAGGCTTCCAAAACGACTCGAAACAGTAGAGGCTGGCTAAAACTCCTCAGAAAACCGACGGACTGGAAGAAATCCTCATCTGAGTCGCAAAATTCGCACAACTGAGCGTCAGAAATTGCAAAGAATGACAACAAAACATGGCATGCACAAACGCGTGCTGGCCGCCATAGAAGGCGCCAACCATAGAATGGATTAGGATTATACTATGAAATTGATCATAGATATTGAGAACATTTTCATTTAGCATCTTTCGCCACTTGATAGGTTGTATTATTCATGGGACATTCAAAACTTTTGATAATAATATGACCTAAACAAATGTGCAAGCTAAAAATAGATAGAGAACTTTTGTGTATTTTTGTTCGAAGGCTGTATAAAATGGTGTTTATTCTTTAGTCTTCCATTCTTCTTTATGTGGATGAATTGAAAAAGAAATTGATTGAAATTGGTACATCTGGTAAAACTTGGCCAAGGTATGTAATTATGATGCAGTTTTTAATGGAATTTTTAGTATAGTTAGTTAGTTAGTTAATAAACCAATTTATATAGCGCTATAGTCACAGCAGGCCAAGATCAAGAACGCTTTACACATTGCACTTAAATGAGATGCTAAACAAGTGCGTCTTTAGTCTGGTAGCGAACATTTCAAAACTAGTCGCGTTGGTCACAAAGTCGGGCAGCTCATTCCAAAGGATGTGATACCCCTGGGTGAAAGACTTCTTTCCTAATTTCTCTGTCTTAGATGGAGGGGTACGACCAATTGGACCCGATTACAGGAACGAAGCTGCCGCCGACAATCAGTAAGCGGGGACCTACGTACAAGTTCAGCTAAGTATGCTGGGCAGGCAGGATCATTGAGGACCCGGAATGTCAGGCAGCATCTCTTGTAGATGATGCGCTTGGGGATGCGCAGCCAGTGCAGCTTGTCCTTGAGCAACGGGGTGACGTGCTCGCCCTGTCTGGCACCGTAAATCATGCGGGCAGAGGCATTGAGTAGCATCTGCAAACGGCTCAGTTGGGCGTCTGGTAGGCCGAGGAGGATGCTATTACAGTAGTCGATCCTCGTGATGACGATGGTGCGCACGAGTTGAATCGCTGCTGACGTTGGAAGGTGCCGGCGGATCGCCCTGATCCTCCGAAGCTGATAGAAGGAACTCCAAGTGACATTGCTGATGTGGCCATCAAGCGAAAGCGATTCATCAAACAGGACCCTGAGGAAGTCTACTTCAGCTGACGGTACAATTTGAATCCCATCGATAACAAATGGTACATGGCTAAGCAAGTGCCTCCTCCTGGGCGTAGCGATCCACAGCACTTCGGTTTTGCCAGGATTTAATGCTAGACGATTGACTTCAGTCCAATGTCTGATCTTTGTAATACAGGCGATGACACGATCACTCAGAAACTGTCCTCACATACATTTATGACAAACTCCTCACTGCCATTGGATCTCAACGAGTTACTGGTCTCTGTCTCCTTGATCTTTCTGCTGCCTTTGATACTATAGATCACAAAATCCTACTGAAACGCCTTTCCCTCTGGTTTGGAATATCTTCTGTAGCTCATGCTGGTTCCAATCCTATCTCAATCTAGATCCTTTCAAGTTTCATGCCAGAATCAAACTTCATCACCCTCCGATCTATACTATGGAGTACCACAAGGATCTGTCCTTGGACCGGTTTTGTTCAGTCTCTACACTACCCCACTGTCATCCTTAATCAACTCTCTCAAATTGAATCATCAACTTTATGCAGACGACACTCAATTATTTCTTTCGTTTACTCCATCTTCCTTTAAGGCATCAATCTGCTGAACTAGAATCAGCATTTTTGTCAATCTCATCGTGGATGTCAGCTAATCTCCTTGCCCTCAATCCCTCCAAAACAGAATTTCTCTTATTTGGACTGCCACAACAACTGAAAAAAATTGAAAATCCCACACTGATTTTAGCCCCAGATACAATAATAACCCCTGTTCCAACTGCAAAAAATCTTGGATTTACTTTTGACTCCTCCCTAAATTTTGAAGCTCACATATCTCAACTATCAAAAACCTGTTATGCTCACATTCGTGTCTGCCGTCCCTACCTTGATATTAAAACTGCTTCCACTATTGCCACTTCAATAGTTCACTCTGAGTTAGACTACTGCAACTCACTGTTTCACAATCTTCCAAAGGCTTCCATATGTAAACTCCAATCGATTCAAAATGCCTTAGCTCGTGCAGTAACTAAATCGCCTAAATTTTGCCACATTACACCATTACTCAAATCTCTCCACTGGCTCAAGATAACAGAACGCATTGAATATAAAATAATATCGATGACTTATAACTCACTCCATACATCAAAACCAGTCTACCTAAGAAATCTGATAATTCCACAACAACCTGGATCTACTAGATCCTCTTCTCATGTAACTCTCCTTGACTCTGAATCAATCATCTCTCAAAATTTGCAATCGTGCTTTTTCATATGCACACCTGAGCTTTGGAACTCAATTCCAATATCCCTCGTTGTCTACATCAAAGCCAAATAACAAACTCTGAGTCACAATTTTCTCCTCTTCTTGCAACATCTCCTCATGATTTCCTCCATAGCTATAGCATCCTGCCCACTCGCCCTTTTGATTAAATGACCCGGCATGAATGACCCACCTTTGGCTATAGCTACTTCATTTGAGATTGAGCGCATAGGAATAAGGAGCTACTTTGGTGCATCTTTTGGAAGCGCTTTAGAAATTAACGAGATTTTACTTACTTACTTACTTACTTAGTAGGTCCGCATCCTCAGGGAGGCATGAGGCGTATATCTACACGTCATCAGCATAAGCATGCGCCGCCAGCCCGCACGATTCAATGATTTGTCTAATGTCTGCCACATAAAGGACAAACAGAAGTGGGCCTAGAACAGATCCCTGCGGTACTCCACTGAGAACTGGATGTGAGGCAGACGCAGAGCGATTCCAGCGGACTGACTGTGACCTGTCTTTGAGATAGTCGTGTATCCAGGACAGGACTTTGCCATTGATTCTGTAGGTAAGCTCAAGGCGTTGGAGGATGATTTCGTGGTCAACTATGTCGAAGGCGGCAGATAGGTCGAGTACACAGAGGAGCGCCATCTGCCCATTAGTTATTGCGTTGATGATGTCGTTAAAAATACGCAGGATGGCCGTTTCTGTAGAGTGACCACGCCTGTAAGCAACTGGTTTTTCGGCATTATCCCGTTCGTCCACAGATATCCGACCATTTGCATATTCACAATTCTCTCCAACACTTTAGAGAATAATGTAAGATTGGAGACCGGACGATAGTTGACAATAACAGCGGGATTAGTGCCTGGCCGCTTTAGGTGCGGATGAACAATCGCATGTTTCCATGACGTCGGGAATTCCTCTGTTCTCAGAGAAGTAGACATGAGCGTTGTCAGGAATGGAGCCAAAATGTCAATGACTGTGTTAATCCATATATATATATATATATATATATATATATATATATATATATATATATTAACAAAGTATATATGGAGTAAGTAATTAACAAAATAAGTATATTTTGTTAATCCATTGAATTGCATTATTTTACAGATTTTTCAAGAATTGTTTGTGATACAATGTTGGATGCAATTTGTGACACTGTTGCAGACATGAAATTTCTATTGAACAGTTAAAATGTGGTGTTGCTAAATTACCTTTATAGGTTATTTTTTAGCCTGGTTGACAGGGCATATTATATATAAAACATATAGCTATGAAATATGAAACTCTTGTTATTGTTTACTTTGTGTGGCATGGTTTTCTTTCTGTAGCAATGTTTCTAGCATAGACCCCTTAAATGGAAGGACTGATGGCGGCCAAACTTAGTTATGGCATGTAATAGATGCTGCGGTGTCAAAAATTCAATGGACCCAAGTTCGCGGACCCGAGCACGGCTGCCGTCAGTCCTTCCATTTAAGGATCTATGGTTAATAGTATATTATAAATGTCAATTTGTATAGCGCTATTTGTATAGCGCTAATTTGTATAGTGGCCTGCAATAAACCAAAATGGATGGATGAATATTGTTGTGAACAGCAGGCTTCTTTGTTTGCATGCCATCTCATACGTGCAGTACCAGGATACTATTGATAGGGCTTGAAATATTCAAGGGCAGAATACACTTTACCCGTTACTGGTGTTCGACGTTTTAAAACGTCGCCCGGAAATCATATGCGAACGGTGTCCGACGTTTTAAAACGTCGCGCAACTGTTTTGCTCTTCCACCACGGTGTTCGCCGTTTAAAAACGTTTTTTTGATTTGATTTCTTTTTTGGCACGGATGGATGGTAAGTACAATAAAAATGCTAAACAATGATGCAAACCACATCTTTGTAGCTTCTATATAGCCTGCAGATTTCAAGATTCTCGCAAAAAATTTCACTTCTCGGAGCAACGGGTGCCTGGTCTAGAAACTTCATAACTCCCATGAATTGGGTCCGATCTTCAAAATTTTTGAACTAATCTGTTCCAAAGACACCTGCCTACAACTTTGCCGCTGAACCTAGGGGGTCACCACTGGAAAAAATTTTTATTGACCTTTGAACATATTTTTTGGGAGGAGGTCATATTTTGGCCTGTAGGGTGGGCCCAACCCCCGAAATTTCTTTTTTGGCATGGATGGATGGTAAGTACAATAAAAATGCTAAACAATGATGCAAACCACATCTTTGTAGCTTCTATATAGCCTGAAATATAGTAAGTTTAAAAAGTACATGTTCACAGTTCAAACAAACGCTTTTCCCCAAAATTAATTACCCATATTGGTAACGTCTTGTAAAAATTAATTCCCCCTTTAACGGGTTAATTCATTTCTAACGAATGCTTCATGCACTACATATGGGCATGGTAGTCTTTGACACAAGGCAATGACATCTTCACTGATGATGAATGTGGTTATCTTTTGTGGGCTGCCATGTCATAGTTGATCATCCAGCTGTCTGCAGATTTGTTGCTGAGCTTGATCGTAAATACACACCTCCTGTCAAGCACTGTCACACAACTGCAAATGCAGAAGGCTAAGTAAGCTTAGGTAATTTCTTGAACTATGCACAGATGTACCACTTGCTGCTGACATTTGGATCAATTGTATCGTGCACTCTTTCCTTGGTGTTAGTGTTCACACATTCATTAATGGTAATACTGATCAAAGAATTGCTCATTCTCAGGAGTCTATCATTACTGAAAGATCAGATCAGCTGTATTGTAATCAATAATGCTTCAAACATGAAAAGGCTTTGTCACTGGTGATTCAAATAGATGATACTGCTGTTTCTACTGATGTTGAGACTTGAGACTGACTATCCTCCAATAGGGGAGGATGACACATTAACAGATCTAATTCTGGAGCCAGATATCAAGCTATTACATGCTTTGTTTACTCACTGCAATTTGTCGAGATGGCCTGAGTTCTCTCTCCTGCTGTAACACCGCTCCTTGCAAAGTTTTGCTGTTGTAATGTATTGTAACAAAATATTTGTATAACACCTCTTCTGAAGAATCACTAAAAAGCGCTCCTGCAGCAATTACTGTATATTGACAAAGAGATAAGCTTTAAGTCGTTTCAAAAAGAGGGTAATAGAAATAGTAGTTGCTAAGCCACGCATACAGGCGTCAAGAGCATTCCAAAGGATAGGGCCAACTGATTCAAAACCTCGCTTCAGGAACAAGGAGGTTCGTGCTTGGGGCACCCTGAAAAGACCATTGGTTGTGGACCGAAGACATGGCCAACCATGGATAGAGCTAAGAGGATGGAGTAGCTCTGAAAGGTAAGATGGAGAGGTACCAAAAATAGAGAGTGCAACAGCTCTCAACACACGAAACTCAACTCGAGCAGGATAAGGCAGCCAGTGTAGAACAGACATCATATATTCACTAATGTGATCACGTCTTGTGACACCAGCAATCACCCTGGCTGCCGAATGAAGAACCATCTGGAATTTATCAAGTCGCACCGATGGAAGACCAGCAAAAAGTGAACCACAGTAGTCAAGCCTTGAGCAAATAAATACATGAATCAAAGTAGGAGCAGATGACATGTCTAGTGTACGTCGAATCACTCTAAGCTGGCGGAGATGATAGAAGCAACTGCGACAAAGTGAGTTAATATGATCCATAAAGGTTAACTCAGAGTCTAGAATTATGCCAAGATCAAGGACAGTAGAGGAGAAAGAGAGTTCAGGGAAGGCAGACTGCATAGACAGATGATCAGTTTTTGAGAGCTGACCTCGAGTGCCAAACCAGATGAGCTGAGTTTTAGCTGGATTAAGTAAAAGATGATTTGAGTGCATCCATGAACGAAGTAAGTTAGAGGCTTCAAAAAATTCACAAGTGATCTGCAGTGCATTAGTGAGGCTGGAATGTGAATAGGCCTGAATATCATCAACATACATATGTGTTTTAAAATTATAAGGTGCAAACAAACGTGCAACATCAGCAATATATATTATATACAGAAGCGGCCCAAGGACCGAACACTGTGGTATCATATTTTCATGCATATAAGACGCACCCACCAATGTATAAGACGTGGGTTTTGATGATTTGTGTTTTAAAAAATTATAGATAAGGTGCACTCATATATAAGATGCACCAAAAGAGTCAAATACTGAGTCTCTATTCACTTACCTGGTTAATTACAATCTTATATCACCTGAATGTGGATGCCTGTAAAGAGCAAGAGATAGGAGAGAGGAGGGAGAAAGGATGGAGGGTAGGAGAGAGATGGCCTTGAATTGGAAGGAGTTTCGTCAGCTGTCATAATGTTAAAATAGACCTGCATCAATAATTTTAATCATCTAACACTAAATCTTTATTCAGTAATCTGACCATTTACAATCATCTTTCAATTTCATGTCTCTGCCGGCTGAGAGAAAGACAGACAGAGGGAGAGACAGAAACAGAGACAGGCAGAGAAAGAGAGAGAGATCGCCTTGAATTGGAAGGGCTTACCTCCACTGTGGTCGACAATCATATAATGTCTACACATTAGTTGCTTAGCTGTCTATTGTGGAAGCTATTCAGAATTCTGATTAATCACAATCCTCATTCACTTAAACGTCACTGCCGGCAGAGAGAGACAGACAGACAGAGAGATACTGACAGACAGAGAGATTGCCTTGAATTGGAAGGATTTCCCTCCACCATTTCTACTTGCATTTACTTGCAGTTTTGGATTTATTTATTGACTTAGATGCCAGTTATTAGTTTTCCAAAAAATTTAGATAAGACACCCCCGAGTATAAGATGCACCAAGGGGGCTAATTGTGTAAAAAATCGTATAAGCCGCATCTTATATGCACGAAAATACGGTACTCCACAAGTGATTGGCACTTCATGGGAGTAGGTAGAACCAAGTGATGCAATCATGTGGCGTTCAGAGAGATAGGGTTTCAACCAGGCCAGAGGAACACCAGAGACACCACATGAGAGACAGAGGTGCTGTAGAAGAATATCATGGTCAACTGTGTCAAAAACAGCACTGACGTCAAATAGGGCAAGAAGAGTGACTTCTGACCTATCGATGGAAAGGCATTCGCTAAAAGAAGAAGAAGATGGCCCTATAGAGATCTGAGAGAAGATGCAAGAGAAGCGCTTCAGTGGAGTGTGGTGCATGGAAACAAGACTGGTGTTTCGGCAGCAAATCATCAGCCTCAAGACATGGAAGCAGCTGAAGAGTGACAACCTTCTCAAGGACCTTCGATTAGAAACTGAGGTTCGAGATAGGGCAATAGCTTGACATTTCAGACTCATCAAGACCAGTTTGCTTAAGCCTAGGCTTAACTATTGCCAGTTTCTGCGATGCAGGTAGGAAGCCTTCTTTAAGAGACCTATTGCTGAGCAACATTAAAAAGACAAAGAAACAGTCGATATAGTCGTGCACGATAAAAGTTGGAATTGGATCGAGTTCATAGGTTTTCGTAGGCATAGAGAGGATGATGCATCGAAGAACATCCAACGTAACTTCGTCTGTTGCAAGTTATCAAACCTTTTCCACAAGATCGCTTTGTTTCGCAGTATATGCAAACAGGTAAACACGCAAGTTAATTTATATGTATATATATATATATATATATCAAGTATATGCAAGTTAATTTCATCTACCAATAAAACTAGGTGAAACAGCACTTACCAGCAGCTAAGAGTTTGGCCATGTGAAACTGAATAATGTGACAATGGTCAATGGTCATGACAGTTTAATAATGACTTCAAAAGAGCTTGCCTTTCTTCAAGATATTGTTCATATTCTCGAGCCATTTGCAGAGGCTGAGTGACTGATTTTGAAAAATAACAATGTTTAGTCTATTTAATTCTTCACTGTCAGTTATATTATGCAATATGTATTTAGTAATATGACCTATAAATCGTAGCATTATATTTTAGTTTAATTAGTATTGAAATGGGGTCTAGATATATTGGATTCTCAATCTGGGTTAAACATTGAGGGCTTTTGAGACATGGCAAAATATCATTGTTGCATTGTAAAAGAACAGATTATTGTGTTTCTTATACCTGTTTTGCTTCTAATACCTTGACTTATTTAAAGTTACTCTTTGAAAGTGGTTGGTAAGAAAGTTATTTAAATTCCTTTGTTTTGGTTTAAGCCAGGGGTGACCAACTTTTACTACAAGTGGGCCATTATAAATTTTGATCAGCTTGCATATTAAGGCTGCATTTTTGGTGCCTTTTGCACAACAGTTTTGCAAATTAAGCGCAAGAACTAAGTCTTACGCATGATTTGATATCATATGCTTAAATAGAACCAATAAAATTTATTTGGAAAGATGCCTGGATGGTCGCCAATCATCAGCCCGCGGGCCACATGTGACTTGCATGGGCCGCCGATTGGTCACCCCTGGTTTAAGCAATCTGTTCCCACCAAGAGTCAAATAGTTGCAAAATGGATGAGGACAGAGGAGTTAATGCTAGGAAGGTAACAGTTGTCCTTGCACAGTTTAACGTGAATCTGCCAGCATGCACCACTGATGAACCTTTCTTCTGGCACTTTTACATAAATGGCTATGTTAAGAACTTTTGTTTACCAAATGTTTCTGATATATGTTTTCTAATTCTTTATTTCTCATTGACCTTTAAATTTTAGTGAGGAATTTGGTGATTTGTTGGTTTTGGGATCATCTACCAACTTGATGAAGGCAAAGTTTTTTCAATTCAATGAAAATTATCGTCCAGCGTATTATGGAACTTGGCGTAAATGTAGCAACTTTATCAAAGGAAGACGGCCATTTGCCAGGGATACTCACCTGTTTGACTACGAAATAGACTCGGATGAAGAATGGGAAGAAGAAGAACCAGGAGAGAGTCTTTCACATTCTGAGGTTTTAGTGGTTCTTAATTTTTCCTGACTAACATTTGTGAGCCTATTATTCAACAATTAAGCCATTTCTTTTTTGATGATTGCTTTCTAAATTGGTTACTTGAAGAAGTCAGATGAGGGTGCTATTAAACTTATTGATTGAATAATAAATTTGGTCATTCACCCAGTTGGTGTATAGTAATTTATTGATTTTGACAATTTGATTTGAAAGGCATTGAATTTGCAGATTACTAGCTAGCAGCTTATTCTTGTTATTAAACCTTGAGACTTTCTGTAGAAAGTTAACCATATGACTGTAATAGGAAATTAATTGGAGTGGTGCATTGTTTCTGATCTATTAAATTCTGCTGTATGTATGTGGAGTGACCTGCATCCTGTGTTTATAACTTGTCATTGGTTACATTTGTTGAATTTAGAATCTATGATTAGGCATTATTGTTTATGTCATTTTTCAGTTGAGACATGCATCATCTGAAAAAATATGGATGCTCATAAAAATCTTGATATTTGTAGAATTCATTTGTTTATTCATGACTTTTTAACAATTTATCATATGTTATGCATAGACTACGTATGCTAAGACCTTTGCCATCTACTTTGCATTTCAAGGATGAAGAGGAAAATGAACAAGATGTGGACCAAGATGATGAGGAAGGAGATGGTTTCTTTGTGCCTCATGGCTACTTGTCAGAAGGAGAAGGATGTGAGAATGATGAAGATGAGCAGGTAAATATGAGTGCTAAATTCTTATCAGCACATACATTTTTAAAGCTACAGGCCTCCTACTTGTTCTGATTTTCCTGATTAAAAAAAAACAGTTGTGTATGTTGATGTGTAATCACAAGTTTTCTGATGATACGTGTGAAAATTGAGTGCATCTTCTAGGCGGTAAGACACAATTTGTCTTGGTAAGTCTCTTGTATTGTAATGTATTGCACCTCTTCTGAAAATACATTGGCTTGATTTGGGCTGCTTTAGCCAGGTTTGAGTTATCCATTGGTATTGTGCAAAGCAACAGTTTTTCAATAGAGTTCAGTAGATAAAATTAAGATTTTGTATACCGGTAAGTGGAAAATAAATGGTAAGAAGCTGAATTTTACCTTAATGCATGCTTTTTCATGTGCTGTTTAGACCTATACAATGCTATGCTGGCAATGAATTCCAGATTAAGGGTTAATGCCAGATAAATTAATTGGAGAATTAAACAGCAAGACAAGTAAAAACGAAATTTTGATAACGCAGCCCATAGGCTTGATGGAATACACCAGTTTATTGATAAGTGCTCAATCTCGGTAAAATTCGTAATCTTGTAGTCAGTGATTGACAAGGTTAGGGATCCAGATGCATGTTATACAAATTGTGAATGGAAAGGGCCATATTTTAAGCAGTGATGTAATCATTGTCCTGGTCCTTGTCCTTAAGAAATCTTTAAGGACCAATTTGAAGTCCTTGTCCTCACCTCTGCAGGTCAGTCCTTGTCCTTGTGACTTAGTCCTTGAAAAGTCCTTGCAAGGACCAAATTAGTTGCATGACATCTGGTATTTTGATTTGGGGGCGAGAAGATGGCAGAAGTGGTTAAACACTGGGCAGGCACGCCAACGGAACAGGTTCAATCCCGTTAGGAGCTCCTAGGGCAGGGGTACTCAAACCGTGACCTGCAGTCCACAGTCCGGATCGTGAGGATGGTTCTTGTGGACTGCCAAAGTTCTTTGAATGTGTCCGAAAAGTTTTGAGCCTGAATTTCAGTGGCTTTTAACGTAGGAGAAACCTTACTAAACCACTTAAAATTACAATTGGCCTAATTGTAATTTTGAGTGGTTTAGTAAGGTTTACAATATTATACTATTTTATATATATATATATATATATATATACTATATTACTACAAATATTAACCTACTTACTTATTATTGTCATTGCAATCATAAGTTGATGTAGGCCCTATTTCCTTTTCCGTTTTCATGCTGTTCTTGCTGTATTAATTGTGGGCTAACATTGTATTTTATCAGATGAAATGTAATTTAAAGAATGGCATGGGTTCTTATTAGCATTGGCGTAGCCACAAGGAGGGCCATCCCCTTACTTGGGCTGGGATCACTCATGGGATTTGCGCAAAAGTGATAAGAAATTTTGGGAAAAGGTGATTGTAAACAGAAGCGATATACGCTATATAGTTGTATTAGAGCTTTTGTTCACTAGGTAATTAATCAGAATTAGTATGTGAAACATGTGCCCAGAGCTCAATGTATATTTCCAATATTGCTCAAAATTTTTGTGAAGGGGTTTTGCCTTGGGCCCCGCTGACAGAACTGGAAAACATTTTTCAGGGTGGTGGATTGCCAATATGCTGTCACAAAGTCTAACATTTATTATTTGCATTTGAGGTTTTGCCATTATTCATTATTATCTGTTGCCTTGGTGCATTTGTAACAGTCTATTAAGAGGAGCCATAGTTGGGCCTACTCAAAGTTGACTACTACGCCGTAGTAGGCATATGAATTATAGGACTTCCCTTGTAACTAGTGGACCCTTACTAACAATGCAAGACGGAATGTGGACTGGCTTCAAAAAAGTTTGAGTACCACTGCCCTAGGGTCAACTCAGCCTTACTTGCTAGAGGGCGGTAGTAACATCAAACTGAGTAGCAATGGCAACATTGTGAAGGTAACCATAGGTTCAGCGGAATAGGCTGGCCACCGTCTGTCATTGAATAGCTTAACCATCTATTGGCTGATGGCTACAAAAATGGGGATCAGCAAGTAAGTCATTTGCTCTAAACGCCATTCATTGTTTCTGTCATAATAGAAGTGGTGTAACTGAATTTCTTTTCCGTTTGATGCATTTTAAATTGGTCAAGTCAAAAAAATTTGATGCGCTTTACACTGCAAAATGCACTTTACACTGAAAAAGAAGATGTTCAAGATGCTGGAGTTCCAGGAGAACTGTCTAAAGCTGTGACAGACTTAGATAAATAGCATCTCCTCTTAAAACTCTTCAGCAGAATTCTTTGTTCCCCTACAACATCAGCACCAGCTGAATGATAGTTCTCACAAAATGGTCTTAATATGAGACGTCATCATGCCCACATGATTGACCGACAACACTTGTGTAATAATGTGTATTTGAAATGCAACATTTCCGTTGACTAGATTATGTTTTTTTATTGCATTATAATTTTGTGTTTGGTATTTAAATGGTGTTTGTTTTTTCCTTTTGTTTCTTTTCCTTTTTTCTATATGACAGAGGTTCATCCTTGTTCTTGGAAATCAGTCTTTGTGATCCTTGTGCTTTTGAGGTCAGTCCTTGTCCCCTTCCTTTGGGGGTCAGTCTTTGTTCTTATCCTTCGGGGTCGGTCCTTGTCTTTTTTTGGGGTGCCAGTTCTTGTCAACATATCTGGTTTTAAGTCTGGATTTGAAAGTAACCATTCAATGGACCTTTTGCTTTACCAGAAATCCACAAATATACTTTTTTTCCAAGGGGTGGAGAGGTACAGACTCGTGATTGAGGTTATTGAGACTTGAGTCTAAGATGTCTCAAGGCTCAGTTTTGAAAGTCTTGGTCTTGAACAATTGAGTCTTGAAAATAAGTCTGCTGTTATACAACATTTTGTTTGTCATTGCCAAACTGAAGAGATATTCTGCACCACATTGGTAAAAATTGTGGAAATTAAAGAATTCTGTGATTTATAACTAAGTCAGTTGATGCTTTGTTTTAAGTTTTTGGCAAGTTTCTTCATAGATAATTCCCAATTTTTGGAGATTGCAGGATGTTCAAAACTGTTTTGTGTGATGTGAATGGATGAAAATAGACGCATTTTGATATTATTTGTTGGACATGAATACGTGCAGTATAATTATTTTATGTAAATGTAGGCATCTCCTGAGAAGTTGAAGGCAAAGCAGCTGGCCAAAGCTCGAAACTGGGAAGCAGAAATTAGCACAAAAAGACATTGTGAAGTACTTCATCCTCTTTGCATTGGCACATTTTGGTCAGATCATGGTTTGAAGACAGTCATGAGTGGCAATGACATAAATAAGCTAGCAGAGCATGAGGTGTGATTCTTTCACTATTATACTACATTTGAAAGCACAACTCATAGTTGCATGGGTTATGCATTTTATGCTTTTAATTGTGAAATATGTAAATATTTCATTGCAATTTGCCTCTATACATGTATGAATTTATAATTTTTCTATTTCACCTTCAGTGAATTATCAGTATATGATAGATTTGTAGCATGTATGAATATATTTTCTATAAAATTTGTGCCATGCAATATTGCATGCAAATTATACTTATTTATAAGAAAATAATCAATTAATTTTACATACTGATCTCTAGTCATGATTGATCTCAGAGTGTTATATTTATGAATCCTCATGTGATGTTACGACTTCAATAGCATTTGAAGCACAAACATATAAGCTGAATGGCTAACCTTTGTTAGCTGACAACATTCAGGTGTAATTTAAATACTTATATATTACAATTTAACCTGTCATGCACTCAGTCAGGTCTTAAGATGAAGTATGTCAGTAAATAGTGTTTCACTAAAATGTTATTTTCTTCTAGATAAGGCCTTGAGGACACAGCCATTAGTGTTTGCTAAAACATAGTGGGCCCAAGTTTTTGAACTCTTGAGTTCAAGTTACTGCTAACTTATTGAAATTATTATGGATCCAATTGCCTGCTTATGTCCACATTTATATGTTTAGCGTTTTTCTAGATTATATTTGAGGGAGAGAGAAAGGGGAGAGAGAGCAGACAGAGCTTATATGTGATGTTTTATTTATTGCCCTACTTGTAGCTGAAGAAAAACTGTAAGCAAATGCATTCAACTCATTGGATAAAATTTTGTTGTTCATGTTTTCAGGCTGTGATATTTGAGCCACAGCCAATTCAAACACCTGATATATCTAGGTTTTCATCTGAAGAGGTGAATAAATTACCTAGGAAGGATCTGAAGGTGGAACAGAAAAAGAAAGAAAAGGGAATACAATATATTTCAGTACCAGAAATTGGTAATGAATGTATTTATTTACATCACACTGCATATATTTATGACAAATTGTTATCAAATTGCTTAGAACCTTCAAAAGGTCTGACAACTACTGTTTAGCACTACTAACTGCCTTAGTATAAACTCCAAATGTTACTCAGGCAAAAGATTTGTCTACTGTTTCTGAGTTTACTTCATGATAATGGTAAATGTTTGGCACTGGCAATGATGTAAATGGAGCAGGTAAATAGAGCACCTTGTTAATGAAGAATGCAATACAATTTTCATATATGTAGCTCCCATTTATATAATGCCTTCGTAGCAAAATTTAATGCATTTGACTCTTATGCCTTTACAGCTTTTTTGCAAAAAAAGTATTCAGATATTAGTTCACCACAAAATTAATGTTGCTTATAAAGCAGCTGCAATTTTCATTTATATATTATCCATTCCATTTTGTTGAGTGAACTCATGAATAAAGGTGCTATATCATTTAGCATTAATTACTTAAATAAACAGAATATGATACTAATCTCTGATGTCCAATGATTACCTGGGGTAATGTGATTTTCTTTTTGAAATGGTTATATTTGAAGAGTTAGTAATTTTAAAGTAAATATTCAGACAAAATCTGTTGTGTTTAACACATGATTAGCACTACATTTGGGAAAATAATTTAATGCTAAGGATGTTAATAGCATCATTACTTTTATTCCACAACAATCTAAAAAACAATTTTTGATTGCCAGTCTCATCTGTGGATCATTTAGGTTTGTAATATGTTGTGGCAAAAATATATTATAATACACAATTAAGCATAAAATTTCTTGTAATTTTTGATGACTTGAAATAGATGGTGGTTTGATTGTGCCAACGAATGTAGTAATCAAAAATATAATGAATATATAATTATAATTAATATAATATAAATATAATTGAGTTCCTCTGGTTAAGTACACGTAGAAGGAAACATCTCATACCACGAAATCCATTTTCAATTGAAGATGCAGACATTGTTCCTTGTACCAAACTACGTCTTCAAGGCGTTCTTTTGGATGAGTTACTTTCGTTTGTCAGTCACTTAAATGATGTGACTTGCACCTGTTACTATCAGCTACGTAGGATCCGGGAGATTCGCCGTTACCTGCCATTACCGGACGTGATTAAACTGGTTCGATCCCTCATTCTATCACGAGTGGATTATTGTAACAGTATCTTACTCGGACTTCCTGTCAGCCAGCTAAACCATCTTCAGATGGTGCTAAATGTTTCAGCATGTCTGATCTTTGGCACTAGGTGGAATGAGCATGTGACACCGCTATTACAAGACAACCTTCACTGGCTCCGGTTTCCGGAGCGTATAGCCTTTAAATGTTGCTGGTTTACATTTAGGAGTTAAATGACCCTTTCTGCCCCGAGTACTTAACGGCTCTTGTCTGTAAGCCCAAGTCGTATAGCTTATAGTCGTATAGCATTGCAGCAACTACTTCACCCGCTCTGATTGGCACTCGCAGCTTCGATCAAGCATCCGTTCTCAATTGGTGGTTCCACCCCCGTCTACGACAGCAAGATTTGGGGATCGGTCTGTTTCGAGGGGCAACCCTTTGCTTTGGAACTCACTGCCGGCGGACGTGACTAGGGCGACATCTCCTTAACTGTTCACTAGGGACCTTAAAACATATTTATTTAACATCTCCTATTAGGGACACTTGTAAAGCGCTCTTGACTTTAGCCTTCGCTATGCGTATTGCGCTAAATGAAATTGTCAGAATTAATAATAATAATCATCAAATTCTAGCTCTTAAATAAATTGGTAATTTTTTATATGATGCATTTGTCAGGAAACAGGTTAACTTGCTTTATGGGGCCATACTTTCAAATATTTTATTTGATTTTAATAAGTAGAAAGATATTTGGGGCAATTTAAGAAA
Source organism: Metaphire vulgaris (assembly GCA_018105865.1). NCBI lineage: Eukaryota > Metazoa > Annelida > Clitellata > Crassiclitellata > Megascolecidae > Metaphire > Metaphire vulgaris. Next base: position 10,400,139 of record CM030840.1, on the reverse strand, counting down.
TTACTTTTTGATTATCACAGTTTTTTATGTATACATATAAAGGTATGGATTTTTTGCCTTTTTTAACTTAAAGGTTGTCACAAGAATATTAGTCTTGATTTTACTCGAGCATGAATGTTGAAAGGTTATGAAACACTGTTATCCAGCACTGAGCATGACTAATAGATGATATGAAAATATATTTTAATATTATATATTTGAATTTTTCGCTGTGCAGTCAGTGTTTTTAGTCTTTTTTGTTACAGCCATTCCTGACTTGATCCAATTAGTTCATGGAAACAAATGGAGCATTGTGAAACTGGTAAGAGAATTTCAAGAATTCTGGAGATGTAAAACTGCCAAAAGTGATACTTCATCTTGTCAAGGTGGCCTGCCGGAGGCTACTAATAAGGGTAGAATAGTTGAAGCATTTGAAGAAGTGTGTTTGATATCAAAGCGTAAATTAAATTCCAAAATAAGAGAAATTGCAGTTTATGAAAGGCATCCATCTGTTTCACACACAAAGTTCTGGTATGTGAATTCAGAGCAGTTGGAAAAATATGGTTTATCTGGACTTCCAGTACCCACTGAATGGAAGTGGGTGACTAAACTACCTGATAAATCGTTAGGTAGTGTCAAAGAGCTAAAGGATTGTCACAAAGTAAGAGACAACTTGAATAAAAAGAGCTGTTGCAAGCCAAATGTATCTCTGCTTCAGTCTATAAGTGTGGCTGCAACTTTGACAGAGAAAATACATGTGACTGAACTGTCTCATTGTGAATCTGCATCAAAAAGAGATATTAAACATGTTAAATTTGAAGAGAAGCCAGTTAAGAAGCAATTGGTAAAACAAAAGCACAAGAAAAACTCAACAGTTCAGCATATTACAATGGAAGGATTTCATCAGTCACCAATGCAGTCAGAGTGCACAGCAATGAAATCCAATGCAAAATTGATTCCTAAAAAGATTGCAGTCAAACCTGTTACTGATGTAGTCTTTAAATCTTTGTCTGTTTCCTTGAAGAAATTGCCAGAATTTGAGAAATGCTATGTAGATTCTAGCATTGCAGCAACTACTTCACCCGCTTTGGATGCACCCAGTCAAAAACGTTCGAGTGATGGTTGCGCACCTGATTCCAAACGTCCAAATCTTGGAGCAAATTGCTTTGATGGTCATGATAACGTCAGTTCTATGATTGTAGGTTATGAGAATGTGGCTACCAGCAGTAAGTCTGGCACATTTAATGCAGGGGACTGCAATCCTGTTGAAGGATAGTAACAGGCAAATGTTGCCTTGACTTAGAGTTCTATGCAATCTTTAATAATCAAAATGGAATGGTTATATAATTTCTGAGAAACGTGATTTAGAAATCTCAGCTATTTGCCAATGTGTTAAGCAAGTTAATTACAAAAAAGGGCAGTTCTACAATATATTAACACTTTAACTTAAATTTAGCTTTCACAATAAGTTGATGTCAAGAATAGGATGAAAGACTTGAAATGACAGTCAACATCTATTGTAAGGGAGCACTAGCTTGACTGAAAGTCTATATGTTGACTATATTAATGTTTTGTGCACTTTGGGAGGCATGCAACTGTGCCATCCTGTATGGTTTTATTGCTACCAGAGTGTATAACATTATTGTTTTGTAGGTTTATTTCTTGATTTTTTAATATCATTTTCTACTGACCTGTGTTGTCCCACTATTTGAGAATTTACAAAATGTGTTGATGATTACAATATTTCTAATTGTAATTTTGGAGCAGATCATTTTGACGTCAGTTTGATGCTGTTCAATTTTACGCCGGTTCAGTTCGACACCTGCTTATTTTAGTTTGTTAACTGATGACCCGTATATTTCCTTGAGGGATTATGTTAATGTGTAACAAAGGCGGATGGTGTCAATACACTAAGATTGGCACTAATTTAGGAACTCGCACTGTTCTTGAGTTTCTACATGGTGTAGTACATAATCTTCAAATGGACCATTGACACAGTCTTAATTATCTTCCATAGTTTTGTCTTTTATTGACTTCTATTTGGCCCATTATAGACTTTGGTATTGGAGTTTTATGTACCGGTAGGCATTTATCTTTTTAAACTTTTTTCGACATATAAATGCTGGTTAAACTCATTTTCTATATTTTGTCACACATTTTAATAACATTTTCACAAATTTGAAGCCTTTCATAAATCATTCCAGATACTTATTTACACCATCTGACTAAATAATAGTTCTAAGTCTACGGTTAACAAACACTACTTAGACATAACACATGTATTTCATTGCAAAAAAATAAGCTGGCGTCGAACTGATGGTGTCAAAACAATATGTAGCCTTAATTTCATATTACTATGAAACTTTATAAATTTGCAAATAATTATTATTTAGGATTCTATTTTGGAAACAGCACTGCTTACATTATCATGGCAGCATTAGCTATATACTTCCATTGATTATGAGGTCTGAAAATGTATTTTGACTTGTAACATTTAAAGAATAAGACTGAAGGTTGATGTGGAAGTGCCAAAAATATTAACTGGTTCTTAGACTTGCAGGAATCAAAAATTTCTGAGTTTTTTCTTTTGGTATTGCAACACACAAGTGGAAAGAATTCTTTACTTTGTGTTAGCACTTTGTGTGGTTTAATCTCTAGAATAGGCAGTTTATAATATATTTCTGGTTCTGAATATGAATGGGCCATCCATAAAGTACATCATGCTATTTTATAAAGGATAGTTTTTATCCCTCCCCTTGTCACAATCTGTTGCAAATCTTGGACCCGTATAAATACATACTTTATTTTTTAAGGCGCATGGAGAATGAAATACTAATTATTAAATGTTATAAATTGGTATAGAAACTATAAGGATTTATCTAAAAATTGTGAGTTCATTTATATATTTTGTGTTAATGATAATTTATAATGTATCTATGTCACTTTCATCTTCGTCATCTGGTTCTCTGTCCTGAGACAGGTTCAGGGCTGTGCCACTTTAACACACTTGTAAACTATATATAAATCATAATCATGAGGGTTACTTTCAATTGACAATTGCTGGCCAAGACATCATATAGTTTAAAACATTTATTTAAATGAAATGGGTTCTAATACCTCTAAACCTCAACTTTTTCTATTTGATAAATTTGATAATTTCGGCAGCAAAACAAAACTATTTGACTTCTGTTCTGACAATGGTTTAATTAAGATTTAAAATTCCATGTGCCTAGCATAATATGATACTATTCACCAGTCACACTTCTGTTAGTATACATCCATCAGAAGAGGAAGTAAAATATCAGTATATTTCAGGTTTTATATACAACTGTGTTAAGCTGCGAAGGTAAAACACGGGTCTAGAGAAAGCAATGGCAAACTACTTTAGATTAATGGAGTAAGCCACCTGCGTCACTGCTTGCCTAGTAACCTGAGATCAGTGCTGGACCCTATGTTTGTTCGAGTATGGGACTACCTTTATACTGTATATATGAAAAGTGTCGTAACATGTGATCTTTTACCCTGTCACAAACTGTCAACACATTCTTAGACCTTCCCCTTGGTTCGTGACTTGCTTTATGGATGGCCCTGAAGTTAAGCTACCAAATGTGTACAGAACAAAATTTTATGAAACTATTGTGTTATTATATAATTTGTTTAGGCTGTTATCCAAGCCAATAAAGAATGGATCAAATTTGTGAAATGACTATTATTTGTCTCATTTGATTCCTAGAGAAACTGTATTTGAAATTTCACAATGGCTAAGAGCAATCGTTTATATTTTTTCATAATACTTGGGCACAGTTAACATGGGCACAGTTAACAATCTAAAGCACTGCTTCAAGAATTAATTTTGTGTTATAGAATATTGCAGTGCTGCCACTACATTTGTCTTTCTCTGTCCTGTAAGGTTGGTCACACAGTGTGATGTGTGAAAAGGATCAAAATTATGTTACATTTTTCTCTTGTATTTCACATAGCCATTAACTGTGCATGATTGAAAACCAAGATAAACAGTAGTTGGGCTAGCCACTTATATTTACATAATGCACTTGATTTTTAATCAGGATTTTTATCTGGAACATGAAAACAGGTTGATATATATGTTCAAGTCTCTGGAACATGAAAACAGGTTGATATATATATGTTCAAGTCTTCCCCATAGTGTCTTTCACAGCAAACTGGTTTGCCCATAGTGCAGATAGACAAATATTTTTAAAAAGGAATGGCTGTCATTTTACAACCATTCTTTATATGGCAGAATCTTAATTTTGTATGTAAATATGCACATGAAACACATTTAAATGTCATTAAAAGTATGAAAGTTCTCTCGATTTTGTTAATGGTGAATAAACACTTGTCATATTTGTTTTGCCATTCATTTCATTTTCTCTTAAAGGGTAACATTGCTTTTCTAAAAATTTAACTGGTTTTGAATACGGTTGATTCCATGTCTCGGCGTGGCAGATGAAGAGGTTTCATGGCTGCCATTGCCTCTCTACCATAGGATTTATCATGAAGTCCCACTTGACGAAGACGTTCTTCAAGACGAAACCTTGGGTCTGCAGTAATCTACAAATAACCACCAGTTTACTTGTTTGAATTATAGTCATAATTGACCTACAGGGTCATCTCATGCATATCTAAAACCTGCTCTGATTCCTCTTGCCAATGCCCTTGTCAGCAGTAGACTTAATCATTGCAATTCCCTTTACAATTGTATGGCCAAATCTAATATACCTGTACCGGTACAGAAACCTCAAAGGATTCAGAATTCAGAATTTTGTATACAAAACACTTTACTACAAGGAACCCAGTTACCTTCTTCCAAAACTTTCTGTACAAGCAAACAAATACTCGACCAGATCCTCGTCTGCAATAGTTCTCTCCATCCCCCATACTAGGACAGTTCTTGGTTCTCGTGCTTTCTCAGTGGCCGCCCCAAAACTCTGGAATTCATTGCCTCAGCATGTTCGCATTGCAAATTCATTACAAATTTTTAGAGCAAGATTAAAAACCCATCTTTTTGACCGGGCTTATCCACCATAGACTGTCACCCGTTTGTCCGGCCGGATACCCTGGATTTGACCTGGATCTTTAGTGATTTGGATTTGGTGTGCCATCGGTTGATGCTCCTGTGCATTATGAAAGTGGCGCTATAGAAGTTTTAGATTAAATTAGATTAGAATTCTGTGGCCCGGGCCATTACAAAAACTCGTAAACATGATCACATTAGACCTGTCCTTCGAAAGTTACACTGGCTGCCGGTAGAACAGAGAATTGAACATCGAGATCTTGAACGCATATTGCGGCCTCGGGCACTCCCGAGGCCACGCCCGTCTCAGGGTCGGTTGAAAATCGAATCGTTAAACCATCCGAAACATTATCGTTCAGCAAGTATTTAAGACTGGTGTCCTTGTTTTTAAAATACTGCAGTCTGGCCAACCTCATTATTTAAAATCTATGTTAAACCATCCGAAATATTATCGTTCAGCAAGATTTGCTGATTCATTGTTAAATGTACCTAGAAGAAACACTGAAATTGGTAAGAGAGCTTTTTCTATTTCTGGGCCAAAAATCTCTCTCTCTCTCTCTCTCTCTCTCTGGTTGTCAGATCTTCCAATAAACTGAGCATTTTCAGATCTAGGCTTAAAACATCTCTTCCAATTAGCATATCCTCCATAGTCTTGTCTTGTTTCTCTCTGACTGATCTCTGGAATGACCTGGTCTTTTGTGGATAGATTTGAAGTACCATCTATTGATGCCTTTTGGTATTAGAAATGGTGCTATAGAAGTGCATAATTATTATTATTATTATACTGGAACACTCACTGGAAGTTGCAGAGGTTATGTCTGAGATTTTTGTCTCAAATTCATAAATATACCGTATGGCAGTGGTTTTCAATCTGGGGTCCGCGGAAAGGTGCCAAGAGGTCCGCAAATGTGCCAAGGAAAATCTTAAATATTTTTAGATCATTCACTTTTCCCATAGCTGTTTTAAAGAAAGACTAAGCATGCAAGGTGTCTATGAAATGTTTTGGTTACTATGTGACTTTTTGGCAGTGCAAGAGGCTGCTAGAGAAATCATTACAATGACTCTTACAATTCATCTTTAGCGGTTGTCACATTATTTCCATAAGTACTTCGGAGATGATGACATAAGCATGCTTGACTGGGTTCTTAATCCATTTGAATGTCAGTTGACTGATTTAATTGGACGGGAACAGGAGAACTGGCTGAATTATCATCTGACAGAGCACTTCACTTTAGTGGCGTAGCCAGGATTTTCTGAAGGTTGGGGTTACGAACGACCATTGAAAGAGGTGAAGTAGCGAGAAGTATTTACTTGGGAAATAGTGAGACATCACCCTATCAGTTTTTCGCTGAAAGAATCAATAAGCATAAAGATTTACAGAGAATTAAATAAAATGATACTTTATGTCTGTAGCTATTAGAGCAGGCTCAGCACACAATAATAATACATTACAAAATAAATTTTTGGTCGGCCAACTAAGGGGAGGTTTAACCCCCAACCCCTTTGTTACACCACTGGTTCGCTTGGAGTTCAACTGAAAGGGGCTGTCCATTAATTATGTCAACAATTTTTGGGCAATTTTTACCCCCTCCCCCTCTTGTCAACAACTGTCAACTTTCGCTTAACCCCACCCCCATAATTATGTCAAAAACTTTTGACCCCACCCCCAAGATCAATGACAGGTCCCAATAACAAGGTTATTATTTTTTGTGGTTATGACCTTTTTGCCATGCTTTTTTTCCACTGTAATAAGTAGTATTCCATGAAATTTCCTATTTTTTGATTATTTGTAAAAAGTGAAATTGTTGACGTCAACTTCTCTTGACCCCCTCCCCTGTCAACAACTGTCAAACTTTTCCAAACCCCCTCCCCCTAAATTGTTGACGTAATTAATGGACAGCCCCAAAGTAGGGTTGCCAGACGTCTGGCAAAAGGAGGACACGTCCTCCGTCCGGATGGCATTAGTTTCAAATGGAAAATGTCTGGATTTTTGCTCTCATCATCTACTGACTTGAATTTCGTTCTACGTGGTCATGTAATTGGCAAATACACACTATCATGGAAGATGAATGCTCAATGGAAAAAGAAGAGGGCCTGATTGCGAGGACCTTTTTTGCTTGTAAATATATTTTTATCTGATCGATGATGCAAGCCAAGAGTTGTCAGGGGTGCAGTGCCTTTCGCCCCGGGCACTGGGGCAACCCTCTCTGCGCCATTGAATGTGTGCTTTGTGAATTTTACTATTTTCTTTGTCCTCCTTTGTGACCTCTGGTGTCCTCCTTTGGACTTGGAGGTATACGGCAACTCTAACTGAAAGTCACTGTTGTCAATCTGGATGGTATATGTTCTCTGGAATATCCCATGTTGTCTGAGAGCTTTTTTCTGCAGGCACTTCCATAAAAACCAAATACAGATCACAACTGAACATAGTGGCTGATATTTGCGTAAGTTTGTCGAACATACCACCATCTTTGGAGAAACTGCGGCACGAAAGAGGCACACCCTTCACACTGACCAAAGGTTGACCTCGGTTTCAATAACTGTCTTAATTACTTGATGTCACTATTTTGATTTTTTACATTATTTAATTACTTTTTATCAGTGAAAGAAGCAGTGCACTAGACTAGATAAGAATGTAGTCAATGTAGTTACAGTATTGAACTAATGTAGTACACTTGTTGTAATTCCATACATGAAGTGTCGGTTTGTTTCTGGGGTAGGGAGCCCACCACAGAGCAACGACATGCCAAGAGGTTCGCGGTTTGTAAAAGTTTGAATATCTCTGCCGTATGGTTACAAATGCAAGCACAGTTACAACTTATTTTCACTTCATCCAGAATTATGGTCCTTTGGGTATAGTGTGATGTGCCCACTTCTATTTGCAATTTTGCATTTGTTGAGCTAGAATGCTGATAATGATTTTTTATCTTACTTCAAACACTCTAAATATGGAGTCATTTCTGCATACAGTATACCTATAAGGGGCCGTCCATAAATGACGTGATTTTGGCAGTTTTTTAACCCTCCCTCGTCACACGTCACAAAAAGTCAGACCCTTCATATATGATGTCACAGCGCGCTAACACTCCCATCATCTTTCCAATGTCAAAGTTATTGTTTCATTTGAAAATATTCATTGTAATTATTATAGTTGAAACAATATTCAGAAACTTTCCAATTCTTTTTAAAAATGAAGTATAATAATTATAAGTGTAAAATACGTTCAATTTTGTGGTAACATAGCATTGCAGTATTAGGGTGTGTCAATTTTAGTGTAAAAATTAAAAATTCATGATTTTAAAAAATGACTAGTTACCAAATAGTGCAGTTTTTAATTTTGGATTCAAATCTCGCTTCAGAAAGTGTTTTAAACAAACCTAACCTACTTCAATTTACAACAGAAAATTGCTATAATTAAGTACGTGCAATTCGTATATAGTACTACTTTTAATCAAAACTTAGTAGCTTAGTCTTATGCAATTACTTAAATAAATATCCTTAGGTAATGCTGGTTATTGGTATGTTGCAAGAATGTTATTTCTGATGTTGCTAACATTATAATATTAGTCGACAAAATCAATCAAAGACAGCATGTCCTGCTTGACTTTCTGCATACACGGCAGATGTTGGAGGACGTTGTTGCTATTGACAACCAAACATTTTATAATCGACGGAGCGTTTGACAAAGCGTATTCATTCCAGCTTTACGAATCGTCCTGATTGCCTGCACGTTGTACAGCACCACTGGGGGTGCAGTAAACCGTGTGATGCCGTAGGCCCTACAGGGGACGCAGTCCCCAGTGATGGGCCGTAGCCTGTAGACCCTACTGGAAGGGGGGCGCAGCCTCCCGTCGTAAACCATGCCCCAACTGACGTGGGGCCATAGGCTCTACTGGGGCGCAGCCTCCCGTCGGAGACCAAGCCCTGGAGGGAGGCCGTAGGCCCCACTGAGGGGCACAGCCCCATGTGAGGCCTTAGGCTACTGGAAGTGCAGCCTCGCGTGGGAGGTCTAACCGCAGCACCTGTATCTTCCACTGGGGGCACAGCCCTTGGGGAGAAAAGTCCTAGCCCTCTGTGGGAGACAAAGCCCCTTTGGGTCCGTAAGCCGAAAAGGAGCCGTATGCCCAAAAGGGGCTGTAGGTAACACTGGGAGGTGCATTCCCCGTGGGAGACCAAATCCTAATGGATTCGTAGGCTCAAGCCGTAGTCGTAGGTTCCATTGTGGTGTGCAGCTCCCTGTGGTGGGGAGGGGACAAGACCACACAGTGAGCACATAGGAAAAATTTTAAATGATGATCTACGCATTCACTTTGCATTTTCAGATTTTAAAAAAAATTTATATGTAATAATACAAACTTTTGCAAAAAAATCGGGTTAACAGCTTATATATACTGTATATATATATATATATGTGTGTGTGTGTGTGTGTGTGTGTGTCCTCTACAAAATTCCTGGGAATTATAGTAGATCAAAATCTAAACTTTAAAGAAAACTCAAATATGCTAGCTAATAAAATATCAAAAAATTTAAATATAATCAAACATATAAAAAAATTTCTGAACACCAATGCTCTGCAGAAACTTTATTACAGCTTAATACATCCACACTTAATTTATGGTAATATTATTTGGGAAAATAATTATAAAACAGTAACAGAAAAAATCCATATTTTACAAAATAAATCAGTTAGGTTAATTTTTAAAGACCATAATTATATTAACACAACAAATCTATTTAATAGACATAATATTTTAAAAATTGAAAATATTCATAAATATCAAGCATCAATTTTCATATTTAAATTCCTTAATAAACTCCTACCTCCATTCTTCTACTCAAGCTATTTTCTTGACAAAACCAATATATCTTATGTAAAATCACTTAGAAATAGCAGTAACCTCCATATCCCTTTTGCCTCATCAACAACTAGACTATTTACTATTAAATTTTCAGGCCCAAGAATTTGGAATAATCTACCCTCCCACATTAAGAATTATAATAATCTTTCTTTATTTAAATATAATGTTAAAAAATTTCTTATACTAAATCAAGAATAATAACTTAAACCAAATAATTGATTTAACTCTTATTAATCTATATGGATTTTAATTACATTTCTATTAAGGAATATATATCTAGCACATTACTTTCAACGGTACGCGGACTATTGACCACAGGACGATTGACCACTGGACGATTGACCACAGCGGACTTTTGACCACTGGACGATTGACCACAGCGGACTTTTGACCAGTATCAGGTTTAGCACGCTGTATCTGCTGCATGCATGCATGCATGCATACAAAAAAAGGAAACCAAATGCTATTGTCTATATATATATATATATATATATATATATATATATATATACAATAGCATTTTGTATATATATATATATGTATATATATGTATGTATATTTATGTATATAGATATGTATATATATGTATATATTTTTTTATGTATATTTATGTATATATATGTATATATATGTATATATATAAATTTTTATATATAATATATATATATATATATATATATTGACTCACTATTGTCCTTTTCATCATTCCCAGCATTTGGTTTCCTTTTTTGTATGCGTGCATGCATGCATGCAGCAGACAGCGTGCTAAGCCTGATACTCACAACTGTGGTCAATCGTCCAGTGGTCAAAAGTCCGCAGTGGTCAAAAGTCTGCTGTGGTCAATCGTCCTATGGTCAATCGTCCTGTGGTCAATAGTCCTAGAACCACTTTCAACATCTCTTCTACATCTAATCTAACTTACACTTACCTACACTTTCACTACAGTCACACATTTTAATTATCTTTCTGCCATCTAAGTATTAACTTTTTATTGGGATAACAGTGGTTCTCACTACTGGCAGTCCCTACTGAACCACTTTAAACCTTGTTATATTATATTATATTATTATTATAACCACCTTACGGGATTTTTATCCCTTAGGTTATCCCTCACTCTTTGTAATATACTATGATCAATCTCTGATCAGCTGATGTATAAATATCACTTTCTTTGTTAAAATTTATTATAAACTTAATTAGTTAGTTAATTAATTTGATTTTAATTTTGATCTTTTGCTAGTATAAGTTAGTTAAGTATTTTTTTCTTTTGCATCATTATGTATCTTAAGATTGATATATATATATATATATATATATATATATATATATATATTAGTGTGGTGCTTAAACAGAGTAAAAAATTAATTTAACAATTTTCAGTTGTCTTACCCCCTCAAACTATTCCTCTTTAGTTAAAATCATTAGAAAAAAAGTTTGAGCCTCTTTTGGTAACTATTACTGGTAGCTCAATAACCTGATAGGTAACGATTATGGTGGTCGGTATAGCTAATTTATCTTTAAAAAACAGAGACAATGGTGTATATCAGCTATGCAGCACTTTAAGTCAAACAGTATTTTCAAATGGAAGCAAGAACATGTAAAATTGCAAAGTCTAAAATTGTAAAGACTACAGACTGCAACTGTTCAGTGTTTAAACAAGAAGTTAGTAAAGAAGTACAGTATATCTGTCTACAGTGTTGACCGACTACGCTGCCCTGACAAAGTCTGTTTCTTGCTGTCGGGATAAGCCTGCCTGCGCTGCGCAACCGTCTGTAATAAAAACTGAAGCTGTGACTCATCTTTGGTTATGAGGCTGCTCAGTTCTTGTATAAGCGCCACACCACGTTCTGTGTGGTCATTCACCACGCTCATTGCATGAACTGTCTTTGCCGCTTCCTGATAATCCTCCTATGCCTCCCATAAGTCTGGGCCTTATTGATAAATGTGTGTGGGAAGTTCATCACTTCAAATAATGTCATGGACTTTGGTGAGAAAAAATCTTCAAAATTATTTTACATGAATGTTTGCAGGTCCACTGTTATGTGCCTTGTTTGCTCTTTCTGAATGCTGGTGTTTCTCATTGCATGTACCATTTGTCTCTTGGTTGGTTTACTCGCATTGCTGTCAAAGAATGCCAAACTGACCACCTCAGGAGACAGTACCATAAGTGATTGGAAAACTTTTCGGCTGCTGCTTTTGATATAACCGGATTAATTGTTGAGTAAGCAAGAAGCAATTTTAGCAACTGAAAGTCACCATATGGTGCACTTGCTGCTAAAGGAGCCGTTATCCAAGCCTTCAGGCAAACACGAGCTGCAAACACACACACTTCTCTCAGTCCATTCTCCTCTGATTTTGTCAAATGGAACTGGCTTCAAAAATCCATATCTTCATGCTGTAAATTACTTTCAACAGCCAACAAGCATGATGCATGGCCCCCGGTGCCTTGAATCTGACTCACTCACCCAAACTTACTTACTTACTTACTCCTCTCACAGGTGGAACTGAACCAAGAAAGATGACAATCAATTCTAAGAACTCCCGGTAGTCATCCCTTGGCTGACTCTGCCAGATATGTGAATGCAAATTGTACGATACTGTCTCGGATATCTTGCACTGTTCTCGACAGTGTATCGTCTGCCATTCCAGTTTCATATTTCTCACGATATATAAACACCCAATTTTTTTAACGCTTAAAGAGAGCAACCTCTGGAGACGATGTTGCAACTCCAAAACTTACTTTAAAAACGGTACCAATGACCACTTCCATAACATGATGTCTGAGTGATAGTAGCTCTTTACCGATTTTCTACTCCAGGAGAACGCAAGCACTGGCAAGACGTCCAGTGTTAGAACTGGTTGTGTCAAAACACATTGCCCGAATGTTGCTTACTATGCCCCAGTCCTCCACTGCCATGAGCACAGCTGTGGCTTGCACCTCTCCAGTTACACTTGGTAGCTTTGCAACTGTCAGTAGCTGGGAAAGTCCTTTGCCAGAAACAATCACAGGAAGTCGGTCAACATGCTCCTTGGTTGTTAAATCAGCAATAAGTTTGCCATCCCAGTGAATCACCTGTGGCACATTGCCTTTAAACTCAGCTTTTAATGTCGCTGCTTGCTGAAATCTGTGTTTCATTCTCTGTCGGCAAATCGAGTCGTGATTGAGGGCCAGGTCTTCAATGTTATGACCTAAGCTCTGTGCAGTTTCAACAAGAACATGCATCGCCTTTCGATCTGACATTTTCGTTCTGTCCAGAGCAGCTGCAAGTTCTGGTGTTATAATACTGTTTCTGCCTCTCTTTCTCTTTTTAGAAGTCTTATAACTGCAAGGCCTCAAACAGCTCCCTCCTCAGTTTCAGCATTGTATCGTGACTACTACTGGCCTCATCAGTTTCGTAATCACTGCTACTGGTGCTGGATATCAATACTGCCCTTTCATTTTGCCTTCTCTGCAGGTCTTCCATTCGCTGGCGTCTGGCAAGCAGTTCTTCCTGTCTCATGGCTGATCGTTTTTCCTTTGTGTCTAAGATTGCATCTACACCTGACATTGATCCCCTTCTTCCCTTTTCTCTTTCAAGTAGCAAGAACTGTCTGTCTTCATCTAGTTGTATCATGCTAAGAGCATCTGCATGAGCAATGTCGAATAGATCATCTAACCTGGAAGTGAACTCAGCCTCTCTTGATTGTTGGCTCAAAGACTGACGGCCTTTATTCTTCTTAAGCAAACGCCACTCTTCAGATGATCGTTCTTGTTTAGTTTGACAGTTCTGTGCATCTCTTATAGGAATTCTTGCTTTGTGCCAAAATTTTGCAATATCTTCGACAGTGGCTGCTGATGACTGTCTAATAGATTCACGCATTTCTAGGTGATGATGTAGAAAGAAACCAAGTGCCATGCATACAGATGGCAGCTTACTACCAGTCAGTTCAGTCACAGTAGATCCAAGAAGATAGACTATGTTTTGAGATCTAGTTGTTGCTGCCATTTCCTATTTCATTAACCGACTGCAACTACAGCAGTAATAACCGAGTGCATTAAAGAAATGTTTCTAAAACACTTTATTATACAGCTAATCATATGTGTGTACTGTGAACATATCAGCATCCACATTCTAATTGGCTATTTATACCAACATTGAGCTGACGTCAGCACTGCTGAGTCAGCACTGCTGAGCACCGTCTTAAAACGGCGCGCCACATAAGCATGTGTGTATCCCGGACATTGCGTTTTTAAACCGCCCCGCAGTAACTTTTCGATTTAGTTACTATCCATTCGATAGATGGCAGCACTTTCTTCGCTGTTGTTGACTATAATATAAGCAAGAAAACTTGCCGTTGATCGTCCAACTTGCCGTTGATCGTCCGTTGATTTTGCATTGTAATGCCTCGAAAAAGACTCAAGCCTGGGGTTTGAAAAATCATAACTCCGCCAATTTTGGCCTGATCTTCAAAATTTTTGCACCATTCTGTTTCAATAACACCCCTTTACAACTTTCTTGCTCACAGTTTGGGGGTCACCGCTGAAAAATTTTTGCTATTGCGGTTTGAAATTTTTTTAGGGGGTTCCGATTTTGGGCTGTAGGGTGGACCCTACCCCCAAAATTTTCTTCTTTGGCATGGATGGTTCGAAAGAGCAATAAAAATGCTAAACAACAGTGCAAACCGCATCTTTCTAGCTTCTATATAGCCTGAAATATACCGAGTTGTTCGGTTTTTCAGATTGAAAATCTGTTTGCAAAATTGTCATTTCTTCGAGCATTGAGTAATATTGTTTGAAAAATCATAACTACCCCAAATTTTGTCCAATCTTCAAACTTTTTGTATTATTCTGTTCCAATTACACCCCTTTACAACTTTCTCGCTCACAGTTTGGGGGTTACCGCGGAAAAATTTTTGCTATGGGACTTGGAACAAAATTTGACCAAAATGTTGGGGAGGGGTCCTATTTTGGGCTGTAGGGTGGACCCTACCCCCAAAATTTTCTTCTTTGGCATGGATGGTTCGAAAGAGCAATAAAAATGCTAAACAACGGTGCAAACCGCATCTTTCTAGCTTCTATATAGCCTGAAATATAGTAAGTTTAAAACTTGTATTTTCACATCAACGCCTTTCCCCCAAATTAAATACCCCAATTGGGGACGACTTGAAAAAATTAAATCCCCCTGGAACGGGTTAAATCTTTATATTAGAAGCTAGTATGTATGCATTGAAGCTATTTATCTCGGCAAAATTTAGAGTAATTGAGCTACCTCTAAATATTCTCCAATAAGGCTGATATTTTGCCTGAATTTTGTTCTTACATATACAAACAAAATGGGGGGGGGTAAGAAGATATTTACAAACTTCAAAAATAAGCACCACCCTAATATATATATATATATATATATATATATATATATATATATATATGTTGTATAGAAGCTGTATGTCGTTCCACACGTTCCCATTCCACCAGGACATTATCCGTGCCACGCACTCGTACCAGAATGGGAGAGCGTGCGTTCAGGGTGATTGGTCCATCACTCTGGAATCAACTTCCGCCTCCTCTAAGAGATGGAATTTTAAACCGTGACATTTTTCTCGCTCAACTTAAAACATATATGTTTGACCTGGCAACCGAGGCGCATTTGTAATAATTGCGCCTAGTAAATGAACTATGTATGTATGTATGTATGTATGTATGTATGTATGTATGTCAGTTCCTGTCGATTGAAGCTCGTGAGATATATTGAAGTTACATACAATAATATATCATTATTTAGCACGGTTCCTTGAGCTTAAATATATAATGAGATTCTACTGTAAATAATTTACTTTGGTCAATGGAGCTATCTTTGTTTAGCTGGCTTTTGGCTAGTGATATCTTTCCCGCCCTTAAGTTTGCAGACAGCAGTGCACTGCATCCTTATTCCCTTGAGTGTAGACCCAGCCCCTCCCAACTTTTTGAGAGGCTATGGAATTTTGATGTGTTTGGTGTCTGGCTTCTACTGCACAGGGGATACCTAAGCATTTTCGGCTTTTGAGCTTACCAGTTTAGTCAAAATAGCATTAAATATTGAAATATAAGTACAGTATAGAAATGACCAGTCATTTTGTGACATTACAGTGCACCATAATGAAAGCTAATGCTAACCTGTTCTGCAGTGAAAGAATTGATGTCATAAAGTGGTTTGTGTATGCCCAAGTCAGATTCTGGTTTTTGCTTGGCTTGCCAAGCTATAGTATCATTCCAAAGTCGTGCAAGATCAGCTTCCACATGAGGTCGAACCTATTCAATCATGGCAGAAGTAATAACAGTGCTGTAGTGAAGGTTTGGTGAAGTGAATAACAGCTGGAGTTGCAAAACTGAGAATATTTGTCCAAACATTAATTACTATACTTCATTTATATTTATTCAGTTTTAGAGTATACTACAGAGGTTCCCAGCCCACAGGCCACATGTGGTCCACCGGCTCATAAGGGGCTGTCCATTAATTACATCAACAATGTTGGGGCAATTTTTGACCCCTCCTCCTTGTCACAAACTGACTCTCTAGGACTTTTCCTAAATAATCTTAAGACTTACCTATTCACCATCGGTTATATGTGGTCCACCGGCTCATAAGGGGCTGTCCATTAATTACATCAACAATGTTGGGGCAATTTTTGACCCCTCCTCCTTGTCACAAACTGACTCTCTAGGACTTATCCTAAATAATCTTAAGACTTACCTATTCACCATCGGTTATATGTGGTATTGTAAAGCGCTCTTGTCTTTGGCCATTTTTGCCATGCTTATTGTGCCCTAAGATCAGTGATGGGCCCCCCTTAAAAGTTTAAAAGGTTATTACTGTAACCTTGTTGTGCTTATGACTTTATGCCCACACACAAACATGGCATCAGAAATTCAGGATGACTGATTAATAATATTATATATGAAGAACAGTTACTGGTACAAATTGTAAACGACTTAAATTTAGCATTGGTTTCCGAAACTGATTGAAAATTACCGGTACTGTTAAATGAACATTTGAATGTGAACAAAAATTGACTGATTATACAGTTGTCAAATACTGTATTGGATTCTGAAATTTAAAAATGATATACAGTTAAACATCTTTTATAATTTATAAACATTTAAATTCCTTGTGTATCAAATCGATTTTTCATTATGAGAACCTACATCAGAATCACACCTGGGGTGGCCACATTCCATGGGGTTGGCCACCCCTAATTTATAGCATAGTCTAAAATCCTCTAAATATACGAATTTTACAACATGGCCTGCTTAGTAGATATTAAATAGTAGATATGTAAAATAGTAGATATATGTGAAAAGCTTGGGAACCACTGGTCTAGTATGACCAAGTTCAGTCCTCTAAAGCAGTGGTTCTTAACCATTTTATGATTACATACCCCTGCAACAAGTACAGTATAAGAGAGCAAAGAACCCCCTACCAGCATACCATATCCAGGGACAAAATTTTATGCTTTGCAAAATATTAAAAACAATTACAGTACAAGCTGCAACAAACACCTGTTACAGATTGTACACATGCCAGAAAGAGGGATTTTTCTTCAGAATTTCTAATTTAGTACACAAAATTTCTACAGTACATGTATTTGTACAGTGTACAGAGTAAATTGTAGCAAAAGTTTTTAAAACAGATTTTATTTTCTGATCATTCTGTGTACACTCCTGAACGTCCTTCCCAAGAAGTACACGTACCGGTACCCCCGGTTAAAAACCACTGCTCTAAAGTCTGTGTTTGAAACCTGCTGATTTTTAGTGCAAGCTTCCAACATAACTGTATATGAACTTCTGACGTATTTTACTACCCAGTATATCTGTTGTGCCTATAATTCCAGAGTACAGACATTCTGATCACATTGTAATCATAGTGCTTGCAAACAATGCAATGAAACTGATAAAAATGACAAGGGCCCATTCAAGGACACGAGAATTATTGCCAGAATGGCAGAAACAGATGAAGGATAATATCAAGAATATGGCCATTATTATTATTATTATCCAGGACGATTTTTATAGTGCCGTAAGAATAGTTCAAATACTAAAATCAAAAGCGCTTTGACAGCGCTAAAGTGTCAATGAAGGTCAAAAATGGAGATGTTAAAAATCCATTCGGATGATAAAATGAACTCGCTGCCATAAAAAAATGGCACTGAGTCCATAAGAAGCGGTCCTCTGTAGAAAACACGTTGGCGAGGAGTGGAAAGATGATCTTGTAGACCCGTGAGTTGGAAGAATTCGTTCTGCACACGGTAACATCCGGCAGTGAATTCCGACGAAGCGGTCTTCCGCAAGTGAATAGTTCGCCACAGAAATCTGCAAATCCGACGTAGATGAATGTTCCAGCAAAGTCTGGAATGACAGTCAATCGCTCAGTCCTGTTGATTTGTCATGCGGCGGCCATTTTAATGGTGGCCCGTTGGCGGAGCCTCAACAGCGACGGTGACCGACTTGAAGCTTCCAGAATGACGCGGAAAAAGTGGAGGATGGCGTGTAACTCTTCGGAAAAACCAACAAGTGGAACACAGTCCTCGCGATTGGAGTAAAAGTCGCAAAACGTCGATAAATACCAAGAACTATGACGAATCCATGGCACGTACAAACACGTGCTGGCAGCCGCCTAGGTGCCAAACCGGAAATCGGATATCAAAATCGATAAGCAATATATATCAGCAGTAATCAACCTGTGGGTCGCAACCCCCGATTGGGGGGTCAAATGACGATTTGCCAGGGGTTGCCTGAGACCATCAAAAATATGGGGTTGTCTCTTTTCTGATGCGTAAAACTTGTGATTGCACAAAATTTCCCATTGGTAGTTACTAGTTTTTTTACTATAACTGACATTCAAGGATAGACATCACACACAATTGAATCAGAATGATTTCAAACATTTTAATTGTCATAGCATTATTATTTGTAACAGTTTACATTATGCAAAAAATGATTTTACGGTTGGGGTCACCACATCATGGGGAATTGAATTAAAACGGTCGCGGCACTATAAAGGTTAAGAACCGCAGTAATATATTGACTAACCACCAAATCTTTTATCAGTGTAATATTAGTATACATAAGCAGTGCTTTTGGGGAGGGGGATATTTGCCAGTATGGAAAAATTTTTTAACATGATGTGAGAAAAATATGAACTAGTTTCAGGTTTTCCAGTACACTAGACTGTAGTATATATACTTTAGTGGTTATTGCATAATTATGTAATGCTGGAAATGGCCTTTCTTCACCCACCCACCCTGTAATGATTAGTAACGTTTCAACAGACCCACCTCAGCAGTAGGTAACAAATATGCTGTCATTAATACACTATACACATATAGATATGATGTAATTAATAAGTTATATGCATATCGACATGACGTCTTTAATATGCTGTCTCCTTGCTGTTCGATGGCAGATGTTAACATTAAATGTAATGTAGTATAATAATGGCTGCTGTGACCAAATTTCTAGCTGTAGTTCTTTACTGTTGGTAAATTGCTTTTTAAAAGTGCTACATAACGTTAAGTTCACACGCACCCAGGTAATGTTTTGTAACATTTTCACGACCCCACGCCCAGTGGCAGTTCCAAGAACTCTTGGGGGGGGGGAGGGGGGTTGCAATGAGTTCCTATCAAGTTGGTGGGGGGTGCAATGAATTTATAGGAAGGTCCAACCAATTGTCAAAGAAATTATATGTAAAAGGTTTAGAAGAAATCTGTAGATTTGATTTATAAAATATAATCTTCAGAATTGACAATGTATAAAAGCCACTTCAGTCTGGTTGTACAAAGTCTAAGTGCAAAATTGAGTTTTCTATTGTTGGAAGCGAATTTGTCGATGACATTGTCTATGGATATGTCCATATCTTTGTGGATATACAACATCAAGGCTAATCCGTTTAGACGATCATCTTCCATTGAAGATGAATTTCTGGTGGGCCGCTGGAGGATGTATTCCCAGTCATCTCCAATGTGGAATTGCCCATGCCCCCACCCTCCAGCATTATGTAATTATGTAGTGGCCCCTTATTATAACATTCAGAATCATTGGCATGAAAAAATGTGGCCAGTCCCCCTCTGTTCTGGCTGGGGCCAGTCATGGGATTTGCACAAAAACTGTTGAGAAATTTTAGGGGAGTAGGTAGCAGTAATATATTGACTAACCACCAAATCTTCGATGATATTGAAGAATGGGGGAACGCGG
This sequence comes from Metaphire vulgaris, assembly GCA_018105865.1. Taxonomy (NCBI): domain Eukaryota; kingdom Metazoa; phylum Annelida; class Clitellata; order Crassiclitellata; family Megascolecidae; genus Metaphire; species Metaphire vulgaris. The sequence goes on along the minus strand of CM030840.1, from coordinate 10,380,059 downwards.
AGCTGCACACACTGAACACAGCGACGCAGGAGCGAGAAAGATGGAGACAAATTGTTGACACCTACGGGTACAGCACCCATGGGGCTGGATGATGATGAGGTAGCATAATCAGAAAGAATTCGTGAATGTGCAAAGTACCCCTTCTTGACAACCTTTTTTGCTTCTCAGAGGGTACCGTAAAAAAATCACGCACTCCAAAATAGCACCGACAAAATCGCGACGACAAAATAGTGCCGACAAATGAGCGATGACAAATGAGCACCGACAAAATAGCGTCGAAGCAAGAAACGATAGAGAGCACAACTTTCAACTTAACCTGTTTATTAAAATTAATACAACACCAAAGCTATTATAATTATGAAAATGTCTTTTTATATGAATCAATAACATAAGGACTAATGTAATTAGAAGAACAATCATTCATGACTAGAAAGATGCTCGCTTCGCTCGCGCTCGCAGTGCAGGATAATACTAAAACCCAATCATTGAATTCATGCTGCTGAATGTTTCAATGATGTACATACGCCACGTAGCCAAGCTCTGGCGCTGCAACGTACGCTTCGTTAAACACTTCGCGTGGCCGTTCGCTTCACGTTGCCGTTCACTTCGCGAGTTGTACACATTATGACGCTGCAACGTACGCTTCGTCAAACGCGTCGCCATTCGCTTCGCGTAGCCGTTCGCTTCGCGAGTTGTATACACTATGACGCTGCAACATACGCTTCGTCAAACGCTTCGCGTGGCCGTTTGCTTCATGTGGCCGTTCGCTTCGCGTCGCCGTTCGCTTCGCGAGTTGCACACATTATGACGCTGCAACGTACGCTTCATCAAACATTTCGCGTCGCCGTTCGCTTCGTGAAACCTAAGGTTCCAGAACGACCAATCAGAACGCTCACCCAGCCAGACCAATCAGAACGCTTGAAGGTAACGAATGAGAACGTCACACAGCCAACCAATCAGAACGCTCACACAGCCAACCAATCAGAACGCTTGAAGGTAACAGACATACAGAGCAAGGATTTTAATATTATAGATATTATATAAGTACAAACAGTTAATAAACGTAGTAAACAATAATGTTACAACTGTGAAAAATGTCTCTTCATATTAACCAATAACATAGAAGAAATACTAAACTGTGAAAAATGTCTCTAATATCCTTGACATCTCACAGCCGAGTATGAGATCTATTTATTATTCTCGCTCCGTTCATATTGTGCGATTCCGTCGGCGCTATTTTGTCGGGGTTTTTGGAGCTATTTTGTCAGCGCTGTTTAGTCGGCGCTGCATTGTCATTGTGATTTTGTCGGCGCTATTTTGTTGTGCACTATTTTGTCTGGACACCTCAGAGACTTAGAAATACCAATGTGCACCTCCTATTCCCAGATCCTTGGCTATGCCACTGTTCAGATTGAAGAAGTTGTTTAAAAGCAGGGCTTTTTCAGTGGGAACGCACGGGAACGGCGTTACCACACCTTTTTTTGCCAGATTGTATATATAATTATGGATATGTAATAATGTGTTTGGGAACATACAGATAGACCTACGACATTCCCATACCTGTTTTGTTGATGAGTAAAAAAAGATGAGTTCCCAAACCTTTTTTCCTAGAAAAAAGCACTGCTTAAAAGAGTTTGTATTGAGTAAAATTTACTGAAAGCTGTCATAAAATAGTGGAACATAAAAACATAATGCATACTCGTACCTTTTTGCGTAAGGCCTCCAGAATCAACTCCTTTTCTTCTCTAACAGTCATTTCTTCTTTTATTTTTTTCATTCTACATTCCTCTTTTTCAAATAATTTGTCTTCTCTGAATTTCACCCTAAAGTTTCAAAATTATACTTGTGGCTAAAATTACAAGGACACTGTCTCATCAACAGTGGCGATTCCAGGATTTCGTGATGGGAGATGAATGAATTCATAGAAAGTTGGTGGGGGGATGAAAATAAAAGGGAAAAAATCAATAAACTTTGCTGATAAAAGGGAATTTTATCCCCAATTTTACAACATTTTACCGAAAAAATAGGTTGACAAGCAAAAAAGGTCATCCCCAGTTAGTTTTACTAGACTTTTACCCAAAAATAGGTTTCACAAGCAATAAAAGTAACTCCAAAAGTCCGGTGGGGGAATGCATCCCCACTCATCCCCCACATGGAACCGCCACTGCTCATCATTATTTACAAACACATAACTGTACACAAAAACAGCACTTTACTGCAGTAAGGAACCAATGAATAATATTATCAAAATCTGAGTTGCATTCAAGTCTACAAGTCTGCCAATATGTAACCATCTCTCAGCAACGTTTCCTTTTTTGAGTGTGCACGGAAAAGTATAGTGCCTGAGCGGCACCTTTTTCATGCTGAGTACCTGAATTATTTTCCCATATATCACCCAAAACAACAACGAAATCAGTGTTATTTTAAACTCAAAATCACCACGTGACGGTTGGAAACGGCTGTGCGGGGTTTTGTTGTCATGTGCGCGGCCGCGCAGCTTAGAGGGAACATTGCTCCACAGTCTTATGTTGCACACAATCTCATTAATTCAATTGATTTGTTATCCACATCTAGGCTATAGGTGGAGTTCCTCAAAGTTGTTTACCTTCTATGGTCAATACAGACCATACTTAGTCCATATATATATTAGGGTGTCAATTTTGGAAAGGTCAATATTTAAAAAATGACTAGTTATAAATAACAATGGTAAGATTATAACTAATTCTGAAGAAATCCTCAGTAGATGGAAAGAATACTGTACTGATCTATATGACGATGAGAACTCAAAAAGTATCCAAATTTCTACACCAGAACTTGAACCACCCCCGCTTAAAGATGAAGCTATAAAAGCAATAATGAAACTAGCCAATGGAAAAGCTGCTGGACCAGATCAAATTCCAATAGAACTAATAAAATATGGAGGTGAACCTGCCATGGATATAATGCATAAAATCTGTGTGGAGATATGGAACACAGGAGTCTGGCCAGATGATTGGACTAAATCGACTTTTGTACCACTCCTAAAAAAAGGAGCTCCATTACAATGCAGCAATTACAGGACGATCGCATTAGTCTCCCATGCTAGCAAAGTTCTTCTTAGAATTTTTATTGTTCATGACAATTTATATAGCGCCGTAACATAGCAAGGGCCAAAGTCAAGGGTGCTTTACAATAAACGTGGAAACGAGATGTTGAATAGGTGCGTCTTTAACTTGTTCGCAAACTCTCTGAAGGAAGTTACGGACGACACGCAGTCCGGCAGTGAATTCCACAGGAGAGGATTTCCGCGAGAAAGAGCGTTCTCCAAACTTGACGGTCTTCGACGGAGGTGGAACATAAAAAGTTGAATTTGAGTTCTGGAACGAAGGTGGAGCCGTTGATCTGTCCATACCGGTCTTCGAACGAGCGTCGAAAGATATTCCGGGCAGAATGGGCCTTGTAGAGCCCGAAACGTTAACCAGCAGCGCTTGAACACGATTCGCTCCGGGACACGTAGCCAGTGCAACTTGTCCCGGAGTAGTGAGGTCACGTGATCATGCCACCGCACCCTGAAGATCACCCGAGCGGAGGCATTGAGGATTGATTGGAGCCGGGCGAGCTGGCGATCAGGAAGGCCCAGCAGTGTCTCGTTGCAGTAGTCGATTCGTTACGACGAAGGCGCGAGCCAGTTGTATGGCGGCTGCCGTCGAGATGAATCGACGTACCTCTCTGATCGTTCGGAGTTGCCGGAAACACGCTCGGGTCACGTTCTCGACATGGCCCATGAACGACAGCGTCTCATCTAAAAGTACTCCGAGCAGACGCACCTCCGTCGACGGTTGGATGTTGGCTTCATCAAGGTGAAGCTCAGTACGAGGGATCAAATATTTCTTCCTCGGTGTGCTGAACCAGATCAGCTCGGTCTTCCGGGGTTCAGGGCCAGCCGATTGATGGCGGCCCAACGCGCGATCTCACATATGCAATCTTTAAGACGCTTCAAGAGAAGATCAGTCTCCGACGGCAGACAGGAGGAATATACCTGTCCATCATTGGCATACGCGTGCCAGGATAAACCGAACGATTCGACGACTGGCCCGACATCCGCCACATAGAGTACAAATAGGAGTGGGCCGAGGGCTGACCCCTGCGGCACGCCGCTGATTACTCTGCATGAGACTGACAGGGAACCGTCCCAGGACACTGACTGTGTGTGGTCCGCAAGATAGTCCTTCAGCCATGCCAAAGCTGGACCCGTGACCCCGAAGGTAAGTTCTAGATGACGAGCAAGCGTAGCATGGTCTAACGTATCAAAAGCGGCCGAGAAGTCGAGCAGACATAAGAGCGACAGTCCTCCGTTTGCTGTTGAGTCAAAGATGTCATTAAGTATCTTCATCAAGGCTGTCTCGGTGGAGTGGCCTTGACGATAGGCCGATTGATGTTTTGGCAATAGGCCGTTTCTGATGAGGTAAGTCACGAGTTACCTATTAACCAGATGCTCTAGCAGCTTGGACAGGAACGGGAGATTAGACACTGGACGAAATTTAGAAACATCCGACGGGTCGAGACCTGGCCGTTTCAAGTGAGGGTGAACGATGGTGTGTTTCCACTGAGCTGGAAACTCGGCACTCGAAAGTGAGGCTGAAAGAATTGCAGTGACGAACGGGGCCAATGTATCTATGGCCTCTTTCAGCAACCAGGTCGGAAGGGGATCCGATGGACACTGTTTATTCGGAGTGGCCTTGACTAACGCCGTGACATCAGATATGGTGGGGCGGCGAACTCGAAGAAAGAGGATACGCTACACTTGCTGGGCCGGCGTTGGCGGTCTTGTTCCGAATGCCGTTGACCTTGTCATCAATGAACCGATGGTAATCCTCGGCTGTGAAGTTAGGTGAAATCCTGGGCGGGTTTCCGCCCCTACCGAGCAGTCGGTCAAGGTGCCACCACATGCTCCTAGTGTCACAGTGCGAAGAATCGAAGGCCTTCCTCCAGTGTTGACGGCCCTTCTCCCGCACCAATCGCCTGCTGGCTTTGAGCGCTGTTCGCCAAGAAGACCGTGCATCATCCTCGTCCGCTGCTCCTCGCTTCGCACGGTAGGCCGACAAGCCCGGCGATGGGCCTGCTGGCACTCAGCGTCGTAAAACGGTCGATGGAGACGTGGACGAACGGAGACCTCAGTCACTGGGATGAGCTCGTCGAGTATCGTGGTCGTAACAGATTGGAAGCAGTGGGCCAGATCAAATTCCAATAGAACTAATAAAATATGGAGGTGAACCTGCCATGGATATAATGCATAAAGTCTGTGTGGAGACATGGAACACAGGAGTCTGGCCAGATGATTGGACTAAATCGACTTTTGTACCACTCCTAAAAAAAAGGAGATCCATTACAATGCAGCAATTACAGGACGATCGCATTAGTCTCCCATGCTAGCAAAATTCTTCTTAGAACCGAATACAATATGAGAATAAACGCAAGCAAAACAAAAGTAATGTAAAATATGGAGCATCAAATAACATTCTTAGCAAATGGACAGGTGCTTGAGCAAGTTTCTAACTTCACATACCTTGGAAGCCTGATCCAAGATGATGCAAGATGCAAAAATGATATCAAAACAAGATTGGCCATGGGAATGAATATAATAATCAAATTACTAAAATTTTGGAAGAACAAATCGGTCAGTAAACTTACAAAGCTAAGATTGATCGGGGCACTGGTTTGGCCTGTTGCTTTGTACAGCTGTGAGTCATGGACACTAAATAAAGAAGATGAAAATCGAATTCGAGCATTTGAAAACAAATGCATGAGAAAAATCTTGAGGATCCATTATATGGAATTCATATCCAATGAGATACTACACAAAATGGCTGGAGTAGATCAGGAATTCCTGAAACATATCAAATCAAGAAAAATGAGATATTTTGGACATGTTACCAGAAAAACAGAAGACTCAATTGACAACTCAATGATAACGGGTTTAACGGAAGGAACCAGGAGACAAGGCAGACCCAGAACCAGCTGGATAGATAACATTACGACATGGACTAATATGAAAGGTGCTCCACTAATGGAAGCAGCTAAAAAAAGGGAGCAGTTGAGAATTATTGTTCAGCGTTGCAGCCAACCTTCGCATAGCGAAGACGGCTTCATGACATGACATGACAGTAATAAATTGGTTAATTTCGATGTGAACAATATGAATATAGGCATATTTTCTGTTTTAAGTGTGATTTACCTACTTCAATCTCATTTAGAATTTATGAGAATAATAGGCCCTTTTAATACACGTGTTTCGATGCTCCAAGTTGGGATTTTGGTTAATTGAACTTCGTGTTAATGTCTTAAGGTTATGAATTATCAATGCATCTTAAAACTTCAATGTGCAGCATTAGCTATGTCAGCATAACATTATTATAGTGTTATTTTCAAGCAGTGTTAACCCGTTACAGGGGTTCAACGTCTTAAAACGTCGCCCGGAAATCATATGCGAACGGGGTCCGACGTTTTAAAACGTCGCTCAACTGTTTTGCTCTTCCACCACAGTGTTCGCCATTTAAAAACGTTTTCTTGATTTGATTTGATTTCCTTTTTGGCACGGATGGATGGTAAGTACAATAAAAATGCTAAACAATGATGCAAACCACATCTTTGTAGCTTCTATATAGCCTGCAGATTTCAAGATTCTCGCAAAAAATTTCACTTCTCCGAGCAACGGGTGCCTGGTGTAGAAAAACCATAAGTCCCCCAAATTGGGCCCCATCTTCAAAATTTTTGAACTAATCTGTTCCAAAGACACCCACCTACAACTTTGCCGCTGAACCTAGGGGGGTCACCGCTGAAAATTTTTTTTATTGACCTTTGAACGTATTTTTTGGGAGGGGGTCATATTTTGGTCTGTAGGGTGGACCCAACCCCCGAAATTTCTTTTTTGGCACGGATGGATGGTAAGTACAATAAAAATGCTAAACAATGATGCAAACCACGTCTTTGATTTAGCTTCTATATAGCCTGCAAGGTAAGGTGTTTCAGGTTTCAAGATTCTAATCTGTTCCAAAGAAAAAATTTCACTTCTCCGAAAATTTTTTTATTGACCTTTGCAACGTATTTTTTTTGTGCCTGGTGTAGAAAAACCATAAGTCCCCCAAATTGGGTCCCATCTTCAAAATTTTTGAACTAATCTGTTCCAAAGACACCCACCTACAACTTTGGCGCTGAACCTAGAGGGGTCACTGCTGAAAAAAATTTTTTATTGACCTTTGAACGTATTTTTTGGAAGGGGTCATATTTTGGTCTGTAGGGTGGGCCCAACCCCCGAAATTTCTTTTTTGGCACGGATGGATGGTAAGTACAATAAAAATGCTAAACAATGATGCAAACCACATCTTTGTAGCTTCTATATAGCCTGAAATATAGTAAGTTTAAAAAGTACATGTTCGCAGTTCAAACAAACGCTTTCCCCAAAATTAGTTACCAAAATTGGTAACGTCTTGTAAAAATTAATTCCCCCTTCAACGGGTTAAGAACTCGACATATTCATTGCTAATGTGCTCATTTTCAGATCTTCATGATGTTGTCCACAACAAATACAGGTTAAAATTAGACTACAAACCTCCACTCATTTACACCACTTAGTGGGGTCAGGTGCTGAACTCCCAGTAGCTGGGCTACCTACTGTCAGAGATCTCAACAGATATGGATTGTACTTGAGACAGATCAGCAAACAAAACAGGTGGAATTACAGCATTAATCAGCTTGTCACTGACATTATGAAAGGCTTGCTTTTTCAGTGGAACCGAGCAAATCCTAACTTAATTGGTCCTGTCATTAACAGTCCTGTTAGAATAAAATCCGGATTGAAAGCCATATGGGAGCAGGTTAACACAGTCTCGTCTGGTAGGGCAAAACTGGAAGAGAAAGACAAGTTTCTGCAGAAGCTCGACAGACTGACACAGTGACCTGCAAATGCGAAATCAAGAGCTGCCCAGATGCAGGTTGCAAATCTGCATGTCTCACTGGTGTACACATACCATGTGAGTGCAGCAGACATCAGAAGATTTCTGTGATAGAGTTAGCATTCATAAATGGTCAGCGGGAAAAAGTTGGAAGCACAGGACCTCATCAGATAGGGCTGGTTGACTTTCCTGAGGCAAGGCAACAGTCGTTACAGAAGGAAAGGCTGCTTTGGATGGGAAAACACTAAGCAACGACAAGTGGTCAGGCCTCCTAGGGAAAATGTTGGATTCAGCTACTGAGCTAGAGATCAATCCAGAATTTACTACAGTCTGGGTTGCACCTGCCCTTCCTTAGCACAGATCAGAGCGATGGCTACAGAATAGCCACTGCAATCACAACAGAAGTTTTTACCAGTAATATGGCTCTCTTGGAAACTGGACCTGTGTCACACAGCCAATGGCTCACAACAGATCTCAGGCTCGTGAGAATTTGGATTTCAAAGCATAAACTAAACGACAAAATTCTGAAAAATTTGAGTATGATTATGAAATTCTGTGTTGGGGTGTACATATTAAGCCAGTTCAACATTAAGATAAACAGTGAATGGACACAAGGACCAAGGCATATCCTTTACCAACTACAACTCCTAAAAGACTAGTGTGAAAAAGGATCAATGTCGACATTGAAGAGGTATGTTTGTATGGTTTCATTGAGTCAGTGCTGCAAGCTATGTTGTGTAGTGAGGTTGACAACTGCAGAGATTTTCGCACTTGTGAGCAAGCCCATGTGGTTAATCTGGTGGCCGTCATTGATTAATTGATTGATTAAGTTTATTTATATCAAAGGCGCTTTTTAGTCAAAAGCGCCGCTGCTAATGAAAAACCAAGTCTTTAGCCTAACAAGGAAAGATAGTCTAATGCTAGTGATGTCACTGAGTTCTGGTGGAAGAGAATTCCATAGCTTTGGACCTTGAACACGGAAAGAATGATCTCCAAACACACTGCAAGTTCGAGGAACGACCAGTAATTTAGTGTCATTTGATCTAAGCCCAGCTGGTCTATTTACATTTTGAACAAACTTAATGTCGGATACAATATAATCTGGAGCTTCCCTGTGTAAGCATTTGTCAACGAGAGACATAATCTTGAAATCAATTCGTGCCCTGACAGGAAGCCAGTGTAAATCCTTCAGTATTGGCTTGATGTGGTCTCTTCGTCGCGTGTGAGTTATGAGACGAGCGCGGCGTTTTGAACGCTTTGAAGACGACATACACTCAGTCATACACTCAGTCTGTAGAATGTTGTGCGAAGATGACTACTGAAGCTCCCCCATGTGTATAGCAATGACAGGAGACACCAGTACATTAAAGGTCAAATGATCAGCAGAGAGCTCATTAGCAGAAACAGAGTCAAGCAGAACATGCTGTCTTTGATTGATTTTGTTGACTAATATTATAAAGTTAGTACCGGTCACATCAGAAATAACATTTTTGCAACAAGTCAACAACCAACGTTACCTAAGGATACTTATTTAGGTAAATGAGTAAAACTAAGTTACTAAGTTTTGATTAAAAGTAGTACTGTGCACAAATCGTACATACTTAATTATAGCAATTTTCTGTTGTAAATTGAAAAAGGTTAGGTTTGTTTAAAGCACTTTATGAAGCCAGATTTGAATCCAGAATTAAAAACTGCACTATTTAGTAACTAGTCATTTTTTAAAATCTTGAATTTTTATTTTTTCAACTAAATTTGACATGCCCTAATATGTATTATTTATTTCAAACTGTTTTCTCTTGTATTAGACGTTTTTCATAATTATGATATACCGTATGTACTCGCGATAAAGTCGATCCGAGTATAAGTCGACCCCTAAATTTTTTGGATTTGAAGGTGTCTAAAATCATTGACCCGCGTATAAGTCGAAGTGACGTCACTGTGGTGCACCCTCTTGAGGTGATCGTGAGAGTCGGAACAATGGAGGATGCGAGCGGTGCCGCAGCGCTATTGTGTTGATTGAAAAACTGCGTTTTAGCTTTGATCTATCGAGAAACTGAACAATTTTGACATTCATAGATTGATTCCTGACGATAAAGAACACTTTAAACCTGCTATTCACTCATTCTTGACAATATGAAAAATTTAATTACTGCTAATCTTAAAAAATTATTGTAATATTTATGTAGCGACAATAATTACAATTAATATTTATGTGGTGCCTATAAATTACAGATTCGATAGGTGGCGCTACAAAGCGTGTGTTAGCTGAGCGATTGTGTTTACTATATTTTCATGTTTATTCGAAAGATATAAAAGTTAAAATATCGTACAAAACGAAAGAAAGTTAAATCAAACACTCTTCAAAAGGATTTTAGCGGAGTTTATTGCGAACAATCACGAATTACAACGGATTAAAGCGTTAAAACCAGAGAAATTTCGTCCACAAGACGTCATTGATATAGCGCCGGGACATAAATGCGAAGATATGATAAAAACTCGCTAATGAAAATTAGAGATGAGGCAAACCGAAACAAACCAAGTCGGAATACAAGGAAAATACTATTCAAGATAAAAATCTGGAAAGGAAATACTTCAACCAAGGCAGAAAACACATCTACAAAAGATCCAGGCAAACACAAAGGCAAGCAAAGAAAGAAAAATAAGGAAAATAAAACGAAACATGAAACAAGCGAAAATACTACACCATCGAACCCTAATCTCAATCAGGAAAGAGATAGGTTAGACGCTGACCTAGCAAGCCAGCTCTGCAAAAAAGTATATGCTACTGAAACAGCAATAGATGTCCACAAAGAAATACAAGCATCGGCTTCAAACTCATTATTAAGCACCAAAAAGGAAACACTGATAGGAACTTGGAATGTTAGAACGCTATATCAGTGTGGGAAATTGGCACAAACAATAAATGAATTTGACAACTACCGTTTAGACATACTGGGTCTCAGCGAAATCAGATGGACAGGAAGTGGGAAAACATGCAGCGAGGGAAAAACTATACTATACTCAGGTCACAAAGACAAACACATACATGGAGTCGGAATAATACTAAGCAAGAAAGCAACACAAAGTCTGATTGGATGGAAACCTGTGAGCGATAGAATAATAACAGCAAGAATCTACTCAAAAAAGGTTAAGATGTCCATAATTCAAGCATATGCACCAACAGAAGACCCCAACGACCAAGAAAAAGATGCATTCTACAATCAACTGCAAGATACATTGGACGAGACACCAAAACATGATATAAAAATCCTCATGGGGGACATGAACGCCCAGATTAAAGAAGGCAACCAGGGTCACGAACATGTGGCGGGACCACATGGAACAGGTAAAAAAACAACTGATAATGGAGATAGACTGCTAATGATATGTGGAATGAATAATATGTGCATTGGGAACAGTTATTATCCACATAAATCAATACATAAGAAAACATGGAACTCAGCAGATAAAAACACGAATAACGAAATTGACTATATTTGCATTAATAGAAAATGGCGTTCATCCATGAAAGATGTACGGGCATGCAGAGGAGCGGATAATGGATCTGATCATCACCTGGTAAGGGCAACAATAAAGATTAAACTCAAAAGAATATCAAAGAACAAACAATTCCGACCATATGCAGTGAATAAATTGAAAGATAAATCTACTATTGAAAAATATCAGAATAAATTACTAACTAATTTCAAAGCGGCACACAACGAGACAGAAGAGGAAGAGGATGAAGATATCGAAAACAGCTGGAGCAGGTTTAAAAAATAATTTACCAATGTGCAGACGAGGAATTGGGAAAAAGAAGAGGAACTCGAAAAGAACAATGGATAAAAGAAGACACGTGGGAACTTATTGATGAAAGAAAAAAATAAAAAGTTACCTAAATCAAACAAAGAACATAAAAGAGAAGCAAACCGCGAGAAATAAATATAGTGAATTAGACAAACAAATTAAGAAAAAATGTCGTAAGGATAAACAAGTATGGTTACAAGATAAATGCGAAGAGGCACAAAAAGCAGCAGATAAAAATGACAGCAGAAGTCTTTACAGAATCATTATTGACTTAACTGGGAAAAGAAACTCACAAAGTATACCAATTAAAGACAAAGAAGGGAGGATCTTGACAACACAGAAAGAACAGGAAAATAGATGGATAGAACATTTTAAAGAAATCCTTAACCAACCAGAACCAACAAGTAAGGCAGACTTCAATGCCTTCCCTCACATGGATGAAATAAATGCAAATTTAGAGAAAATAACGGAAGAAGAGGTAGCAGCAGCAATAAAAGAACTAAAGAACAACAAATCAGCAGGAATGGATCAAATACCAGCGGAACTTCTAAAAGCAGGAGGTAAAAGCCTAGTCAGTGAACTCACAAAAATCCTAAACAAGTGTTGGAAGGACCAAAAGCTACCTAAAGAATGGAAAGAAGGAATAATAATAAAACTACCCAAGAAAGGTGATCTAGCAGACTGCAACAATTGGAGAGGCATCACATTACTATCAGTTACAGGAAAAGTTTTTTGTAACATATTACTAAAAAGATTGAAAGATGAAATTGACTTAAAACTAAGAGAAGAACAAGCAGGCTTCAGAAAAAACAGATCATGCAGTGAACAAATATTCACCCTAAGAAATATTATTGAGCAAAGCTTAGAGTTTCAACAATCAATGAGTATAAACTTCATAGACTTTAAAAAAGCATTCGACAGCATTCACAGAGAAACAATGTGGAATATTTTGAAATTATATGGAATACCAAAAAAATTCATCAACATCTTCCATATTATCTATGAAAACTCAAGATGCTGCATAATGACAGAAGGTGGTATGACAGAATTCTTTAATATACTTACAGGGGTGAAACAAGGATGCAACTTGTCACCATTCCTCTTCCTGATAGTTATAGATTATATCCTAAGAACAGCAATGAAAAATGAAAGTTATGGCATCAGCTGGGGAAAAAAAAGAAAACTCACAGATTTGGACTTTGCTGACGACATAGCACTGCTAGCCACGGACAGAGAAAAACTTAAAGAAATGACCACAAGTCTAGAGGAAATTGCCGGAAAAGTGGGTCTAAGGATAAGCAGAGAAAAATCAAAAATCATGCAAATAGGAATACAAAACAAAAAGACTCCAATCATGATAAACGACCAGGAAATCAAAGAAACAACCAAATTTCCATATTTAGGAAGTATATTAACAAATGACGGGGATACAGAAGCAGATATTAACAGCCATATAGGCAAGGCAATGGCGATATTCCAAAAAATGACAAATATATGGAAAGCCAAAAAGATAAAAACAGAAACCAAAATCAAACTCTATAAAAGTATAATTTTACCCATAGTGACCTACGCTTCAGAGACATGGAGAATTACAACCAAACTAGCAAATAAAATAAATGTATTCCACCACAGATGCATAAGACGAATTTGGAACATTAACTATAAAGATCACATTACAAATGAGGAAATCTTAAAAAAGAGCAACTTGAATAGACTGGAAGACATTATAACAGAATGCAGACTAAGAATGATGGGACACATTCTACGACTACCAAATGAAAGACCTGCAAAAATCGCTTTATCATGGACACCCACAAACGGAAAGAGGAAGCGAGGTCGTCCTATAAAGACTTGGAAAAGAACAATAAAAGAAGATATAAAGAAAAATAATATGACATGGGAAGAAGTCGAGATGCTAGCGCAAGACAGACAGAAATGGAGATCTATTGTTGCCCAATGTGCCTAGAGGAACTAACTAACTATAGGAACTTAAAAACTAACTATAAATTACAACTCTTAAAATCAAAGTTTGATGCTAAATTAACTTTTATTTAGATGTTATCCAGCAGTTATGTTGCATATAAAAGTAATTAATTATTGGCCTTAAACAAAGTTTTATTAAATTAATTCATTCATTCAACATCCTATGTATGGAAACATTTATCCAGCAAACAGAGTTTTTAAGCTCTTATAAGTGTTCAGGAGGTCAGGATATAAAGAGAGTTCCACAAGAATTGGCCTTAAATTATCTCTCCAAACTTTAATGCGAGTACATACAGTATATGCATTTAAATACTACGCCATAATATTTGAATGATTGAGATTGGTGCTGACAATAACCATTCAGTGTCAGATGGACTCTCTGAAACTACGGTAGATCTCAAATGGGGTAATGCAATGTAACATAACATTTATATAGCACCTCTTATATTTCTACCCAGAGGTGCTCCTGGCATTGGCATCACGTGATAAAGTAGTGAGACTTTCGCTTTCACATTGAAGAGAGCGAGAAGTAACAAGTGAGGCCCAAATGGATGGGTTCAAGGCATTCCAACGGGAGAGTCCAGTCACTGCAAATGCTTGATGCTGAGTAAGAGCAATTCGTGATCTGGGAACATAAACATTCTTCTGATCAGTGGAGCGGAGGAGGCAAAGTGCAATGGAAGAGGGTTATTTGAATAGCTCAATAATGTAAGAAATGGGGTCCATCTATATAGTATGCACACACCAAGGGGGTTGGATTTCGGAGATTTTGCATAAGTATGGTGTGTGCAATGGGGAGGGGGTTGAAAATTGCCTTTTTTGCATGCATACTATATGGATAAGCCTATGCTGGTGATGATTTCACTTTTAGGAATCCACAGCAAGGATCCAAATAGCATAGTAGTAACTGTCAATGAACCAAGTAGCATGGGGCAACGAGCCTTCTCGTACGCTGGACCCCATGCCTGGAACGCCCTTCCACCAGCGCTACGGAACATAAAGTCGCCCGTCGCTTTCCGTAAACATTTGAAGACACATCTGTTTAATTGTGCATATAATTGACATAATTGACATTAATTGTAATGCGCTTGCTAACATTGATTGATTAGGTGCAATATAAATAGCTAATTACATTACATTACATTACATTACATTATCATCACATTGTGTATGCCACTTTTGAATGCACGAGGCTACTCTAATCCTCACACTAATAGGGGGGTTGCCACCCCTTAGTTTTTCACAAATTTCCTGAGCCTTCACAAAATATTTTCCAGCACTTTCAGATACATATAAAGGGCCCATTTTCACACATTGTGACAATGTGACATATTTTGCAAGTCTTTTGCTTTATAGGGGTTACTACACTATGACCATTTTACCAAAGATACCCAGGGGTCAGAACCATCTTCCCTTAAAATTTCTCGAGTGTTTTTCTTAATTAAAATCAATGTCTTCAAACACAACCCTAACTCTAAAGTAGCAAAGCATCCAATAGGAACATTTTTGGGCAATCTACCATAAAATCTTGAGTATAATGTGCACAGCTTTCTGGCAGATCTGCAGATCAAAGTTAAATTGATTTTCATGAATATAATGCATACCCTTAAATCTCTACACTCGGTAATGTTTTACTTGACCACCAGTAGGCTTAATTATTGCTGACAGAACTGTGACTGTTGCAAATGTTAAGAATTTCACTGGTAGAAGTTCCTGAGGCTGTGTTTGCTGTAATGAATGGGAGAATGTGAATCCTGATATCATATAAAACTGAGATTCCACTGTTAGAGTGTCATCAATCATAGGCAGAGTCTGGCTGCAGTGACACCTAGCTTTGTTTAACTGACCTAGTATCCAGCAATAAAGTCATTAATACCATCACAACGTGGTTCCAAGACGTTTTCTCCCTCTCCTATCCCTCTTCTTGCAAATTGTCTCTATCCATATCTCCCTATCCCTCTGACAGCAGACACTTTGTATCAACAATAGACTAAGCTCTGCCTTCCTCTAGCTCTTTTTCCCTTCGCTTTTTCAGTTATTGCCGAATGCCTTCTGGCATTCCTTCCTCAGTATGCGTCCAAAGAAGGAAAGCTGCCTTCTTTGATGGTTACCATCAGACTTCTTTCTATTCCAATTGCATTTAAGATCTTTTCATTGGTTTTCTTTTACATCATGCAACTTTCAATATCCATGACAGAAACCACATTTCTGTGGCTTCCAATTTCTTCTGCATGGTCTTGGAATGGATATAGTCCATGTCTCTGCTCCATACAAGAGTACTGACCAAACATAGCTTTTGAGCACTCTTAATGGTGTCTCATAAGAGATGTGCCTCTTTGCAAGTATCACTTTGAGTTCCCAGAATGTTGCCTTGGCCATTCCTATTCTTGATGTTTTGTCTTTCTCACATTTCCCATCACTGGTTATTATACTGACTAAGTATTTGAACTGTGCCACTTGTTTGATTTCATTGCCATTTACCGGTAGTCTTATTCTGTATGTGGTGGGTGTTATTATGCTCTTGATAATCACCATGCAGAAGGACTTTTTTTATATTAATCTGTAAGCCTTTCATTTCACTTTCTATTGCTAATTTATTTAGAAGTTCCTGCGCTTTATTCCTCTGAATCAGCTATTAACCCGTTACAGGGGTTCGACGTTTTAAAACGTCGCCCGGAAATCATATGCAAACGGGGTCCGACGTTTTAAAATGTCGCGCAACTGTTTTGCTCTTCCACCACAGTGTTCGCCGTTTAAAAACGTTTTCTTGATTTGATTTCTTTTTTGGCATGGATGGATGGTAAGTACAATAAAAATGCTAAACAATGATGCAAACCACATCTTTGTAGTTTCTATATATCCTGCAGATTTCAAGATTCTCGCAAAAAATTTCACTTCTCGGAGCAACGGGTGCCTGGTCTAGAAACATCATAATTCCCATAAATTGGGCCCGATCTTCAAAATTTTTGAACTAATCTGTTCCAAAGACACCCACCTACAACGTTGCCGCTGAACCTAGGGGTCACCACTGAAAAAAATTTTATTGACCTTTGAACTTATTTTTTGGGAGGGGTCATATTTTGGCCTGTAGGGTGGGCCCAACCCCCGAAATTTCTTTTTTGGCACGGATGGATGGTAAGTACAATAAAAATTCTAAACAATGATGCAAACCACATCTTTGTAGCTTCTATATAGCCTGCAAGGTAAGGTGTTTCAGATTTCAAGATTCTCGCAAAAAATTTCACTTCTCCGAGCAACGGGTGCCTGGTCTAGAAACATCATAACTCCCATAAATTGGGCCCGATCTTCAAAATTTTTGAACTAATCTGTTCCAAAGACACCCACCCACAACTTTGCCGCTGAACCTAGGGGGTCACCACTGGAAAAAAATTTTATTGACCTTTGAACGCATTTTTTGGGAGGGGGTCATATTTTGGCCTGTAGGGTGGGCTCAACCCCCGAAATTTCTTTTTTGGCACGGATGGATGGTAAGTACAATAAAAATGCTAAACAATGATGCAAACCACATCTTTGTAGCTTCTATAAAGCCTGAAATATAGTAAGTTTAAAAAGTACATGTTCACAGTTAAAACAAACGCTTTTCCCCAAAATTAGTTACCCAAATTGGTAACGTCTTGTAAAAATTAATTCCCCCTTTGACGGGTTAAAGTGGCATCAACTGCAAACCTAAGATTATTTACATTTCTTCCTCCAAGTGTGACACTTTCTAGATCTTTGATTGATTTTATGACTTCCTCTCAATATAAGTTGAAAAAATGTCTGGCAACAATCCGCATCCCTGTCTTGCCCCTTTCCGTATCTTAATCCATTTTCCTATGGTTCAATTTATCCTGATTGCGGCTTCCTGTTTACAATAAAAATCCTGCAGTAGTATTAAGTTTTTCCCATCTATTCCTGGATTTTCCAAGATTGTAAATAAGGTTTCGTGCTCCAAATCAATCGGGCCGCGGTGTTCATCACTCACTGAAGGCAATCGAGCTGGTAGTCCGAAAGCTCCAGGAGGATACTTTTACAAGAATCCAATCTGGATAATACTAAGGCCCGGACGAGTTGGATTGCAACTGGAATAGAGATGTATCGTCGAATTTCGGCGATCCTGGGCAGATGGAAGAAGCATGCTCGAGATACAGAGTTCGCCTGGCCGGCAAGGGACAGTGAATCGTCAATGAGTACACCTAGAGTACGCCATTCTCAGTACAAAAAATTGCAGTTCTGCTATAGCATTTCTAGTCTTGCTCCTTGCTCTTTCGAGCAGTACTCTTAGAACTATCTTCGTTATATGGCTTATAAGACTTATCGTTCTGTGATGTCCACACTCTGTTGCTCCTGGATTTTTGGGTATTGCAATGAATATTGACTGGCACATTTCCAGTGTCAAGTATCCTGTTTAGTACATGATGTTAGCCATTTCTGTCAATTTTCTTGTTCCTATCTCCCCAGTCGTAAGAACCAACTCAGTTACTATGTTGTGTGGGCCCGCTGATTTGTTTTTCTTGATCTTCATCAAAGCCCCCACAACTTCTTCTAGAAATGGAGGTCCATCTACCTCTTGGGAAATGGGCTTGTCCTCTCTTTTGTTGTTATATAGTTCTGTAATATATTCATGTCATCCATCTAATATCTAATATATGTCTTGATGCATTGATTGCTACCAGGTTTGCTTTGCCAGATAGTTCCTGCAGACTTGGAGTCGAGGCCTTGGCCTTGGAGGTCAAGTGATGCTGTCCTTGGCCTTGGCCTCGGGATACAAGTCCTTGGCCTTGGCCCTGATGTCCTTGGCCTTGGCCTTGGGAGTAAAGTCCTTGGCCTTGGGAGTAAAGTGCTTGGCCTTGTACTCAAGGCCAAACCCTCACACCATTGGCAAATTTTCGGCAATTTCTTGGCAAATTTTGGCAGTTTTTGCTGATTTTTTGCACATTTCACATTTATTTATTTATTTAGTACGTTATTTCTTCATTTCCTGGGGAGGGGCAAAAAATCAAATTTTGTAGTGTAAAGGTCTACATGTGAAGTCCTCAGCCTTGGCCTTGGACCTGATGTCCTTGGCCTTGGCCTCGGACCTGCTGTCCTTGGTCTTGGCCTCGTGTTACAAGTCCTTGGCCTCGCCTTGGCCTCGAAAGTTGTGGCCTTGACTCCAAGTCTGAGTTCCTGTATTTTATCATGTATCTTTGGGACCATCCATAAATGATGTCACACACTTAGGGGGGAAGGTCACTCAATTACTGTACACATACTTGCAAATGGCATGTTCAACTCTTCTGTATCACCAGTCTGGACAGGATTATCCAGAGTTGTTGGAATGGGCAGATCTGATTCCTGAACTAAGTAATCCATGGATAATAAATCCTTAACATTGGCTTTGACTGCTGCGGCGTGCTGCCGAACCAAAATGATCCGAATCCAGCCAGATAAAACCGTATGCTGGATCCAAGACAGCAGGAGCTTGATAGATCAACTGCTCAAATGGCTCGTGTTGTACAGTTGACGCGGGCTGGATCTGCAATGTCTGAAGAAGTCCACTGAAATGCTTGTGGATGGATGCAACAAGTGCTGTTATCAAGGTTCCATGGTAACTTGCATGACCACTCAGTTCTGCCATGCACTTAAGAAGTGCAACAACAGAAGAAACAACACAACTGATGGTGACGTACTTGTCGCCTTGTGTCAAATCTGTCACTTCTGCAAATGGTTGCAAGATATCCACCAGCTGCAACTCAAAGTCAGTGAATTGTTATATAGTTATTGTATGAGTTATTGTATTGCGCCTGTCAGTCCTTATGTCCTTGGTGAGTGACATGCTGCTTGCTCTTGCAACGTGAGCTAACACTCGTTCTTCAATGCTTTTCCTTAACTTTGAAAGCAACTTCTATATGAGATGTGACCTTAATGGCAGTGCATATTTGGGTTGAATTGCAGTCATGAATTCTCTGAACCAATCAGTTTCTACAATTCCAAAGGCAGGCTGCCCGTCATAATGAAATTCTGGAGAAGCAGATGCATGACATGCTGCTGCTCCGGATGATGACTGCTGACTAACTTGAAACCCTAAATGAAATTTGTACAATGAAATTTGTACAATCTGATAGGCGATATTTCTTATAATATATAGTGGTCTCAAAAAGACCGAGACCAATTCACCAAGACCAAGACCACCATTACCGAGATCAAGACCAAGGCCTTAGCTGTCAAGACCAAGACCACAAAAAATTGGTCTTGAGCGGTCTCGAGACCAAGACCGCGGTCTTAAGACTACATCCCTGATTAATACCACAATGCTATGTTACCGCAAAGCTGAACGTATTTCACACTTATAATTCATTTTAAAAAGAATTTGAAAAAGTTTCTGAATATCACTTCAAATGTGACGTACTGGCTATTTCTATATACAATGTGGAGCCTTCTACGTCGGCTAAATTTGCTACTTCTATCCAGGATGGCCCAATGTACTGCAAATCTAGCAAGCACATGTCCTCGGGGAAGCCTGCCCTGTGCAAGGGTAGGGATTATAGGTTGCATAGCAGTGAAAAGACATGAATAACACAATGTAAAATGATAAAAGAGTGTATATTATATATATCATTCAAGATAATAGCATATTCAATAAAGACAAAGTGGATCCGTGCAATGCAATATCTGAGCTTCCAGCGATATCTACTTGGGTGTTCACCATAATGCACGCAGTTATAACAGCATTAGGGCAAAGTAATAATGTTCAAAGCATGGATGCGTTTACACTATACAAACAATACAATAGTAAAGCTACTTTCTGATCTAGATTTGAGCTTTCAACAATAGGCCTATCCGACATACCTATCATACATTAAAGCTACACAATATAAACTAATATAAACTCAGCATAAGAGCATAAATCATCAGCTAATAATCTATAAACATTATGGCACAAAACGAATAAAACTGACAATGCAATTCATAAAAGATTACCTCCCTGTTTCACAGGAGTCTGAATCGCTCACATCAGTGATTCTGCACCAAAGTTTCCTTATTTTTCCTCTTCCTTTGGCCCCTTCCTCTTCGGTGTTCCTCTGGTCTTTCGGTCTTTCTCTACCGCGTCTCCATTCTCAGAACGGAAGACGCGTCCGACCGGTCCGAAGTCCAAGCACCGTGCTCCCGACTTTCCCTTTCGGCATCCCTCCGGTTTTTCTCTACCGCGTCTCCATTCCCAGAACGGAAGACGCGTCCAACCGGTCCGAAGTCCAAAGCCCGAAAGAACCTATTTCCGTCTTATCTTTCTCTCTCTCTCGCTGCAAGCTTCCTGCCTGCAGTTCTGGCCCCGCCCAAGTCAAGCTGGGTCAGCGCCTCAACCTGAGCATGACCAGCCTCTTACCAGCCTCTACGGCTGCAATCCGTTTCCTCAGCCAGGCTGAGGGCAATAAGTGATGCAAGCAAATAAGTAAGTATATGCGCAAGCCGTGACGGTACATCACACAACTACAATAATTATAATGAGTATTTTCAAACGAATTCATTGCAATACCAGCTTCATTCAAGAAATAAGTGAATTGAGACAATAATTTTGACATTAGAAAGATGGGTGTTAACGCATTGTGACATCATTTTTTATGGGGTCTGACTTTTTGTGACGACTTGTGACGAGGGGAGGGGGTCAAAAACTCAAAATTGCGTGGCATCATTTATGGACAACCCCTTTCCTGCATTTCCTTGTTCTTCTATCTCCTTGCATTGTTTAACCACTCCTCCTTTGCCTCATGACTTTTCTTTTTTATATTTCTATTCACGTTGCAGTAACTTATCTTTGTCATTGTTTTTGACCTTTCTTCTATCACGTCTATTATTCCTTTTTCATCCAGGGTTGTTTCCTGTTCTTCTCTTTCTTAGGCATGACTTCTGTAGCTTTGATTAGCACCTCCTTAAACTCTTCCCATATTGTTTCCACATCTTGTGTCATCCTCAGAGCCTGAAATCTATTTTGAATCTGTATTTGATACTCCTTCATAATGTTTTGGTTTTGTTCCACTTCTTTCCAGTCGCATCTGTCTACTTTTTCCTTTCTATTGACCTTTTGGTATTATGTGAATATAATATACACCCCTAATCTCCTATCTTTGTGGAAAATTCTGAGTTAAGAAGTGTGCATTATACTGGTACTCATGATTTTATGAAAAATGCAGTAATACAGCCACAAACCCACTTTGAACCAGGAACTTAAATTTTGAGATGCAAAGCCTGAGTTTTAGTATTACGGTAGGCCAGCAGAAGGGTCAGTGCAATGAAAATAAAACAAATCTACACTATGAAGTAAACCTGTAAAAGATGCTAGAACAATCATTCACATACATCATGTGAACGAAGTGCAATGGACAGTAGCCAATGTCAAGCAAAATGTGATTGACATGCCTGTGTAGTTCATGACATTTAGTAGTAAATAATCTGCATTTATTAGTGCTTAACTGAGATGTTGATTGTTTGAATTGTAAGGAAACATGCTTATTGTCATTTCTACATGTTTTGTAGCAAAATAGCCACACAATTTTAGCATTCAATGAGCCTAACACACAAATATCTGAAAATCAGTAAATTTCCATAGGGTAGTTAGGTTTGATGGCTAATAACTTTTACCAGGTGAACACAATCAACATTAATTACAATTTTTACCGGTAATTAATTAATTACATCTTTAATTTATGCATAATTTTATTAGAAAATAAACTATTGAACCTCTCATTATTGCTTATTATTATTATTATTATTATTATTAACTGCTCGTATGATCTGCCATATTCCACCAGGTGAACACGTAACTCCATCGCTTCATGATTTGCACTGGCTATCAGTGCCAGAAAGAATCCACTTCAAGCTCGCATTATTAGCCTACCGTTGCTTGAATGGTGTCGGCCCTGTATACCTGGCGACTGAACTGGTACGAGTAGCTAACTTGGAAGGTCGGCAACGCTTGAGATCCGCCCGTTCCACCTCACTGGTCGTTCCAAGGATGCGCCTTCGAACTGTCGGTGATCGTGCGTTCCCTGTGGCCGTGTCGAGAGCGTGGAACTGTCTGCCTCCATTTGTGCAGCTCTCTCCTTCTCTCAACACCTTCAAAGAGAAGCTTAAAACCTGGCTTTTTCGCAGGAGCTACTTGTGATTTCTTGTGTTTTTGTATGTGTTCACGCAGTTCTTTTAGGACGAGTTACCACATTAATCAGTACGTTGTAATAATAATAATAATAATAATAATAATAATAATAACGTACTGATTAATGTGGTAACTTGTCCAAACGAACTGCGTGAACACATTACAAAGTTACAAATAACTCATGCGATATAACCATGTTTTAAGTCTCTCTTTAAAAGTATCCAAGGTCGGAGAGAGCTGTATTGATGGCGGTAGACAATTCCATGCCCGAGCCGCGGCCACGGAAAATGCTTGATCTCCAACGTTTCAGAGGCACGTCCTCGGGACCACCAATAAGGCGGATCCGGCCGATCTCAATCTTTGCTGGCCCGCATGGTCAGCCACTCATGATAGCTTGGATGCAAGATATTCTGTACCGGTTCCATTCAGGCAATGGAAGGTCAATGTTGCCAGCTTGAAATGGATCTGCTCTAGCACAGACAACCAGTGCAGATTACATAGCAACGGAGTAATGTGATCGCCTAATGAGGCCTGGCATATCACTTGCGCAGCAGCGTTCAGGACAGACTGGAGACAGTTGAGTAGGTATTTCTGTAGTCCAGCAACACCAGTACAGAGACCAGTGTTTTAAGACCATTGGCAGACACTGATCGACGGATACTCCTGATCAGCCGCAGGGCTTTGATTTTTATTATTTATCAAATATTATATATTCTCAATATCAAAATATTGGAGTATAAAGTATCAAACCTCTCTTTATTATACACTGCTTGTTCTGTCAAATATTTCTGAAACTCCTCCAAATGATGTTGATCAGATTCTTCCTTTAATTTTTGTTTCATTTCAAGCTGGCTATGGAATTCCTTTATCTGATTATTAGTACAAAAAATCAATACTGATAAAAAGCAAAAGCTGTCTTATTTATCTTCATAATAAATCACTGAAAAACTTAATAATAATAGGTTATGGCTTCCTAGTCATAGGACTGGCCATATGGTAACATGGAAAAATCCCTTGGCCCACGAAGGGCTATGAGACTGTACACTTTGTACAGGCCTTTAAACCGTTGCAGGGAGATTTAATTTTTTCAAGTCGTCCCTAATCGGGGTATTTAATTTGGGGGAAAGGCATTCATGTGAAATTGTGAACATACAAGTTTTAAACTTACTATATTTCGGGCTATATAGAAGCTAGAAAGATGCGGTTTGCACCGTTGCTTAGCATTTTTATTGCTCTTTCGAACCATACGTGCCAAAGAAGAAAAGAAGAAAATTTTGGGGGTAGGGTCCACCCTACAGCCCAAAATAGGACCCCTCCCCAACATTTTGGTCAAATTTTGTTCCAAGCCCCATAGCAAAATTTTTTCCGCGGTAACCCCCAAACTGTGAGCGAGAGAGTTATAAAGGGGTGTAATTGGAACAGAATAATGCAAAAATTTTGAAGATTGGACAAAATTTGGGGCAGTTATGATTTTTCAAACAATATTACTCATTGCTCGAAGAAATTACAATTTTGCGAACAGATTTTCAATCTGAAAAACCGAACAACTGAGTATATTTCAGGATATATAGAAGCTAGAAAAATGCGGGTTGCACTGTTGTTTTGCATTTTTATTGCTCTTTCGAACCATCCGTGCAAAAAACGAAATTTTTGGGGTAGGTCCACCCTACAGCCGAAAATCGGAACCCTCCCCCCAAAAAAATTTCTAAGCGCAATAGCAAAAAATTTTGAGCGGTGACCTCCCAACTGTGAGCGAGAAAGTTTTTGGGGCGGTGTAATTGGAACATAATAGTGCAAAAATTTTGAAGATCGGACCAAAATTGGCGGAGTTATGATTTTTCAAACCTCAGACTTGAGTCTTTTTCGAGGCATTTCGATGCAAAATCCCAGTATTTGGACGATCAATGGCGTTTTCTTGCTTATAATAGTCAACAACAGCGAAGAAAGTGCTGCCATCTATCGAATGGATAGTAAACTAAATCGAAAAGTTACTCCCGGAGTCCCGGGGCGGTTTAAAACTGCAATGTCCGATGCTTATGTGGCGCACCGTTTATAGACGGCGTTACACTTTGGGATATGATTTTCGGGCGCCGTTTTAAGACGGCATTGCCCGGGAGCGGGTTAATCGAGTACATATTATAAATCTGACTTGTAAATTGACATATTAAAAAATTGACATATTAAAAAACTGAATCAGTCCACTTGAGCAATAATGATCTCATTGGCAAACGAGCTTCAAATTATGCCAACTATGTAGCTAGTGTATCTGTAATCAGTAACTCATGAATAAATGGTATTTGATATTTTTATTGAGTAGACTCTGAGTTGTGAATTGCTGCTAATGGAGACAGAGCAGATGCAGGCAGAATCCCTGCTGCAGCCAGTTTCAGAAAGCAGCTGCAGTCCATTTTCTAATGTACCAGTGCTTTAATTTCAAGGAGGTCATGAAAACGGTTGCCCGTATATCTAACCGTCAATAGCACCACATTTAACTGAGAAATCATAGCATCATTAAAATAGAATTAATAGGGAGCCAAAGTTATATGAAACATTAAAATATCAGGTCATAAATATCATAGCCAGCTGCTATATGGCGATATAGCATTTTGCTGCAATGTATTAAGATCTGTGTTCTCTGTTTCCTCAAATGTCATTCCTGTATTAATTGGAACAGTTTGGATGAGGTGGCAGTGACATTAGAAACAGTAAACCAATCAACCAGGGTTGATAAAAATGATGATTTCTTTATTTAAATCAATTTAAATCGATTTTTTCCAGTTGGTCAAAATCTTTCCAACATACATTTACTTCCAATTTTTACCGGCCATTATTTAAAAACAGGCAGCTTTAGGTGAATTTCATCATCATCAGAAGCACGTAGCCGGCGGGGGCCGTTGCATCACCCCTTGACCATGACCCCGCCGGATGGCACGACTCCAGAGAGTAGATGGAATCTAGCTGGTCTGGGAACGGATGTGGTCGATCCATCTTTTCCTGGGACGACCAGGACAGTGCTTCCATGATCGGTCAGGTGGACGTCCGATGGATAGGTCAACGTGGCAGCGGAGGGCTTGATGAACAGGAACTGTCTCTTCGAGGCGGGCTGCATGTCCAAAAATTGCAAGGCGGCGCCTACTTATCAATTCATTGAGTGATGGTAATCCAGTCCGTGAGGATATCTCCGCGTTGGTAATGAAGTCATACTAGTGTACTCCAAGGATCTGACGTTGGCACCTCATATGGAAGGCTTCCAGCTTACTTAGATCTGAGGCGAGTAAGGTCCAGGTCTCGGCCACATAGAGTAGGACAGACAGAACAAGTGTCTGGTACAAACGAAGCTTGATGACCAGAGAGAGACATCTGTCCTGCCAGATATTATGCAGGGAGAACATGGCAGTAGAGGCTAGGGTGATGCGTCTGGTCAGATCTTGATGACAGTGTCCATTGGAGGACTGCACGCTACCAAGGTATGTGAAACTGTCTACTGACTCAACACACTCCCCATCAACCACGATAGAGGAGGGCTGTGATCCACATCCTAGGTTCTGTAACTTGGTTTTAGTCCAGGAAACCTTCATACCAAGTGGAGCAGAAGCATGGCTGAAACTAGAGAGGTATTCAGAGGCATTGGTAGCAGAAGGTAGAAACAGAGTTGTATCATCTGCATAGACCAGGTCTGTGAAGTGGTGTGACCCAACGCTAATGCCATGGTTCACAGACATGTGATCTAAGATCCAGTCGATGGCAATGCAGAAGAGGATTGGTGCGAGTATACAACCCTGTCTCACACCAGATGTAGTTGAGAATCGAGCTGAGAGATTTTGACCGACCCGGATGCTAGCTCCTGTATTCTGATGCAAATCTTCTATCAGACGGAGCAAAATATCTGGAATTCCTTTGGCGCGCAATGCTTTCCATAAAGCGGTCCGACCCACCGAATCAAATGCAGCCTTAATGTCCAGGTAGGCTACATTCAGAGGGCGGTCAAACTCCCGGTGTAACTCGGAAAAGAGTCTTAACGCTAGGATGGCATCTATAGTGGATCTGCCGGGGTGAATCCAGATTGTTGTGGACTACGTGTCTTAAGGAGTAATGGCTGTATCCGGCTGAGTAGGATGTGGGAAAATACCTTCCCCGGTACTGACAGGAGAGTAATCGGACGATAATTTCCACATTCCAGTTTTGAGCCCTTCCCTTTATATAAAGTGACAAGAAGAACACCTTCTTTCCATTCTGCAGGTACATGGCCGGTTCTCCAGACCTGGATAAACAAAGAGTGGAGAGCAGAGCTCACTGGGCCCAGAGCACATTTCAGCAGCTCAGGCAGAATACCATCAGGGCCTGCTGCACAGCCATTTCTCAGTTTCTTGATGGCGACGATAACTTCAGCGAGGGATGGCTCATCGGTGAGGATGTCCTGGTCAGGGAGGGCAGTACATGCTTCGCTGTCAAGGTCAGGGGATGATGATCCTGGAAGGAAGTTTAAAGCAGCTTGGAAATGTTCCTGCCAGCGTTGCAGGGTTTCTTCAATGGAGTTGCATGGGGAACCATCAGTCTTATTAATGTTTGGAGAGAAGTATGATGACCGATTGCCACTGGCAAGAGTCCTGATTGACCTGTATACAGATCTCATGCGGTTGTGTCGTAGGTCTTCCTCCGTTTCATTCACTAGTTGCGAGACAAAAGCAACTCGGTCCTCTTTTGCTTTTGCCTTGAAGATACCCTGCAATCTCTTCCGCTCTTGATGATCATTCCTGAGTTTCGCAGCAGATTTAAGTTTGAGGACCTTGCAGGTATCCTCAGAAAGCCATGGTTGACGGATGTTTTCTCGAAAACCTATTGTTTCATCGGCTGACTTCAAGATGGCGGATCGAACTGCAGACCAGTGACTATCAACATCGTCTGTCAAACCAGAGAGAGCCTCGAATCTGTTCGACACAGCCAGGTTGTATTGTTGTTGAAGGCAGGTGTCGTCGGTCAAGCGAGATATGTTATATGATCGGTGCAGATTTACGTTCCGTTTCGGCTTTATGAGTTTGATGGTCAGATGTACGATTACAGGCATATGGTCAGTATTGGCGGGACATTCCATTCCACGGTAGACACGGAGGGATTTAAAGATGCCCCTGTCTCTCTGGCGAACGAGAACATGGTCGATTTCTTTCTTAGTATGACCATCGTGTGATAGCCAGGTCCAGCGGTGGATGTTGTCTTCTGAACCATGAGCCAAGAACGGTAAGACCAAATGCGCCACAGAAGGACAACAGATGACTGGAGTTGTCATTAGGAAGGCCTGAGCCGTAAGGTCCAATTATGCCGCTGTCATCTATGGAGGTTCCAGTGACTGCGTTGAAGTCACCCAGGATGATCACAATGTCATGAGGTGCAACTGAAGATACGGTGGCAGACAATTGATTGTAGAATAACTCCTTGTCGTTGTCTTCCGCAACATCAGTGGGAGCATAAACCACTATGATTGTTAAATGACCGTGTTTGTGAGATAATCTGACCGACAGGATCCGGTCTGAGATAGGAATGAGTGAATTTAGGTGAATTTGCTCATATTAATTCTTGTACTGCATCTAAAATAATTAATCTAACACAATTATGTGACAGTGTCAGCAGAACAGACAATTTTCAAGCTGGTGTGATACTTTATGTCTGTGCTCTTTCATACATGTTACCAAAGCTGGCATTTCACTACCAATCTTGCACCTTGCTCTGTTGCCAATTTTACCAGTAACACAAGACAGTAACTGTAACACTGCAACAACTCCAAATAGTGCCTTTTCTGCCAGGAATGATCACTCATTGTTTTTACTTAAAATATCAAAACTACTGGTACTAAAGAACTGTCATCTATCAAGTTCTATTTTCTTAGTATACTATGTATTGTTGCAGATTTGTGATGACTTTTGACTACCAGTAAACACTGCTATCTTTAAGCAGGGTTGATAACAATCATTTTTAAAATTAAAAATTGGCTTCATAAAATTTAAATTGATTTTTTCCCATTTGGGTCAAAATCTTTGCAACATACAGTTACTCCACTTATATATTGTTTACTGGCCATTATTTAAAATTAGGTAGTTTAGGTGATCAAGATCAGCAGTGCAAATCTGTGGAGAACTTAGATAATGGTTTAAAACAAGCAGAGGGACAAGACAAGGAGTTTAACATATCACCTATGGTTTTCATCACAGACCTGGAAAGAGCAATGGACAAAATCAAAGAACATGTAAAAGGCATAACAGTTCAGGGACTCTCATTTAAACAACCTTAGGTTTGCTGATGATGTTGACATCCTAAAGGAAAATGAAGATCTGGAAGACACAGTACAGACACTGAGCAATGAAGCAAAGCACTATGAACTGTTGATAAACACTGAGAAGACAAAGACAATGGTGTTCAGCCACAAAGAGATCGGAAGAAAAATTAAAGTAAATGGAATAGAAGTAGAGAACATAGAAAACCTCACCTACCTTGGAAGCAACATAATGCATAACTTAGACTGCAGACAAGAGGTCACAAGAAGAGCAGCAAAGGCTCTAGATCAACTGACAGCAGTGGACAAGACCTGAAAAAGCAAAGCAATAGGCACTGAAACAAAAAAGAAAATACTCGAAACCTGTATCTTCAGCAGCCTTTCATATGGATACGAAACACGGACCATCACCAAAGACTTGGAAAGAAAAATACTAGCCTTTGAAAAGGAAATGTTATAAATAAAATACTAAGAATCGGATGGGTTGAAAAAATCACAAATAAAGGACTATACAGGAGAATTCGGTCAAAACAAACCATGCTGCAAAGAGTAAAACAAAGGTAAATCCATCTTTTTGGACACATACGCAGAATGAAATAGGACAGAAAGAAAGCTCTAATGTTTGGAATAATGGAGGGTGCCAATAAGAAAGGAAGACCACACAAGAAATGGTGTAATGACAATAACAATCTTCTTCAAACTCATCTCTTGAGACTTTATCCACTGCCTTCACTAATATCCAGTCATGGATGGATTCAAATAAGCTTCTTTTGAATTCATCAAAAACTGAGTTCTTGCTATTAGGTACTCCAGCTCAATTGACCAAATTTGAATATCTGAAATCTGTAGTGTTAGGAGATTCCACTGTTGTCCCTAGAAGTACTTCTGCTCGCAACCTTGGTGTGATATTTGACTCTTCCCTCTCTTTTACTAGTCACATAAATTCAGTCTGCAAAATTTCTCATTATCATATTCGGGACATCTATCGTATCAGACATCTCCTCCCTAAGCCTGTTCTTATTCAGTTAGCCAATGCATTGGTATCTAGTCGCCTCTTCTTCTTCACCTAGATTATTGCAATTCCTTGCTTTTTGGCATCACAAATTCAAATATGCAGAAACTCCAAAGAGTACAAAATTCCTTAGTTAGAGTCATATCCAAAACTCCAAGATTCCAACATATAACTCCAGCAAGACAGTCCCTACATTGGCTTCCTATCAAATATCGAATTAATTCTAAAATTTGTCTATTAGTATTTAAAACCATATTATATAATGAGCCCTATTACCTTAAGATGCGACTAATCCCTCGACCTACTTACACAATCCACTAGGTATTCGGCAGGACTTTCATTTGTTGTTCCTTATTCTCACACCGTCATTGGCACTAGTTGTTTCTCAGTGTGTGGCCCTAAGCTTTGGAATCCATTATCAATATCACTTCGTAAAACTAACAATTTATCATCTTTTAGAGCTGGTCTTAAAACATACCTGTTTGGCTTGGCTTATCCTCCTTAGATTGCTCCCCCGCTGTTCTGACTGATCTTCCGGATTGACCTGGCTCTAATTCTATTTGGATTTGGCGCGCCAGCCCTGGGCATTATGATGGTGGCACCATAGAAGTTTATTGATTGATTGATTGATTAATGATACTGAAGAATGGTGTGGGAGCAGTTTACAGGATCTTAGTCACAGAGCAATGAACAGGAAAGAATGGCAGAGAACTGTGGAGATGGCATTATATACCAACGGGCGATGAACCCACGGTTATTGGTGATGATGATGAGCTTAGGTGAAAGTCGTTCATATAAATTCTTGCACTATATAAAAAACCATTAATTTTCACTACATAAAAATAATTAATCTTGCACAGTTGTATGTGATATATATAGTGTTAACAGAAGTCAGAAGAGACATCATTTTCAAATGGTTATGATACTTTCCTTATTATTCACTACATGTACAGTGTGGTTACTGTTGCAGACTTCTTAAACTTCTTAGTAGACTTCTTTAGCGCCATTGTAGTAGTATATCAGCACCAGTCGATGGTCGCTTCAGTAAATAATCATAGTCGTGATCTTGTCCGTAGTGAATCGAGGTTGTAATCCAGAGGTCAGTACGTACATCCAGATTCCAGGCTAAGGCGGATATGCAGTCAGGAATAGATGTGTTTTAAGTCTAGACCTAAAGGTGTAAGACATTAAGTTTGGCGGACCTGTGCCGGCAGAGAATTCCAAAGTCTGGGTCCGGCAACAGAAAGAGCACGTTTTCCAGTACTACTTCCAGTAGTGGTCTTGCTATGGGGTATGTAAAGAGTAGTAGCATCAGACGACCTCGTTGAGTGCTGGTTGTCTTGAACGGTCAGTAATGATCGGAGATACATTGGTTGACTTGTGTGGAGCATCTTGTGCACAATTAGACTTATCTTGAATTCAATCCTTTGTTTGACAGGTAGCCAATGAAGTGATTTTAAGATTGGTGTGATGTGCTCATATTTGGGAGTTCCAGTGATAGCTCTGGCTAATGAATTTTGAATACTTTGCAGGCGGTTTAAGTTAGATTTTGAAATCCCAGTATACAGCAAATTGCAATAGTCGAGATGACTCGATATCAAAGCATTGGCCAGAGGAATAAGTGCAGAGGAAGGGATGAGGTGTCTGATCCTCCTTACATCTCGTATGTTATAGTGAGCAGAACGGCAGACGAAATCGATGTGTTCTGAGAATGAGAGGTGATTGTCAAAGATAATACCAAGATTGTGAGCAGACTGAGAAGGACGAATCAGTGAAGTGCCAAAAGAAAGACATGCTGATGACAAGTCGATCTTCTTAAGCTGAGGTGGTGTTCCTACTAGCAGAAATTGGGTTTTTCCTGGATTCAGGAGGAGTTGCAAAGACACCAAAAAGCTATATTATAGCAGATCAGTCCAGAAAGAAGCTGGCTGGCATCTCTTGCTGCATTTGCAATCCAGTCAAAGCAATGTCATTGTCACAATCTGCCATCTACTGATCTTCACCACCTATGCATTTCTGCCTGTGCTCTTTCATGCATGCTATCAATCCTTGCCTTTCACTACCTGTCTTTACACTACGCTCTGCTGCCAGTTTTACAGTAACATAAAGCAGTTCAATAAAGTATTCTCTAAATAGCTTCTCTTTTTCTGCCAGCCTGCAGTAAATCGATTCAAAGGTTATCTTGGAAAACTAGGTTATTAAAGTTACTACAGTGATTTTCACACAGGCTAATTTAGCCTTTTAAACCACTTTAAATCACATTGTTATTATAATTATGATGATGATTATTATGATTATGATGATGATTATTATTATTATTATTATTATTATTAGTAGTAGTAGTAGTAGTAGTAGTAGTAGTAGTAGTAGTAGTAGTAGCAGCAGCAGCAGTGGCAGCAGTAGCAGCAGTAGCAGTAGCAGCAGCAGCAGCAGCAGCAGCAGCAGCAGTAGTAGCAGCAGTAGTAGCAGTAGTAGTAGTAGCAGCAGTAGCAGTAGCAGCAGTAGTAGCAGCAGCAGCAGTAGTAGTAGTAGTAGCAGTAGTAGTAGTAGTAGTAGTAGTAGTAGTAGTAGTAGTAGTCTTCTCATGTGCCATGCACTGCTGCTGCGTCGGCGACCATGGACTTCCACTTTTCATGATCTCTAGTATTCTTCAGGAGTTCAATATTGTTGTCTTTCTTCAGTCCATCTCTTAGTTTGCCTGTGTATTTTGATCTTTGTTTTCCTCTTGATCTTTTACCCACCACCATGCCTGTAACTGCCAAGTTCTTGAATTCCTTCCTCTTTCCTCATCAAGTGCTCCCAAAAATTCATCTGTCTTACCTTGATGGTAACCATCAGTGTTTGTTTCTCTTCCATCATCTACAAAATTTCTCTATTGGTTCTTTTATCTGTCCACAGAACTTTTAGCATTCTCCTATAGAATCACATTTCTGCAGCTTCCAGTTTCTTTTTCATAGCTTTTGATATGGTCCAAGTCTCTGCTCCATAAAGCAGAACTGACCATACGTAGCACTTAAGTATTCTGAGCCGTGTTCCTTTTGAAATTTTCTTGCTTGTCAGTACCTGTTTCATTTCCATGGAAGCAGATTTGCCATGCCGATTCTTGTCTTGAAGTCTTTGTCGCTTCTTTCATCACTTGTGATAATGCTTCCCAAGTACTTGAAATGCGCCACTTGTTCTATTTCTCTTCCGTTTAATAGAATCCTGCATTTGGGCACTTCTTTGCTTTTGGTGACTACCAAAGTAAAAGTCTTTCTTGATTTGATTTTCAGTCCTTTGTCTTCACTCACTTCTGCCAGTTTGTCTACTAATCTATGCAGCTCCTTTTCCGAGAATGCTAATATGGTCGCGTCATCATCAAATCTTATGTTGTTGATATTGTTTCCTCCAATCTTTATTCCTTCCAGATCTAGTAGTAGTAGTAGTAGTAGTAGTAGTAGTAGTAGTAGTAGTAGCAGCAGCAGCAGCAGCAGTAGCAGTAGTAGTAGTAGTAGTATTTGCCCATTTCCTTATTTGTATAATTGTGGACAATCAGTTTTAAAAACACTTGTCTTAACTGGCATTCAGCTTAAAGGTTCAATATACAAATAAACAATTCTGTACCAGAATGCATATAAAAAAATTTGCAGTTTGCAACTGAATGAACAGTAAGTCTTCAACATACCTTTTCCTTCTGTTGTTGTCTCTTTGCTGTTTCTCTTTCTTTCACTGCTGCTAATAGTGTTTCCATTTCTTGTTGTTGCCTCTCAGCCATTTCCTGCTCTACCTTCAACATCTCCATCTTGTTTTCCCTCCATTCCCTTACCTAGAAAACGCCATGTTCATCAATATCTATCTATTCCAATTACAGAGCCATGTTTACAGGGTTTTTTTGTAAAAAAAATATCTTCCAGAGCGCAACAGTCGGAAGTCACTTGTCAACATGACGTAGTCACGTAGCTATATATATATATATATATTAGGGTGGTCCTTAAATGTACACAAAATTTTAAAAGTAGATTTTATTGAAGTGCTTTTTGTTTAAACTGTTCATTTTCTAATAAAAACATTGGTACCAAGTTTGGGTTTATAGATATAACCACTGTCACACTTATTGAAATTTACAAACAGGGTCATTCCATGACAACGCAGCCAGTATTTAGACAATTGTTCACCACACCATCTCAGATCTGCAATAAATTTGCAGGGCTTGAAGTACAGCTCAATTTGAGTAAATCTTGAAATGTTAAGCTAGTTTTGTCAAAAACTCTCAGAGATATGATATTTTGAAGATAAAACGTGTTAAGTTTTACGATTTTTGAAGTTTAATATCTTGAGAACAACAGCAGATATCAGGCTGAAATTTGCAGTGTGCATACACTTTTCCCAGCTGAGTTGACTGGTGTATTAATCTTTATCATAGGTGCTACACAGCATGCTCTAAAATGTCCAAACATCCCATATCAGCCAGTTTTCACCGATATTTGACCCTTTATTACCATGAATCAGCAAAACGTTAGACTGTGTTTGTTGTGTCTTTATGTAACTACATATATGTACTCATCAACTGCAGACAGGATTTCTGACAATGATGAGACCTTGTACCCACTATGTTCATACCAACATTTAGATGCGACACTAATAACAAATGTCCTTTAAAAGTAGTCCAATTATTTAGTACCAAAAAGGCATTAAACCAAAAACTGTTGATCTTTATGCCACTGTAATCAAGACTATTGCAAAGTAATCATAATAATCAATGAGTTCTGTGATGTTTCACTGGCATACAGATCGGTGTCATCAACTAGATGCTGGCTCTTCTGTGCGTTGCGAAAATGCCTGAGATGCCATGCACTCAACAACTTGCAGCAAGTATTGGCGTTGTCATTGTTGAGGCAGTTTCTATCTAGTGAAGACCGAGTCCTTGTCGTGGTTCTGAGCAAAAAAGGCTATTCCAGTCGAAACATTGCAGCACAGGTCGGCTGTAATCAAAGCATGGTTGTGCGCATTTTACTGAAGCACAAGGATACCAAATGTACGACAGATCGACCCCGTTGCGGTCGGCCCAGGAAGTCAGCCACCAGAGGCAATAGAGTCTGATAACCGGAAGCTAACGTTTCCTGAACTTCTTCTGAGGGAAAACTATATAAGTCATTAGTAAGGCCTCGTCTAGAATACTGTGTTGTGTCAGTCATGAGAGAAAGTTTTCTTCAGTGATGAGAGCACATTTTGCAGTCTATGGAACCATGGCAAGATTTTTGTAAGAAGGTTTCCACATGAAGAATAGAAGCCGGAGTGCCTAAACATGTCAGTGAAGCATCCAACGAAAGTTATGGTGTGGGGATTCATGGCAGCCAGTGGGTTTGGAAGACTACATATTGTTGACCGGATGGTAAATGCAGAGAAATACATTGGCGTTCTAGAGAAATTCTAGAGAAATGTATGTTGCCATCAGCTAAACAGCTATTTCCTAGCAAGTTTTTGTTTCAGGACTACAATGCACCCTGTCTCAGAGCGAAAACTGTTGCCTGTTGGAAGAAGAATCATGGAGTTCAGTCCATTGATTAGCCGGCTTAGTCACCTGATCTTGACACTATTGAGAACTTGTAGTATAAAGTGTCAGCCGAGATTACCAAGAATCAGCTGCAGAAAAGGCGCGAGCTGATTGAGTCTCTAATTGCAGCCTGGAATCACATCATAACACATGAGCACCTTGTCAAACTGGTCCATTCCATGCCACACAGATGTTATTTAGTCAGAAAGAACAAGGACTGGCCCATAAAGTACTAATGACCACAATAAATAAAAACGGCCCTTTCAGGGCTACCTTATAAAATTCAAAAGCAATTATTGAGCTAAAGTAGTTAGAACGCGCACCATATCATGCAAACTCCCGCGAGTGACCATTTTAGTAAAGATTCGAGAAATCACACAGTGGCCATATTTCCTCATAAAAGTCTGGGAAAAGTGCATAATCAAGTGACATCACACACAGAAATGGAGGCAGAATTAAAATTGATACAAAACGATATATAATAACCACCATTTCTTCAAGAAAATCTGATAACAATATCAAAAAATTATTAAAATACTTCGGTTTTGCAGCCGATGCAAGACTTTTTCACACACTGTAAATATATAGGGGTCGTGTGACAGTACTAAATATGTTTAGATTCGATTGGAATTTTTCCCAATTTGTTTTTATCCCAAATGGAACAGGAAAATGCAAAAGCACTTTGAAAAGTTTAACTTTGCTTTTGAGGACCACCTAATATATATATATATATATATATATATATATAATGATTATAATCAATACAATACAACAATGTATAGATAGATAGTTATAGTTCTAAATTTTTTATTTAATAATTTAATTTTGCAAAAACCAGTCTTGGATTTTTCGAACGCTGAGGCGCTCCGCTCGCCCAGCCGCACAAAAAAGCCCAGCATGTTTAATATATTAGATCTTATGCAAATTAATAGGCAAATTCATACTGTGACTCAAATTAGATTGCAATCTGGAGCTTTTTATTAGAAAGATATGAAATACAATTTAAATAACCTACAATTTTATTTTATTTACTGTAACTTGCAATTTTTACAATTCAATTTGAAGGATATGTTAAATCTCAAAAATCACAAACGTCCCTCCTTCAAAAAAATATAGATACCCAGCTTCTATAAAACAAATAGCTTTTACCCTGGCTTGTTTTGGAGACCCGGCTTATGTTTGAGACCTGGCCTGCATTATAGGGTGACCAGATTTCTTTTACGCCATTCCGGGATGCCATGCAGTGGTGTAGCCAGGATTTCCGGAAGGAGGCTTTTGTTTCGATCGTGACCAAACTTTGCCCAAATTTTTTTCTTTTTTATGAGCTGAGAAGCAAAAAAAGGTCGTCATCTTCGTATTTCTAATTTTTTCTATTTTCTATAGCACTTTGAAATTGTTTCAATCGGCAACCAGTCAAGTGGGGGTTTGACCCCCAAATCACGTCCAAAAAGAAAAATTGTATGGAAAAGCATGTAAAAAAATTTTGCGGGCAGGCCGGCAGCCAAGGGGGTTTTAACCCCAAAACCTCCCTTGGCTACGCCACTGACGCCGTGATAGTAATAGTCATAGTACTGTCAAGGCCTAAGTCAAATACATAATAATAGCAATTGGACATATTGTTCAAGTATCATACATGCGCAAATTGCGCAGTTCCTCAACTTGAAACTTCCCTCAAGTTAAATATATTTGGAATGCTTTAGATAAAAATGATCCTCCTGTCATCGCAATCATAGTTATGTGTCAATTTTAATTGCAAAAAATGAGCCAAAAAATTGCAAATTTGTCAAATCTATTGCTAACACTCAATATAAAATTACTTCGAATTAAGCAGTACCGGTACTCATGGTAAAATACTGATAATTTTATACAATGACGATATACAAATTCAGGGGCGTCTTTACATGTAAAAATTCGGGCACAGTGCCCGGGGCCCCACGCATCTTAGGGGCCCCGTGCCACGCGCAAACTACGGGTACTTTTTTTACGTAGGATTACCTTTTCTTTTTTTTCCTTTTTTTTGCTTGTCAACATTCAAAAACGTGGGAGATTACCTTTTTTTTGCTTGTCAACATTGATCTTCACATCTAGGGCCCCGCAGGCCGCCAGGTGCCCCGCACTGGTTAAAGATGTTCCTGTACAAATTGGTTGCAATTTACAAATGACAAACATGAGAAAACTAGATGTCCAATAGACAAGACTAGAACTGAAGTTAAAAATATTAATAATTAACATATATATTTTAATAACATTCCAAAGCCATACTCGTGGTAGTCTGCCAGTTTTAAGCTTTGCAGTGTCATAACCACCCACTCAAAAGGAACCAATCATCGTCAACCAAGTGAATAGAATTTACATAAATAAATTTATTTATATAGTGCATGCATACCAAATTTACAAAAATATACAGTGGTGCTGTATATTTATTGGCTTTTATATTAAGTTCTGATGTTTGCAAAATAAAATAGCAAAAGTATAGGTATTTAATTATGAAAAAATCCATTCCGGGACGTCTCATTGTCCCGGAAAGGACCTGTCCGGGACGCGGGACATTTTATTCCATTCCGGGACTGTCCCGGCCAATCTGGGACACCTGGTCACCCTATTGCATTAGAGGATTTACGGTATTTTTAAATGTTCAGGAAACAAATGAACTTTCTCAACTTTTTGTTCTGCGTGAAGTTTTTGCTTAAAATCTACTTTAACAAACTTCAGTGTAGTAACCTAATTGAATTCAGAAAAATTCAGATTTGATGTGATTTGATCAACAAATCAAAGATTTGATCAACCTTGCTGTAAAGAGCCTCACAAAATTCTCTCTGCTTCAGCAGCATTTCTTTCTTCTCCTTTTGCAATTGTTTTGCTTGACATGCTTCACTGAAGACAACCTTTGCACAGTTGAGTAACTCTATACGATCACGAATCCAATCAGACAGGAGATCGTGACGTCTTTTATGGTAGAAACAAAAATGTGTCCACCAGTTTTCATGTTCAACCTGTGAATTTGTAAAACAATTACATTATGATTCTTGCTACATGTGACATTCATAATTATAATCACAATAAAAAATCATAATTATATGAATAAATTTAATAGCTCCATTCATATAATAATAAATTGAATTCCTTTGAGGTTTAATCATTAAATTACTCAGCAAGACGACTGGTCATCCATGCTAATGGTATAAGCTAACCAGTTGCAGATAAATTCTGCTACCTAGGAAGTGTCATCTCAGCAGATGCTACCATCTACGCCGATTGCTGAGTGAGACGGATTGTCTTCGAGCCAAGATGGTTGATGCTATTCTCAAGGTCGACAAGTGGATGGAAGCAAATCAGTTGATGTTGAATCTGAGTAAGACTGAGTTTCTGTGGGTGTCGACCCCAAGGAGGAGGCATCACATCACGCGGGATCCGATCCAAGTGGCCGGTACTGCGGTTCACCCGGTCGTCGAGCTTCGTCTCCTTGGAGTCCGGCTTGACAAGACACTCTCGTTTGCCGGACATGTTGGCCAGCTGACTGCGTGTGCAACGAATCAAGGAGGTACAGAGATATCTTCCGACAAGCACGACGACAATGCTTGTTTGGGCAATGGTGCTGCAGACAATCGATTACTGCAACAGTGTACTCCTTGGTCTACCTGAAACACAGCTCAGGCGGTTGCAGAGGGTGATGAACGTGTCGGTCAGGCTGATATACAGACTCAGAACAAGGGAACATTATTATTATTATTATTATCTTGATAATTTCTTTAGTGCTATAACATAGCTTGATGCCAAAAGCAAGAGCACTTTACATAAGTTGAAATGAAATGTTAAACAGATATGTCTTCAGTGCAACTGAAAACCGTTCAAAGGAGATAGCAGATGTCACTGTATCTGGCAACAAATTCCAAAGAAGAGGGTTGTCACGAGTGACAGAACGCTCTCCGAATTTCACAGTCTTCGACGGCAGTGGAATGTACAGTACCAGACGACTGCTTGAACGTAGTTGAAGGCGACAGTCAGACGCTAACGGTTTCCGAATCAGCTCGGATAGGTAGCCAGGACACGAGGGGTCGTGTAAGACACGGAACGTCAGTTGACACCATTTAAAGATGATCCGCTCCGGAATCTGTAGCCAATGAAGCTTGTCTCTCAGCAATGGGGTCACGTGGTCCTGCCACCTGACCCCATAAATCAGCCTAGCGGCGGCATTAAGAGCCGATTGAAGCCAGTTCAGCTGACTGGCTGGAAGACCAAGTAAAATGCTGTTACAATAGTCAACTCTGGCTACGATAAGAGCGCGTGCAAGTTGGATTGCCGCCTGAGTTGAAATATACTGGTGGATCTCTTTAATTTTCCGAAGTTGATGGAAGCAGATTCTGGTGACATTACTGATGCGTCCCAAGAACAACACGAACATGTCACTCCACTACTGAAAAATGAACTACATTGGCTGAAAGTACCCGAGAGGATTACATACAAGCGGTGCATGCTGTCGTTCCGCGCGCTTTACGACCCAACGTGTCCTGAATACCTTTCCACACTTCTTCATAGACAATCGCTGACTGAAAGATGTCATCAATTACGTTCGAGCAGCTGTTCTTCTCGCAATTCCACCTCCTGCGAAGACATCAAAGTTTGGCGAGCATTCAGTTGTAAGGGGGAAATTCGCAGCTGTGGAATGCTCTACCGGACAGTGTAACCTCGTCGAACTCCTACGATCAATTTGCGAAAAACTTGAAGAACATTTATTTGCGACTTCTTATGAATGTTAAATATGTTCAGTGCCCTTGACTTTGGTAAGCGCCATGCGTACGGCGCGATATAAATTGTCTAAATAATAATACCATTGATGACAATGTCAACGCCCGAATGGCCAAAGCCATCCACGTTTTCGGATTACTCTGCAGACGGCTCTGTAAGAACCATGACATCTGGCTTGACGTCAAAGTAGCCGTGTACAAAGCAGCAATCATGCCAATCTTACTATACGGATGCGAGACATGGACATTGTACCGGTCACACATCAGGAAGCTTGAACAATTTCATATGCACTCTCTGAGACTCATTGCTCATATGCCAAAATGAGATCATGACACAAACACTGCAGTTCTGCAGACTTGCTGCACCACGGGGATTGAGACCTTCCTCTTGGCTGCCCAACTCAGGTGAACTGGTCATGTCATTCGCATGGACGACATGAGAAATGAGAATTCCAAAGATGGCCTTCTTCTGCCAGATGGAAGATGGAGCTCGATCGATTGGAAGACCCAGGAAGCGATTCAAAGACACACTGAAATATAACCTCAAAGTCTGCTCAACTCCTTCAGAGCAACTCGAGCTGCTCATACAGGATAAGACAAGCTGGCGTGCTCGATGCACAGATGGCATTTCAAACTTTGAAGCCTGTCGCATCAACCTACTAGAGGAAAAACATCGGCTACACAAAGACAGACAGCTGACTGCAACTGGAAGCTTCTTGTGACATCTAATTGTGACATTGCCTAATAATTCACGGCATCATCACCGGCCAAGCCAGTCCAAAGTACTTGGAGCGACTTCTGACACCAGCTAGCGACGCCCTCAGATGGTCGACACTGAGATCAGCGTCCTCTCTTGACCTCGCTGTCCCGAAACCGCTTAAGAGTCCAACCCTCGGTGATCGCGCCTTCTCCCGAGGCGGACCACTCAAGTGGAATACTATCCCACCTGAAATAAGGAGGATTAAAGCTCAGCCCATCTTCAAAACAGACTAAAAAGCCATCTGTTTAGGGAGTCATACCCCCTGTAAATCGCCCTTGTTTTTGGTTATGCTATGCTTACGGCGCTATATAAATAGTACAGTATACAATACAATATACATCTGCCAGCATCTTGGAAGAAGAAATAATTGCAGCAATCAGGGACCTAAAGAACAACAAAGCTGAAGGAATTGACAATATACCTGCAGAAATGCTCAAGAATCTGGGTGAAGGGGCAACAAGAGAATTAGTGAGGCTACGTCAAGAAATATATTGGACCGGGGAATGGCCAGAAGACTTCCTCCAAACAGTAATGGTGCCAATACAAAAGAAACAGAATACAACTGAATGTGGAGACTTTAGAACAATAAGCCTGCTTTGTCAAGCTTCAAAGATAGTTTTGAAGATCCTTACAAAACGAGTAGAAGCAAAGGCAGAAGCAGTGAAGGGGATCAGTGAAGAACAGTACGGATTCAGGAAAGGCAAAGGTACCAGAGATGCAATAGGAATTCTTAGGGCGCTGGGAGAAAGAAGCATAGAAAGGGGCTTTGAAATCTACATATGCTTTGTGGACTATGAAAAGGCATTGTAGTGGACTGTATAAAACTGATGAGGGCACTCAGAAGAATGGGAATAGACTACAGAGACAGAAAACTCATTGGAAACCAACCTGTACAAAGTGTACATGAAACAATCAATATATATCCGTGTGAATGGAAAAGACTCTGAACCAGGAACTCTGGGAAGGGGGTGAGACAGGGATGCTCTCTCTCACAGTTGCTGTTCAATATCTACACAGAAGAACTCATAAGAGAAGCCTTTGAGAACATAGAAGATGGAGTAGTGGTGGGTGGAAAAAGGATAAGGCACATAAGATTTGCTGATGACCAGGCAATTATGGCAAATGCCAACCATGGATTGCAGAGGTTGATGAACTCTCTTAATGCAACATCAAAGGATTATGGAATTAAAATCAATTTAAAGAAGACAAAGGCAATGAAAATCAGCAGACACGGTGGAGAAATGAAAATAATCATTAATGGAGTGGAAATAGAACAGGTAGAAGAATTCTGCTATCTTGGAAACCTGCTTGATTAAAATGCCAAGTGTCATAAAGAAATAAGAAGAAGAATTGGGAAAAGAAAGCCTTTACGAACAGAAGAGAACTACCGAGGAGGAATTTTAACCGAAATCTGAAAAAATGATTGGTCAAAACACTGATCTGGACAGTGACAGTCTATGGATCAGAAACTTGGACGCTCAGAAAAGAAAACATAAAGAGATTAGAGGCATTCAAAATGTGGATCTGGTGAAGAATGGAAAAAATCAGCTGGACGGAAAAAATAACAAATGAAGAAGTCTGGGAGAGGATAGAAGAGAAGAAAAGCCTAATTAACACTATTTGTACAAGACAAAAGAAGTGGATAGGCCATGTTCTGAGAGAAGAATCAAACCTACTAAGAGAAGTACTAGAAGGAAAGATGAATGGGAAAGCACAGAAAGGGCGACTAAGGACATCGATGCTGGAGTGGATGTTCGACACTATGGAGAAAAACAAACATTCAGCCCTGAAGATAAAAGCTCAAGATAGAGAGGAGCGGCGACGGTGGAGTATGGAACCTGTCCTTGGACAGAGCACCAGAAGAAGAACCCAGTCGGTCTTCTGGGCGGACCAGATGTCAGCTGAGCGACCAGTCAGATGCGGTATCCCACAAGGCTCCGCCCTGGGACCGCTCCTTTTCATACTCTATGTGGCAGACTTGGGTAGAATTGTCAGTTCGCATGGGCTGAACTGGCACACCTTTGCAGATGATGGGCAGGTGTATGGCTTCTGTTGTCCTGCGGATACGAGCCACCTGCGACACCGCCTGGAGGGATGCTTGCATGAGGTTATGTCATGGACCGAAAGGAACCGGCTCACACTCAATCCTGACAAAACAGAGCTGCTATGGATCGCCGCTCCCAGGAAAGTGCACTTGCTGGATCGTTCTCCCTTCATCATCAGTGGCACCGTCATTGTTCCGTCCACAGAAGTCCGCCTTCTGGGTGTACTGAACCTGATTTTTGATGAATCGCTGTCGAGCAGATCATCTACAAACGCTGCGCACTGACGGCCAGGTGAGCTCTGTATCTTGAGCCTGCTTCTTCCATCTCCGACTTCTGAGACGCGTGAGTTTCCGCCTGAATGGAAACACGCGACCGTAAGGCCCCATTTGAGGATTGCTGAAATTCAGAGATGATACATCTCTATTCTGGCTGTTGGAGGTTGGTTAACAGGCAGCTTATCTGCCAAGGACTCATGCGCGCGTCCCTGCCTTAGTGTTATCCAGGTTGGATCTTACGATGATGTAACAGTATGACCTCCTCGGGGGCTTCATGATACTACCAGCTCGAAATCACCTTCTCCTTCGGTGGATAGCCAGCTATCTCTCTGATAGAGTGCAATGCGGTGGGTCCGACTGAGTTTTTCTTGGTCCATTACTTTTTATTCTGTACACGGCTGATCTGAGATCAATTATTGTGGCCTTTGGACTGGCACCCCATAGCTATGCTGATGACAGTCGATTTGTCCTGCCTTCCTGATGATGGACAGACTGCACTCTAGTCGCTGGATCTGGGCGCAGAAAATCTGGCCCTTAACGTGGGAAAAACTGAGTTCCTGTGGGTCAGCACCCTCGGAGAAGGATGCTGGTGAGTGCAAACCGCTCGCGATGGGTGATGTTACCATTGTCCCTCCGAGCGCGTGCGGCTTTGATGGGACTCTTTGATTCGAGCCACACGTGGGTTATCTTGATGGGATCTCGACAGCTGTTGGGGTACTCTTTGATCATCTACAAACGTCACTTTCAATTGAGAAGGATCCGATCAGTCCGGCGATATCTGCCTGTATCCGGAGTGGTACACTTGGTCCGGGCCTTGGTGCTAACTAGGATCGACTATTGCAATAGTGTCCTGTTGGGCCTCCCGGTTAGCAAACTTGATCGGCTGCAGTCTGTTCTGAATCTCCTCGGATGTCGCTGTAACCACCACTTCTCAGGATCGTCTACATTGGCTCCGAGTCCCTGAGCATCAAAAGATGCTGGCTGGCGCAGGGTAATGACGTTAAAACGTTCCTCCCCATCCAAGAGGTCACTAGGGGT
This sequence comes from Metaphire vulgaris, assembly GCA_018105865.1. NCBI lineage: Eukaryota > Metazoa > Annelida > Clitellata > Crassiclitellata > Megascolecidae > Metaphire > Metaphire vulgaris. The sequence goes on along the minus strand of CM030840.1, from coordinate 10,335,532 downwards.
AATCCTATCTTGTGGAACTCTCTTCCTGATGAGACCACCACGGCTGGAGAGATTAAAACAGGTTGGGTTATAGTTGAGATGTTAAAGCGCTTTTGTTGTGGGCCTCAGCCTTGTTACAGCGCTATAGAAATTGTCAAGGAATGAATGAATGAATGAATGAATGACTTTACGTCCCTCCTCTGTCTAAGATGGTGATGCTGGGCCCTGGAACAATGTTCCAGGTGCACCCCCTCTCCTCAGGCCTGACTACAGGATACTAGATTGGAAGGGTACATCAGTGGTTTTCACACAAGGCAAACCCTCCTGAACCACTTTAACCTTGTTATTTATTTTAATAAAACCTAAACATTTTCTCTACTGCCACCAGTTCATTCTCTTTCTTCCTTTTCTCTCCTTCTCTCCAACTCTCTCTTCTCTTTTTCCTCTCCCTAACAATCTTATGTACACTCCCTCATACACCTCTCGCATCCCCCTCTCTCTCTCTCTCTACACACCACCTTCTTCCTTCTATACAATTCATTATATGCACTAAATATATGACTGAACTACCCATACATATCTATATAATACAATCCGTACAACTCATTACATGCGCTAAATCTATATACAACTTAAACTACCAATACAGCCCGCAACCACTTTGTTACGCATAGGTTAGCAATTAAGCAAATTTTAGTTTTGCTACAATAAAATATAATACCCGGTACTTACAATGTCTGCTCTTGATTTCTTGGGTAAGTGTCTTCTGAGGCAGTCAACAAAAAGCATATGCCTATTCTGAAGATTGTAAGTGTATTGGTCATTCAAATATAGGAAGATTGAATGATCATGACCAGTCCAGCCACCATTCTTTATCCTACAAAATCATCATAGTGCCTGATTAGCATCAGAGTAAATTAATTCACACCCACAATTCATCCATATGGATATTTTGCAACCATATTCAAATTGAGTTCATAATTGTAAAATTATGTTAGCTGAAGCAGTTTTTATATTAATTATGCACTTCTATAGCACCATTTATAATACTCTAGGCATGAATCGAAGGCAACCCAAATCAAAACCATAAAATACCAGCTCAATCCAGATATATTTCAGTCAGATAGAGACAGCTACATATGGTTACCAGGTTATACTATGTCACAATATTAAAATTGATGCTTTGTGTGCTCTTACCAGTAATAGCTGAGCCAGATATTGCTGTCTATCAAAGTTATTTTTGCTTTTATAGCAACTTAAGTGCCTATCTAGCCTAAATGTACCTCTCCACTGCCATACGTTGTGTAGTTAGTTTCCATTAGAATACTGAAGTTGGGCAGCGCTGAGCAGTGTTTGGTACCAGGATTGATGTGTCCTGGGATGGAGTCTGGTGCCAATGATCAACTCAACCATTCATTGACTAGGCATAGATAAATGAATAGGAGCATAAAGCTGCTTAAAGCAATGGCAAACTACTCTAGGTTTAACAGCACATGCCACCTGCATTGCAGCCTGATAAAAACTGGAGATTAACACTAGCCCCAAAGTTCAGATTTGAGTAAGGGATGTTCTTCACCTTACTACCAGGCATCTTTAGTATAACACACCAAAGTACATTAAAACTAGAAGTCTTGTCTTTTGACTGAGCCCTAATTTGACTTGGCCCTAATTTGGCAAAATCTGACTGATCCAAAATTTGTCTCTATTATGCACCAAAAGCCTTTTAATTCAGCACCAAAAGCCTTTAACTTTGGATCAAACTTGACTAAAGTTAAAGTGATAACAGGTATCTGAATACTGTAATGAAATGTGTCAAGAGAGAAGAGACTAAGGGGCCGTCCATATAGTATGCACGCAAAAAAGGCATACTTCCCCCCGTTGCACACCATGCATTTTTTACCCTCCCCCCTATGCACACGTACAAATTAGCAACCAACCCCCCCCCACACGATGAAAATTAATTTTTGGCCATAGTCAAAAAGCATTTGTTTACTATTAAATTTAAGTTTTTGAATATCATATTTAAATAACCGTGGGAACAATACTCAGGACCCTTTGTTTGACTGCGAGAAAGTTCTTGTGTTCAAATCTAATGTTTGTGTGAATATTCCTATTTATAAATTTGAAATTTGTGCATTAGTCGTGACCCCACCTCCCCCTGTACGCTTCCGTGCGCAAAACCGCCTAAATCTCAAACCCCCCTTCCCCTCGGTGCATACATACTATATGGACGGCCCCTAAATTTTTTTCTGAATATTTTATAATCCATTTTACAGTATATATTATTCAATTAGGTTTCAATTTTTATTATCTAATTTTCATTAATTTATCTATCGTTGGTGAATCTTCTCTTTCCATCAATGGATATTTTCATTGACAAACATCAACATACACCATGCAGACTACAAGTAAAATGTAGAGTATATTATATACATACATATACTAGTGGATTTGATTAGCCAATCAATTAATTGACTTGACCTACTAAAGAGCTAACATCAGTTGATATATATGTGAACTATTTACTATCTAACTAGCTGTAATTTTCATTTAATTACAACATACTCAAGCACTGCATTGCAGTGTTGTTCAAGTTCATTGAGTTTCTCAACATATTTTCCATCAATAAGAATGAATTCTTGAAGAACAGAAGTCTTGAGCTGCAAGTCAGGACATTTAAGATCAAATGCTTCCTCTGGAATCCCAGTTTCAATCCGTTGCTCAGGAGGACTTGAACTATCATAAATGCCGGCTAAAAACAATTAATATGACAAAATGTACAAGAAATATGAAGATCAGTTACTCTTAAATTGGGTCTAAACTATAATTGTAGCCATGTCATTACTAAATTTGTTTCATACTATACACCATATGCCATGGGTGGGCAAACTACGACCTGCAGATCGCATGAGGCTTGCCACCGAACTCCATGCAACCCGCGATATCATTTAGAAATATGCATACGAGCAGTAGAAAATGAGAAAATTTGAAATTATTTTAGGGAATGCTTAAAGTTATTTTATTGAAAAATGGCACTTTATTTTAAAATCGTAGAAAGTTATTAAATAATTGATATTTTAGCAATAAATATTGAATATCATAATGCAACTCTGCTATAGACTAAATAAATGATGCCAAAAGTAACCTATGATGATGTTATGTATGTCAACCAGTCTTGTTAACGAGACTTTTGAAAAGGTCTCGAGACCAAGACCTTCCAACATTTTGCTCTCGAGTTCCAAACTTAGCGACATATTTACCGGTATAGATTTTTACATACCGGTACACATCGAAATATTATGCGAATTTGTACCAATATGTTTGTATTGATTAACAACAAAGATACACTGTAATATCCAAACACCAGCTACTGAAGTTATAGAATAAACAGTTAGTTAATGGTTTGTTAGTTAATGTCATTAACTTAATGGCATTTTCAACGATTTAAATTCAAAATAAATGATTTGCGGTGTCTTCAACTTCACCCCACTTGGGCCATTCGGGTCAGGATTTTCCTTTTCAGACTTTTCCAAGTTTTCCGCCATTCTTTTTAATTTAATTTCAGTAACAATAAAAATGAAAAAAAACGGAAATACAGATAACTTCTGGTCAAAACATAGACATAAATAATTTGATGAGGTTGATGAGATCTCGAGACTTCAACCAGGTCTCGAGTTCTCACAGAACTCGAGACTTTCCAAAACTCAAGACTTTTGGCTCAAAGTCTTGAGCCAAGACCAAGACTTTACCCCTGTGGTCTCGAGCCAAGACCAAGACTTTACCCCTGTGGTCTCGAGATAAGACCAAGACTTTGGCCTCTGTGGTCTCGAGCCAAAATCAAGACCTTCTGTAGGCAAACTCGAGTGCACTTGAGTTCGAGACCTTGGGTCTTGAGATCACAAGTCTGATCTCAGCATCTTAATTATAAACATTTTGACTTTTTGTAAGTGTGGCCCGCCTAATGTAGGTTCGATGCAGCCTTTAAAGAAAAAGTTTTCCCACTCCTTCCATATTCTAATAAGTATTGACACATCTTATGCAATGCTTATCACTTCCCTACCAAGTCGTCCAATTTATGTTATGCCAGTATATCTTTAAAATTGGCACTACTGTATAGAGGCACTTCTAAAAATAGCAACAACAGCCAGCTATTCCATCTTCCAGTGCTTTGTTTCCAAGATAACTACTAATGGACAAATGGAACAGTTTGGATGAGGTGGAAGTGACAGTTGAAACAGTAAACGGATTCAAAGGCTATCTCGATAAACTAGGTTATTGAATGCAGATGGTTACATCAGTGGTTTTCACACAGGCTTACTTAGCCTCCTAAACCACTTAAAATCACATTATTATTATTATTATTATTATTAATTATTATTATAAATATAAGCCATATTGGCATCAATAATAACATCTTTAAAGGTTGCTAGCATAGAGGTCAACAGGATAGATTGTCTCCAGCTCAACAGGACAGAAATCTTATGGATGGCCAGCATTGTCCGGATCATTACTGAATCACAAGTTCCAGTTTGCCCAACTGATCAGTGCCTTAGTAATTAGGAAGTTTGTTTAGACTCCAGAGTGATATCATGCGGCTGCATCTCCTGATCCATCAATCAAGGAAGTACGATCACATCACGCCACTGTTGATCGACCTACACTGGATATATAGTCCCTCCTATCCATTCGGACAAAGCGAAGCCTGGAATCGTCTTAGATCAGCTATTAGCCAAATTAATGTTTTGAAACCCTAAGACACATTAAAAAATAACCATTTATCAATGAAGACCAGTTTGAATGTAATGATATATAGCCATTCGGACAAAACTAGGAATAGCCAAATTGGTTTTTGAAACCCTAAGACACATTAAAAAATAACCATTTATCAATGAAGACCAGAATGTAATGTAGTGCAATAAGGACTTATATAGCACCTCTTCTATTCTACTCAGAGGCACTCCTGGCTTTAGTTCTCTTATAAGAAAATGAGACTTTAGTCTTTGCAATGAACTGAGTGTGGGAGTAAGAAGTGCGAAGTGAGTATGGAGACACCCCATTCCAGCTCAACCGACCAAATTTAAATCCCTGGATTCTGTAATTCTCGGAGATTCCACAGTTGTTTCTAGAAGCACTTCTGCTTGCAACCTTGATGTGATATTTGACTCTTCCCTTTATTTCACTAGTCACATAAATTCAGTCTGTAAAATTTCTCGTTATCATATTCGGGATATTTATAGCATCAGACATCTCCTCCTAAGCCTGTTCTTATTCAGTTAGCCAATGCATTGGTATCTAGTCGCCTAGATTATTGCAATACCCTGCTTTTCGGCATCACAAATTCAAATATGCAGAAACTCCAGAGTACAAAATTCTTTAGTTAGAGTCATATCCAACACTCCTAGATTCCAACATATAACTCCAGCTAGACAGTCTCAGGCCCGCTGAGAGAAATTCCGGGCCCCTGTGCAGAATGGTTGGCGGGCCCCGAAAATTTTTAAAAAATTGCTGACGACCCGTTTTTTGCTTGTCGTTGGTTTAACCCAAATTAACTGACACGTTGTCATGTTGCAACTCTCAAAAACCAGTGATGACCTTTTTTCTTGTCGCTCTTTTTCACAATCAGTAGCGTCATTTCACACTTTTCTTGGAAGCAAGATAATTTTTGGCCAAATTTTGGGCAATTATAGGCAAATTTTGGGCAATTTTTGGACCAATTTTGGCAAATTTGAAATTTTTTGACATTTTGGGCAAATTTTGGACAATTTTGGCGATTTTTTGCACATTTCACATTTATTTATTTACTTAATACATTATTTCTTCATTTTCCTTGGGGGCCCGCCTGCCCCTCCCCCAAATGACGCCCATGTTCACACTGTTCATTTTGATGCCTTTCATGTTCTCAGGTCTGGGCCCCCTTTTACTCGCCGGGCACCCTTTCTTTAGTGTTATTATTGGTATTATTGTTAATTATGCATATTAATCATCGGCCTGGGCCCCCTCCAGACCACTGGGCCCCTGTGCATTTGGCCCCCCTCTCGAAGGCCCTGGACAGTCTCTATATTTGCTTCCTATCAAATATCAAATTAACTATAAAATCTGTCTTTTAGTATTCAAAACCATGTTATATAATGAACCCAATTACCTCAAGACGTCACTTAACCCTTGATTTACTAATCATTCCACTAGGTATTCGGCAGGCCTTCGTTTGTTGTTCCTTATTCTCGCACAGTCATTGGCACTAGTGTTTCTCAGTGTGCGGTCCTAAGCTCTGGAATTCATTACCAACATCACTTCGTATAACTAACAATTTATCCTCTTTCTGACCTGGTCTTAAAGCACATCTGCTTGACTTGGTTTATCCCCCTTAGATTGCTCTCCTGCCGTTTTTGACTGATCTTTTCCGGCTTGACCTGGCTCTAATTCAATTTGGATTTGGTGCACTGGCAGCTGATGCCCTAGGCATTATGATAGTGGCGCTATACAAGTTGATTGATTGCAGACAGAAGGTTCAGTTACTCTAAATGACCGAGTCTGCATAAGAGAGGAATGTGATCAAAGGACATGGACATCTATATGATCAAGAGAGTGGAGCAAGCATAATGTGGTTTTTTCAAAAGATGATGAAAATATCATGTAAAAAAGTAAATGGAACAAAAATACATATGCCAGCTGGCATAAAAAGATAACTGATGGGTACAATAAGAAAATAAAATGACAATTACAAGAAATATAAACTAAAATAATTTCAGAATGCTAAAGATTCCTTCAAAAGATTGTTGATGAAATTCTAACCCCCCCCCCCCCCCCCAAGGAACCAACCAGATTCCAAGCAGTCAGAAGTGACTTTAATTAAATGATTTCTGGAGCTGATGAAGACTGTAAAACAACTTATCTGGGTTGATCAGCAAATGCCCCAAGCCAACAGTTTTGCACAAATCCAATGATATCTCTATGCTCAAGTAGGGTGGCTCCCCTATGCAGTGGCAGTACCACCATGTTGATGACGGGAGATGCATCTCCCCACCGGAGTTTTTTTTGCTTGGCAACATATTTTTCATAAGCTTTTTAAAAAATTTACATTCTGTGAACTTAATGCCGCAGATGCGGATGACCTTCTTTTTGCTTATCAACCTATTTTTCCGGTAAGTTAATAAAAAATCTACTGAAAGATACTAAGATACTGTGAATGACGCTTTTTTGCTTGTCAACCTTTTCCGGCAAGGTCTATTAACATTTAGTGGGAAAAAACAATAAGAATTACCTTTTTTGTCTCATTTCTTTTTTTCTTAACTTCCCACCCCCACCAACTTCCTATACAATTTTTTCATCCCCCACCAAGAATTCCTGGAACTGCCACTGCCCATATGTTCCTCTCATGGGATGACTAAAGTACATTTAGTAATTTAAGGTAGAAGCCATTAACAAAATAATGTTATCAATTCCAAATATTGAATAAATTTTGTTGTGTAAAATACAATAGGTAAATGCAGCAGATAATGTTAATAAAATGTGAGGACCTATTTCATCAACAATCCCTATCCAACAATATTTTCAGTGACTACAGTAGTTCATTAAGAATTTTTTACAAGACAGATTCAAGGTCATTGAGAACATACTTCAAAGATTATAATATAGTTATTTTGTATAGTCATTCTAATTAAGCAAATAAATTACCAGTAATTAAATTCTAACCAAGCAAATTAATTACTATATATAACCAACTTATGTTCAACTTAGTTTCTTGTTTGCTCTGTTCTTCAGAAAGTTGTTCAATGATATGTTGCTGTTGCTTCTTAACAGAATGAATGGTCGCACAAACTTCTTCTGGTTTGTCCAAATGAACATCATCATTATCTCCAGAACAATCAAGTGATGATGATGTTTCACAAGATGTCATCTGTAGCCAAAGTTTCAAATCATCCCTAAGCAAAAAATTATCAAACTTTGAATTCTCAGGAATGCTAGGCGAGATAAAAAAAGGAGGGCCAGACAGCTATGGATTTGAGAACCAATAGCTCTTCCTTTCAGGTGTGAAATATGAGAAAAACTTCATTGGATTAAAAATTGGTTGGGGACAGAAGACAGAAGGTAGGTACTAGAACAGTGTTTCTCAATCTGTGTGTCGCAGTACACTAGTGCGCCATGCGAGATTATCAGGAGTGCCTCTTGGGTCGGTGGGAAAAGGGTGTAACTTCACCATTAAGACTACCTGGAGCCATGATCGCCTAAGTTAAGGCTCTATGCCTGATTACATTTTGGTATTTTCCTTCTCCTTGATCAGGAGCGTCACACTCATTTCATATAGTAGGCCACATAAAAGTCTTGTGGTTGTCGTGGGCCTGATTTGTACACAACATTAACACGAACTAGAATAGGCCTATTACACAAAACAGTGTATAAAATATGACTGATAACTAACTTTTAGTATTTCATTTTTGTGATACTGCTACTAAGGCATGTTCAAAAATTGTTTTAAAATTTTTATTGCATTTTTATCGCATGTAAAAAATTCGAGTTTCATATATGTAATTTCCTACTTTCATATATCCACTTTTTGAACACACCTGAAATGAAGTAACTTTGCTTAAACATAAAGTTTTTTCTTGTATTTAGCCACATACACGTGGGCCAGATGAAAAGCTTTCGCTCGCCATATCCGGCCCGAGGGCTATATGCTTTTCCGGTCGCTGCTGCTCGTGTCTGGAATGGACTTCCGCCTCACGTGAGGTCATCAACGACGCTAGAGACATTCAAGAAGCACCTTAAGACTGAGCTATTCATTAGATGCTATGATGTAATGCGACCACCTCTCAGTACTTATATAGGCAATTTTATTTCTGTTTCATATTGTTATTGTTACATGTCCTTGCAGTCGTTAGACATTATGTCACGTTAATCTTGTCGTTTAATAATAATAATAATAATAATAATAATATATGTTTGACACCTCCCCATCCTAGATGGCAGTATGGGGACATTTAATCACATGGACAGTTAATCCAAAGACATTTAATCAATATGGACAGTTAATCACGGGACACTTAATTACGAGGACAGTTAATCACGCACATCTAATCACCTGGACAGTTAATCATTAGACAGTTAATAACATGAACATTTGATAACCAGACAATCTTGCACATAAGATCACATGAACATGAACATTTCATAGATTGTGAAAACACTACATTTACTGAAAAATGAACATTATTAGCTAGATGATAAAAGTGCAATTGCGCGCAAATATACTAAAATCTCACTCTGCGAATAATGATCAACTGCACTTATCACGTGTGCTGGTTCAGTACATGGTATCTCTTGAGGACAGATGGTAGCAAACCAGATATACCTTGTATAAATGCTTAATCCTTAAATTTAAACCTATCAGAAGCAAATATACACTAAATACTTTAATTACTGGGCATAGTTTACATGATCAATTAGTCAAATGCGCAGCTAGCCAAGCACCGATCCCACGAAGGCCAGCAACTTTTCACGTGTGGTTGGAGAAATAAAAGCAGACGTGGAAAAATCGAGATTTTAGATAAATAGATTTCTTAAAATTGTTATTTATTTTTTCAGCAATCCTGGTACATTTGTCCAAACCCAGGTGATTAAATGTCCGTTATTAACTGTCCACGTGATTAAATGTCCCATGATTAACTGTCAAGGTGATTAAATGTACGTGATTAAATGTCCGTACACCCTAGATGGCAAGGCATCCAGTTTCTGTGTGGCACATCAAAGTACTGCAGGGGTCTCGCCTGTAGAGTGGCTGTGTTGCAGGCACAGGGGACTAGAGAGAGAGACCAAAGTTCGGTTTTGGTGCCAAATCTAAGAAATCTGTCGGATTTGGCCAACATTCAGCTACGGCCTAATCGCCTTAATGTAATGTAATGTAATGTGGAATTTGTATAGCGCCTCTTCTATTTCTACTCAGAGGCGCTCCTGGCATTAGAGTTGCAGGGTAAAAGTGAGACTTTAGCTTTTGCATTGAGCAGAGCGAGGGAGTAAGAAGTGATTCCCAAATGGATGGGTTCAAGGCATTCCAGAGGGAGGGTCCTGTCACTGCAAAAGCCCGACGCTGAGTAAGAGCAGTGCCTGATCTGGGAACATAAACATTCTTCTGACCAGCTTCGGCCGAAACTGTAAATTGCAGCTTCGGTCCGACTCTCCAGGGGACATGCACATTCTGCCTCTTCTTTCACCTTCTACTAGGTTACCCAACAGTCTTGTGACCAGTGTTTCATTCAGACCTACTCGCTTCATAACTCTCGTGCTTATAATACCATACCAACGTCTGCTGGCTTTCATGAGTAAAAGTTTTGAAACGTTTCAGCCAACTCAAGATGACTTCGTTCCTCGAGGACAAAAAAGAGGCTTCAGATGCTGTCTTCATGATGAGATCTAGTGGCTGAAGTTTCATTTTTCATCCAATGTGTTTGACAAATTAAATTTGAAGAATGCAAGTCTTCAAAGACCTTGGGAAAAACAATCACTGCAACATCAAAATTGAAGTCATGAAAAATTGTAACTGTGGCAAAGTAAGATCTCAAGTCCTCAACTGCTTTGCTTTTGTAAATTCATATCATTCCAACAAAATCATTCTCAAAATGCAGGACCCATCAAGAGACCTAGACCACAGCATTACTTCACCATCATGTAAAAGCAACAAATATGGATGGGTGATAAATCCATCAGGAAAAAGCAAATCTTCTTACTATCAAAGAAGAGGAACAGCTCATTGATTTCAAAGAAGATAAAATTGTTCAGTACCATGCATTCCCAGAAAAAAATCTGGGATGTTTTAAATCTCAATCAAAAAAATTGTCAAGCAATCTAAGTAATTTTGCCATTTGCATCTTTCTACTGTTGTGAGTTTGGATTAAGGCTGTTAACGGTTCACCGGTTAACTGGTCCTAAGAGCAAGGACCGGTTCTTTTAACCTTGATCGGTTAACCAGCAACATCAAAGCGCTTTGATGTAGCTACACAGGATGCCGGCTCCAGTGCCAGTGACATCAAAGCATTTTGATGTAGGCAGAGCAAGACGCCGGCTCCAGTGCCAGCTACATCAAAACGCTTTGATGTAGCCGCGCAGGTTTCCTGGCTCCAGCGACGGCAAGATCAAAGCACTTCGATGTAGCCACTCATGATGCTGGCTCCAGCGCAGGCAACATCAAAGCGCTTTGATGTAGCCGTGCAGGATGCCAGCTCCAGTGCTGGCAACATCAAAGTGCTTTGATGTAGGCATGACATCAGGCTGCCGCTAACGACCGGTTAACCAGTCTTTTTTTGAACGGTTAACCGGTCCTTTAAAACCAGCGGTTTTAACAAGTTTTAGTTTGGATTGTCAACCTTGACTTAAATAAAATAAAAAAGACACAAAACGGCACCTTGAAATCGACGCTGTAATGAGAGCTTGTTTGTTGACTGGAGTCTCACCTAATCTTCTTTGATCTCAAAAGCAGGCACAGCCTCAATAATAAAATTATATTATTATATGTTACAATGAATGTTTAGCACAATCTTTCAACAAATTAGCAAAAAATGTGTACATCTTTTCATCTGTGCTGCCGATGTATTCAGATATTTCTTGAGTGCCGCAAGACAAAAAAGGTTGAGAAACACTGTATTAGAACCTTAGAGGTAGGTAAGTATTCCAATTAAAGTCCTTGGTGGTGTCCATCAAGGTTTTGTGCTTGGACCTCTCCTGCTTCTGATGACAACCTAGATAAGAGCGTATAACCAAAAATCTCAAAATTTGCAGCTGACATGAAGCTATGCAGAAATATTGGCTGTGATTTATGGTAAATGTGAAAACATTACAAGAGGATCTAAAAAGACGTTCTCAGTGGTCAAAGGACTGGCAAATGCTATTTAATGTAGACAAGTGTTCAGTGATGCACACTGGAAGACAGGAAGAGGAGAAAAATTTGAATTATATGGACAGATTTTAAAATGTACAACTGAAGAGAGAGATTTGGGGTTAACTATGCATAACAGTTTAAAACCAATTAAACAAAGTGCTGAAGCAGCTAAAATGGGCAGTCAAATCCTCGGAATGATCAAGAGGAATATAGCGAGCAGAAATAAATAAATAATAATGAGACTATATAAGACAATGGTACATCCACATTTGAAATATTGCATTCAGGCACTGGAATCCATTTTTGAATAAAGAGAGATTTTGGAAAGAGTTCAAATGTAGAGCAATCAAGTAAGTAAGTAAGTAAAATCTCGTGGATTTCTATAGTGCCTTGGAAAGCAGCACAACAGTAGCTGCTTATTCTTAGGAGCTCAGCCTTTCTTGAAATAGCTATGGGAAAGATACATGATCAGCCAGGCAATAGTCAACATCAGAAGGGCAGTGAGGCTAGGTTGTTACAGTTATGGAGAAAATGATTTCAGAAAAAGGAAGGATTTAAGCTTAGACCTGAAGACTTGAGGAGATAATGTGGGAATTATAGGAAATGAGGATTCAGATGTTATTGTTTGAAAGTGTCCAAGTCTGCAGAGGGAAGCTGGGATCGAGTTCCAAAGTTCAGGTGCAGCGTATGAGAAGGCACGGTTGCAAATATTCAGGGATGACTGATTCAGCGGGCGTGACAGAGTGAGATAAGATGATGAACGTGTGGGTCGAGGAGGCTGAGGGGTTAATAGTGATTAAGATGATAAAGGGTGGTAAATGATTAAGCTATGAAGAAAGGCAATAGCATTGAAGATTTACTACTCTAAAGAAAAGGAGAGAAAGAGATCTAATAGAGACCTACAAGATATTGTATTTACTACTTTTGCTTCCAGTGATAATAACAAAGCAGCTCATGGTCATTAATTATACTGGAAAAATACAATGCTTATTACTTCTGGAGCTGTTGAATTTATTACTTTTATTTATACCATTTAAGCCACAATTTTCAAAAAATTCACTTTAGTTTATGTCAATTAATATCATCTTCACCATTATCATTAAAGTTTTTATTGTTGCTTCGATAATTGAGTTATCATGTAGATCACAAGATAAAAAGTTTTTATTTGCCTTCACTATTTCAACAAGATCAGTGCAAGGGTAACAAAATTGTAGTTCAGGCAACTTGCACACAGAGGCGTAGCTACCGTATAGCAAGAATAAGCAAGGCATTAGGGCCCAGAAGAACTGGGGCCCTTTTTGACCACCAATGTAAAAAAGAAAGTAAATAATAACAAAAGCAAATAATTAACCCGTTCCCGGGCAATGCCGTCTTAAAACGGCGCCCGAAAATCATATCCCAAAGTGTAACACCGTCTATAAACAGTGCGCCACATAAGCATCGGACATTGCAGTTTTAAACCGCCCCGGGACTCCGGGAGTAACTTTTCGATTTAGTATACTATCCATTCGATAGATGGCAGCACTTTCTTCGCTGTTGTTGACTATTATAAGCAAGAAAACGCCATTGATCGTCCAAATACTGGGATTTTGCATTGAAATGCCTCGAAAAAGACTCAAGTCTGAGGTTTGAAAAATCATAACTCCGCCAATTTTGGCCCGATCTTCAAAATGTTTGCACTATTATGTTCCAATTACACCGCCCTAAAACTTTTTCGCTCACAGTTGAGAGATCACCACTCAAACTTTTTTGCTATTGCGCTTTGAAATTTTTTTTTGGGGGGAGGGTTCCGATTTTCGGCTGTAGGGTGGACCTACCCCCAAAAATTTCGTTTTTTGCACGGATGGTTCGAAAGAGCAATCTTCTTCTTCTTCATGTGCCATGTATTGCTACGTCGGCGACCATGGATTTCCACTCTTCTCTGTTTCTGGCTTTCCTTATCAGTTCGATGTTGTCTGTAGTTCTTGTCGCTTCTCTTAGGCTGTCCGTAAACTTTATTCTTTGTCTTCCTCTTGCTCTTTTCCCCTCTATTTTTCCTGTTATGGCTAGATTTTCCAATCCGTCTTTTCTTATTAGATGTCCAAAGAATTCAAGCTGCTGCTTTCTTATGGTTTTTAACAATTTTCTTTTTGTACAAAAAGTTTTTAGTACTTCCTCATTGGTTATTCTTTCTGTCCATGAAATTTTTTGCATCCGTCTGAGAAACCACATCTCTGCAGCTTCCAGTTTCCTTTCTGATGTTTTTGTCAACGAAAGAGCAATAAAAATGCTAAACAACGGTGCAACCCGCATCTTTCTAGCTTCTATATATCCTGAAATATACTCAGTTGTTCGGTTTTTCAGATTGAAAATCTGTTCGCAAAATTGTCATTTCTTTGAGCAATGAGTAATATTGTTTGAAAAATCATAACTGCCCCAAATTTTGTCCAATCTTCAAAATTTTTGCATTATTCTGTTCCAATTACACCCCTTTATAACTCTCTCGCTCACAGTTTGGAGGTTACCGCAGAAAAAATTTTGCTATGGGCTTGGAACAAAATTTGACCAAAATGTTGGGGAGGGGTCCTATTTTGGGCTGTAGGGTGGACCCTACTCCCAAAATTTTCTTCTTTGGCACGGATGGTTCGAAAGAGCAATAAAAATGCTAAACAACGGTGCAAACCGCATTTTTCTAGCTTCTATATAGCCCGAAATATAGTAAGTTTAAAACTTGTATGTTCACAATTTCACATGAACGCCTTTCCCCCAAATTAAATACCCCGATTGGGGACGACTTGAAAAAATTAAATCCCCCTGCAACGGGTTAAAAACACATTAAAAATCAGTCTTAATCAGATAAATTTGGTAGGTATTAAATATGACAGCGCTACAGAAACAAAGCCGTTTTACAGTTTTCAGTCCGGTGACAGACGATGCACAATTATTAAGTGTTAAAATTTTTTAAGGCTTAGTGCACTGTTCGTCATGTTGTGACTTTTTAAGGAGAAGGGGCCCATTAATAATTTTTGCATTAGGGCCTAAAAATCCTAGCTACACCACTGCTTGCACAGCTGCCAATATTGTTAAGAGGAAGCAAAGAATAACCACTGCAGTCAAGTTGAAATCATGGCAGAAGAAAGGCTCACTGGGCAATTAGTAAATTACACAGCACTCCATGAATTTTGAAGGTGTCAGAAGACTAAAATAAAGGTTGAATAGAGCTTGGTTTATGATTTAACTTTGTTTGAAAATTGAGTTTTGACAAAGAGATAATAAATTAAACTTATATAAGTCATAAATCAAAGGCCTTATCTAAAATTACTTTAAAATGCTGAGTCAAATCCATTCTTGAAAAGTCAATGCAATTTTCCAAAGAATGTTGCAAAAGGAACAACATTGCCTAATGCATTACAATGACCTTTGGCCTGTAAACAGCTTGGAGACAACGGGTTGGGGGAGGGAAGCAGCCATCTGTTTGACTGTGCGGCCGACCACCAGGCACTTGGCCTCTGTGTACCGCAAATACCTTTGACCTGTAAACAGCTTGGATATGTCAGGTTGAAGAGGGGAGAGGCTGTCTGTTTGACCGCACGGCCGACCTTGGCCTCTGTGTACCACAAAAACCTTTGACCTGTAAACAGCTTGGAGATATCGGGTTGGAGAAGGGATCGGCCATCTGTTGACTCAATTTCAGCCAGATCTTGGGGCTTAGTAGATCAGCCATTATTAGGCAATTCAAGAAATCTGTAAGCTCCTAAATTTCCTTGTCAACTGATACGCGGGTTATAGCAAATCACATAATTTTGTACCAAAAAACGGGGTCGACCTATCTGTGAGGTCAACTTGTCGGTGAGTATGTATGGTAAATAGTTTCCCTATTTCTTATTCGCTTCATAAGAACTAACATTTGCAAGTTTCTGTTTTCGCCACAATGAAGTCAATGTCAGTGAAAGATTAATATAACCAAATTTCCATTGAAAATATGAATAGCCATTATGGACTGGCTGCTCCTTTAATAAAAATCCAACTCACCTTAGGATCATCACTGGATCAACTGTATCCTCCTTAAATGCATTAAAGTCCATTGAAAGTTTTCTTTCATAAGCCACAAGATCTGTAAAAAGACTTTGAGTTTCTTTATTCAATGAAGCTTCATCTGCGAAAAGGTCAATTTCCATTTGGACTCTTTTAGCCATCTCGTTAAGACGTGATAGCTCCTTGAACCAAACAGTTTTGTGCTGATTAATGGCAACACGTTCTTTTCTGACATTGGATGCATTTTTCAGTTTCTTAATCTTGAGCAAAGCCTCCTGTCCTAAGACTCTTTTCTCAGCAGCAAAGGCTTTCAGGCCTTCATAATCTATTGGCTTTAACTTAGCATTTAATACTCCTGACTTTGCTTGTACAGCGAGTTTCTCTGTTGAATATAACAGCAACTAATGCCAAGAATTTACAAAATATTCATCTACACAAAAATTCAGGTACTTTCCCGTTATCCGGACCCCAGTAGAGGGATGGTCTAGTTTGCTAGAGAGGGGTTAGGGTTAGGGTCAAGGTTAGGTTGGGGTAAGGGTTAGGTTATGGTCTGGGTTAGGTTAGGGTCAGGGTCAGACATGGGTCAATTACAATTGTAATTGTAATTCAATTGTAATTAATTACATTTTGCCAATGTAATTGTAATTGTAATTGATCTGTGGAAAGTTCAATTACATGTAATTGTAATTGTAATTGCCATTTGTGTAATTGTAATTGTAATTGAGCTATTGTAATTGATTTACCCAATTACAGGAATGTGAGTTTTATAAGTTCTAATAGCGTATTAGCATGTATGGGACTATGAGCCAAAGTCTTGTCAGTCTATGAATGTATGGCAGTGAATACATTGGATGGTTAGTGAATTGTCAAAGCACAACGGTTATTGGTAAATGGACTCACTGCTCTGGTCAGTTGCCATGCAAAAATTTACTTATTTACTTCTTACTGCCTTTCAAATTGGAAGGGAACCAGCTTATCATTTGTCTATTTCCTGTGTTCTGCGGCTGCGCTTTTTGTGAAAGTTTAATGCCAGTAAAGACGAGCGTAAATCAAGCAGGAGTATTATGGAATTATTCTGAAAAGTCTGATGACTTTAATAATGCTGTTTCCAATGCAAATGTTAAAGTGAAGTGCCGGTTGTGTGGCGAATTAGTGTCATGCTCGAAAAAGGTTACTTCGAATTTGTTGACTCATTTGCAGGTTTGTGAAACTTTGTTACAGTTTTTTTAAATAGGCCGTAGCATATGACTTTGTTGAACTAATTTATGTTAATTATTTTAGACACTTAAGTTTATTAAAAGAAGCAGAAAGAGTAATGAAAAGTAATTGTAATTGTAATTGTAATGGACACGTTTGTAATTGTAATTGTAATTGATCCCAATGTAATTGGCTGTAATTGTAATTGTAATTGACAAAAATCCATATAATTGTAATGTAATTGTAATTGCTTAAAACGTAATTGACCCATGTCTGGTCAGGGTTAGGTTAGGGTCAGGTTCCCAACCGAAAAGCCATTACACTTCACTGGGGTCCGGATAGTTAGTTAGTTAGTTAGTTAACAAGTCAATTTCTATAGCGCAAAAAAACATAGGAAAAGGCCAAAGTCAGGAGCGCTTTACAGTTCGTACGACGTCTGATAAAGGTGAGTTTTGAGTTTCTTTGCGAATAATTCCGGGTTCGACTCTCTTGTTACGTCACTAGGTAACGCATTCCAAAGAATAGCATTTCCTTGCATGAACGATCTTTCTCCAAATTTCGCCGTCCGTGAAGGAGGAGGAACGACCAACTTAACATCTCGCCCGGATCTGAGCTGAAGACGCCTGTTAGTAGACGGAAGTCGGTGAACCAGGGCTACCAAGTAGTCCGGAAAATACGGATCGTGCAAGGCCCGGAACATTAACATGCATCTCTTAAAGACAATTCGCTCCGGAATGCGCAACCAATGTAAAGTGTCTTTCAGGAAAGGGGAGATGTGTTCTCCCTTCTTACTCCAAAAATGACTCGGGCGGAGGCATTGAGTATCATCTGGAGTCGACAATGTTGGTAGCTAGGCAGGCCCCAGAGAATACTATTGCAATAGTCTACTCTGGTAACAACAGAAGCACGAGCCAGAAGAGTCGCCGTCGAGGTTGGTAGGTGGCGGCGAATCTCCCTGATCCTTCGGAGTTGGTAATAGCAGGACTGGATGACATTGCAGATGTGACCGTCAAACGCAAGGGATGAGTCAATGTTAACTCCCAGTAGGCGCACATCAGTTCAAGGAGGGATGAACCCTCCGTCAATCAGAAATGGTTCGCAATTAATCAAATGCCTTTTCCTGGAGGTCGAAAACCAAATGAACTCCATCTTGCCAGGATTGAGCGCAAGTCGATTGGCATCGGTCCACTTCTTTATCCTCATAATGCAGTCGCAGATACGAACGTGAAGTCCCTCAGTATCTGTGGGGAGGCAGAAAGAGTAGATTTGCAAATCGTCAGCGTATGCATGCGCCTCGAGCCCACAAGACCGAACAGTGTCACCTATGTCCGCAACATAGAGGACAAAAAGTAGGGGTCATAATACTGACCCCTGAGGCACACCACTACAGACCTGGCGCAGGGTCGACAATTGTCCATTCCAACAGACCGACTGTGTTCTATCGGTAAGATAGTTATGTAACCAGTCAAGTGCCGTACCCCGTAACCCATAGCTCAGTTCTAGACGCCGTATGATAACGTTATGATCCATGGTATCGAATGCTGAAGAAAGATCAAGTAGGCATAGAAGAGACAAGTGACCGCTTGATATAGCATCTACAATGTCATTATATATGCGCAGTAAGGCTGTTTCCGTAGAATGGCCACGCCTATAAGCTGACTGATTCCGTGGCATAAGACCGTTAGCCTCCAGGTATCGAACCAGTTGAATACTGACCGCCCTCTCCAGAACTTTCGATAGAAAGGGAAGGTTGGATACTGGTCGATAATTAGCCATCTCCATAGGATCTAAGCCAGGGCGCTTATAACGGGAAAGTACCAAAATTCATATTTACCTGTAAACAGAAATGACTCAGTAACTAGCCAGAACCAATTGCCTTCAAAACATCACAATCTTTGCAGTTCAAAAGCTATCATGACAAGTATCCAACATAATGATCATGCACTCTCCTTAATTACATTACTCACAGAATCGGCATAGCTGTGTCTGCCATGAGATCTCTTTAAAATCTATGGCACCAAAGACAGATACAGCTCGGTACCAAGATCCGTATTTATCAGTCCTGCGTCCTGCCAATTCTCTTATATGGTTCTGAGACTTGGACTCTGCAGATACAAGACTCAAAGACTACAAGACTACAGGCATTTCATATGCGCTGCCAGAGACAGCTTCTCTGCATTTGCTGGTTTGACTTTGTGACCAATGAAGCAGTCTCCAAACAGACTGCCCTCCTGCCAGTGACAGAAATTATCATGCGACGCCGTCTGTCTCTCTTCGGTCATGGGGCTCGCCAGGACAACAATATTCCGGCCCACTGTGCTATTGTCCGATGCACCGAGATGCGTCCTCCTCTGAGCTGGAGAAGACCTCCCGGCAGACCACACCGTACATGGCCCCAGCAGATTAGCGATGGTCTTCTTTCCACAATTCTTCATGAATGGCACTCAGCCATCAGTCGTGGTCACAACTCTTGCAACACGAGATTGGCACAACAGACTTTCGTCGTCCATGTGAACTAATGAATGAAATGAATGACTCTCCTTAATCAGCCATAATTCATTTCGGCAGATTAATGGATTTCACAGGTTAACGAGTTAGAGTTTCATCAGACACTCCTGATATTATAAATAATTCCAGCAATGCTAAAAATTTTCCAACAAATAATAAGCAAATTGTTTTGTCTTATCCATCAGTTGTCTTTGCTCTGATGGTAGATCATATCATGAATGAGAGTTCTGCTGCTTGTTGCCCGAGCTTTTCCACTACCATTCTGGTTTTCACATATCATCCATCCATCAGCTCCTCCTTGGTTGTCCTTAACTAGAATGACCATCAACCCTGTTAAGTATGATTTCTCTCTCCATTTCTCTTATCCATAGACTTGAGAGACTTCCTATACCTGACTAAATTCTAAAAGCCTCTGCCTTCCTCTAGTTCTTTTTCCCTCCACTTTTCAGTTACTGCCAAATGCTCCAGGCCTTCCTTCCTTCCTCCTTATGTCAGAGTGGCCACTAGAACCACTTAATTTATGGCAGAACTGCTATCCTGGACTTAACAGAATTGATGGATAATGGCCTTCCATAAAGCATGTCATGCTCTGAGGGGGAAGGTCTAAGAAAGAGTGACAGTTAATGATAGGGAAGGAGGTAAAGATCACGTGTTATATCACACTAATCATCCATATAAAACCTGAAATATACAGTGATACTTCACTTCATCTTCTGATGGATGCATTCTAACAGAAGATGACACTGGTGTGATATTATGCAAGGTACAAGAAATTTTAACTCTCAATTACATTCGTCATCATTGCTGGAAGTCCAATATTTCTAAGTTTCGCTGCTGAAAATTTAACGAGAAACTCAAATTTATGAAATAGAAAACCTACTGGTACATGATGTAATTTATGGACAACGCTTTAAAGGGGGTCCAAGATTTGTGATGAACTTAAAAGGGGGTCCGAGATTTGTGACACATTGTAACAAGGGGAAGGGCAAAAACTGTCATAAATACTGTGACGTGCTTTATGGACGGCCCCATATTTAAAATCTTCAATATAAAGCTCTCTGCCTTAGAAATCTTGCACTAAGTACATTTATAATTACAATGACATTAACTAACTAAACAATTTCTCTAGCACTGTCTTAGTAATGCACTTTGCATCAGATGATGGTCACTCCAAAGTCCATGTTCATGTAACTAAACTAAGTGAAATAGGTGAATGGCTGATAGGTGATGTCCTTTTTTGCTTGTCAGAATTTTTTGGAAGTTGAGGTTAATTCTCAATATATCTGACCATGGTAAAAGACTATCTTAATTTTGGGGGTTGATTTGGTGCCCCTGCCTCAGCGCCCGGGGGTGGTTGACCTCCACCCCATTGCAACGCCCTGGGTGGAGGATTGCCATTATGCTGTCACAAAGTCAAAAATTTATTATTTGCTTTTTAGTTTTTATCATTTTTATCTGTTGCCTTAGTGCACTTTTAACAGTCTATTAACCACTTCGCCGCCAGAGACCAAAATAATCCTGACGCCACATGCAAATATCATGAAATTTTATAATTTAATTTTTTTATTTCATTTACTGGCCTGAAAGGTTGTAGATATTATAAAACTAATAAACATTATTAAAAACATTTAAAAAGCATTAAAAGCATTAAAATCATTAAATACACTTAATAACTTGCAATTTTCGGTAGAATTTCTAAAATCATTGGGAAGCATTGATACGAATGCTTATTGCAAATTTTCAAACATTATCAAAATAAAGTAATACATTTCTAGTGATGGTTTACGAATTATTCCCATCATTATCATAAAACCTATACATTTTATTCATTTCACTTTGGTCTGTATCAACCCATGCATGAACTCGGGAAGTTGGCGCTAGATGAGTTCTCTGAATAAACTACGCTTCATACAAGTTTGTCTGATAAACAAGATGCCTGACCAAGTACGGTGAGACAAACATGTCATAGAATTGTGTTGCATTGATGTTATTTGCATCAACTTTTTACCCGCTCTGGGAAGAAAATGTATATAGATGTGGCAGTTCACCATTGGCTGACGTCCATTACAAGCGCTGGGGATAGAATTTTCGCCCCCCCCCCATTTCAAACAAAATTACGCCTAAAATTGTCACAAAAGTTATCTACAGGCCGACCTTCTTTATTGTTCATGCCAGGGATTAATAATTCCCTATGCCGGCGATTGCCAAGCGTTAATAGGAAAATTCCGGCGCTATGGCATGAGCTATTTTCCCCGTACGCCAGATTTTTCCGGCACAGGGCGGTTAAGCGGTTAAAGGAACCGTGGTTACTCGCAATTGCCTATTACGCCATAGCAGGCATAGGAATATTAGGACATCCACTGTAACTAATAGATCCCCACGAACAATGGAAGACGAAATATAAACCAGTTTTAAAAAGTTCGAGTAACCCCGACATAAAGCATCTGGTTAGATAATTAATTTACCAAGTTGGCTGATCAGTTGGGTGAGTAATGGAAAATTCATTTATCATTGATGGAAGATCATTCCAGAGAACAGATGCTGTATGATCACCTTTCCTACTACTACTACTACTACTACTACTACTACTACTACTACTACTACTACTACTGCTGCTACTACTGCTACTACTACTACTACTAGTAGTAGTAGTAGTAGCAGTAGTAGTAGAAGCAGCAGCAGTTAAAGATGAAAAAGTAGTAAGAGCAAGTGCTGTATTGGCAAATGATGATGACGACGACTACAATGATTTTTGATAATGATGACAACAATGATGCTTTTAAATGCACCTAATAATAAAATAGCAAATTCACTAATGAATACAAGGTTCAGTGAAAGCAATAACCTTCTTCATCTGCACGATGATGAGTTATAAAACTTCGCAAATCACGTCCACTCATACCACATTTAAGTCACGTTTAAAACCTTAAAATCAAGCACCAATATCATCAATTAAAATTACACATTAATTGATTTCCCATATTTACAAATATAAGTATGGAGTTTATGGTAAAAGTTGTATATGAATGGAATTTAAATAATGCTATCTCTCCTACATACATTTTACTCTCATTCACTCAATCACTCTCACTGCACCTGTATGCCAATGATGCTTGAGGCAATCAGTGAACATTCAGCTTTGCATGGGAATCAACTTATTTGGACCTCATTGCCTGTGAACTTTACAACATCTGATTCAATTATCTCATTTCTAAAGGATCTGAAGACTCACTTGCTTAACATTCAGGTGACACCTGTCAAAGCGCCCTTGAATTTGACCTTCATTACACCAAGGCGCTTCATAAGTTGTCCTGCCAATAATTATAAGACAAGGAGTTACCTCCAGTAGTCTCACAATGGTAGTTAAATATGGTTTTCAAACTCAATGACGACTGGTCAAGTCTCCTAGCACTTGACATAAAAGCTATATCAGAATTTTCATTAGGACACATCATGAAGCGGCTGGCACAACTCAAAGTTAATGCGACGATTACAGGTTTGTTTTTACAAAGTTGTCATTTGTCGTCTTATAGACTCCCATCCATGACATTTTACACAGATCTGGATAAAAGTGTACCTCAGCGTTCTAAATTGTTTCCATTTACTTGCAAGTCATTTTAGCATTCTAAATTATTTAAGTCATTGTGAAGTGCATTTTGGCTTTCTATATTATGGGTTAGGGTACCTAAACCTAACCCCAACCTAACCCTTACCCTATCCCAAACCTAACACTAACCCCTAACCTCAACCCTAACCCCAAACTCTAACCCTTAACCCTAACCCCTAAACTGTAACCACATTGTTTTTTTCGTTTGCAGACTGCATCATTATTGTGCTTCTAAATGATTGAAATAATTTAGAATGCTAAATTTCAGTGTTATAATTTAGAACACTAAAATGCACTCTTACCTATATCTGTCCTCGTATCCTTCACTTGTAAATTAACCATCTGACTACCAGGTACTTTCTAACGCAGTATTCAATCCATTCACAGACACTAAATGTTCATAAAATATCATGATCACTTATGAATATTGTATTCTAGTGTATACTGGACTATTTATATAGCGACGTAAGCATAGCATAACCAAAAACAATGGCGCTTTACAGGGGGTATGACTCCCTAAACAGATGGCTTTTCAGTCTGTTTTTGAAGATGGGCCGAGATTTAATCTTCCTAATTTCAGGTGGAATGGTATTCCACTGGAGTGGTCCGCCTCGGGAGAAGGTGCGATCACCGAGGGTTGGAATCTTTAGTGGTTTCGGGATAGTGAGGTCGAGAGCAGATGCTGATGTCAATGTCGACCGTCTAAGCGCGTCGCTAGCGGGTGTCAGAAGTCGCTCCAAGTACTTTGGACTGGCTTGGCCGGTGACGATGCCGTGAATTTTATTTTATTTTATTTCACAATGCCGTGAATATATTTTTATTACAATATAGGTCTACTTCAATGCACTTTTGGCCAAATTACTAATATTGTTACAGTAGTCTGTTTTCGGACCACTGTAACAATATTAGTAATTTGGCCAAAAGTGAAAGTGCAATGAAGTAGACCTATATTGTAATAAAAATATATTCATAAGTGATCATGATATGGGAAAACTTAGACATATTTAGAAAGCAAAAAAAATAAAGATCAGCACAAAAATACAACACTACCATTGCTCCACAAATGCTTTATGGATCAGAAACATGGAAATTAAAAAGAGCAGATGAAAACAGACTGTTGGTTGCACAAATGAGTTGCTTGAGAAAGATATTAAGAGTAAGCAGATTACAAAGAATAAGAAATTAAGACATCAGGAAAAGACTGGGGATGAAAGAGACAATAATAGATAAATCAAAATAAAAAAGACTTAGATTAGTATGGACATGTAAATAGAATGGAAAACAACAGATTCCCATATATATAAAGCACTCTATACATACATAGAAGGCAAGAGAGGAAGAGGAAGGCCAAAAAAGGTGGATAGATAACATGAAAGAAGACTTTGAAAGATGTCAGACAACAATAATAAATGGAACGAGACTAACAGCGGAAAACAATAAATGGAAAAGTTTTGTGTCTAGCTATTGCTGCTAAAGCGGGTGCTTCACTTAAGGATTTCGTCGGCGAACTTTGTCGTTGAGTTTGTCGACAAACAAACCCACCGACGTTTAGTCTTGTCTGGAAGCAAAAAATAAGCCATGCCTACAAATGCTGATGTAGCTCACATTTTTAAGATGGCTGTCGAGAAAACAACAAATCCCACAGTCCCACTAAATTACTAAAGCAATAAGACCTCCGAACTATACCACTATGCGTAACAACAATTATGTACCTGGAGTGGACAGTAGTTTCTCTGCGATCTCAAGCCATACCTCAGGCTTTTTATCACTTTCCTTATATAGATCGTCACGACAGTCCCATAAAATGGGTTGTGCCGCAACTTCTCTAAAGAGATTCAAGTCGAATTCACTCTTCAACATGTTTCTTGTAATATTCCCGTATCAATTTTCCAACGTGTTTCGTTGTTTCGTTGTTATTGTTAACTCACGCGCTGACCTTTGGACTAAAACCTGATTGGCTGAAAAGTCAAAAAATCCGCCGACAAAGTCCAGCAGATTGTGTATTCACATTCTCCGGGACTTTGTTGGCGGACGTTTACTCCCCGCCCCGAACGTCCCGCTGACAAAGTCAGCCAGTGAAGCAGCTGCCATTTGCAACCAGCTTCTCATTCAGGCAGATTCGGCCGCCGATAAGTTGGCCGACAAAGTTCGCCAACTAAATCCTTAAGTGAAGCAGGGGCTTAATGAGCTGGCAGAAAGCAACTATGATGATGACAAGTCTGTTTTCGACTTGTTGCTCAGTGTTTTCAATATTCTACTATGGGGCTGTCCATTAATTATGTCAACAATTTTTGGGCAATTTTTGACCCCCTCCCCCCTTGTCAACAACTGTCAACTTTCACTTGACCCCCCCCCCCATAATAACGTCAAAAACTTTTGAACCCCCCCAGATCAATGACAGGTCCCAATAAGGTTATTATTTTTGTGGTGATGACCATTTTTTCTATTTTTTTCTCATCGAGTGTCAAAATGTGGTGGTGATGACCTTTTCTGTCATGCTTTTTTCCATTGTAATAAGTAGTATTCCTTGAAATTTCCTATTTTTTGATTATTTGTAAAAAGTGAAATTGTTGACGTCAACTTCTCTTGACCCCTCCCCCTGTGAGCAACTGTCAAACTTTTTCAACCCCCCCCCCTAAATTGTTGACGTAATTAACGGACAGCCCTATTACTAGTTTCTATAAAGCAATAAAGTGAACATCGGTTTTTCAAAATCCCCCTCTAATTACACAATACCGTAAAGTTAATTGCAAATATTAATTAATTAATATGATAATATTAATATGATAATATTAATTAATCAATATTAATTAATTTTATATGCTACGAAGATCATTCCTAAACTCAGCAAGCGCTTCATAGATTAGATAATAGCATCACTATAGAGATGATAGGCTACATAATGTATAGATCTATGCGAGTAAGCAAGTAAAAAGGACCGCAGGTGAATTGATGCATTCGAAGCATGTAAGTAAGTAAGTAAAATCTCGTGGATATCTATGGCGCCTTGACAGCAACACAGCAGTAGCTGATTATTCTTAGGCGCTCAGCTTTTCTTAAAATAGCTATTGGACAGGTATATGATCAGCCAGGCAATAGTCAACATCAGAAGGGCAGTGAGGCTAGGTTGTTACAGCTATGGAGGAAATTATTTCAGAAAAAAGGAAAGATTTGAGCTTAGACCTGAAGATTTGAAGATACAATGCAAGAATTATAGGAAATGACGATTCATATGTTATTCCTTGAAAGTGTCCAAGTCTGCGGAGGGAAGGTGGGATCAAGTTCCAAAGTTCAGTGGCGGCGTATAAGAAGGCACGGTTGCAAATTTTCAAGAGACTGATTCAGCGTGCGTGACAGAGTGAGATGAGATGATCAACGTTTATAATAATGTGATTTTAAGTGGTTTAGGAGGCTAAGTAAGCCTGTGTGAAAACCACTGATGTAACCATCTGCATTCAATAACCTAGTTTATCTAGATAGCCTTTGAATCCGTTTACTGTTTCAACTGTCACTCCCACCTCGTCCAAACTGTTCCATTTGTCCACAACCCTTGCACTAAAAAAGTTTTTCTTTTTTGGACCAACCCTCTGCTTAAACAATTTGCACTTGTGGCATCTTGTGCTGCTATAGTGTGCCAATGTAAAGAATCGATCATATGGCACATCTACTTTCCCAGTCATTATTTTGTATGTTTCTATCAAATCCCCTAAAATTTGCCAAAATTTGCCAAAATTTGTCAAAAATTTGCAAACAAATTTTCTCGCCCCCAAGAAAAGTGTGAAATGACGCCACTGGTGAGCCCCCCTGTTTCACTCCGGCTCCGTCCAGTTGTTCCTTAGGCGGTTTTCGTGCTCTCTCGGTGGCAGAAGTAACCGCGGAGTTACGCGCCTTGCCTGACAAGTGCTGCGCCAGTGATGCTTTTCCGACGCGCCTTCTTCGTGAGTGTTCTGACATTCTCGCGCCGTTTATTCTCTCTCTCTCTCTCTCTCTCTCTCTCTCTCTCTCTCTCTCTCTCTCTCTCTCTCTCTCTCTCTCTCTCTCTCTTTCTCTCTCTATCTCTCTGTCTCTCTGTCTCTCTGTCTCTCTCTGTCTCTTTGTCTCTCTGTCTCGTCTGTCTGTCTGTCTGTCTGTCTGTCTGTCTGTCTGTCTCTCTCTCTCTCTCTCTCTCTCTCTCTCTCTCTCTCTCTCTCTCTCTCTCTCTCTCTCTCTCTGTCATCTTCGACTGCGTCCAGTCGTTGATTCCGAAACGATTTCTCTCCACTTGTCTCTGTTGCTCGCCAGTTCCTCCAGAGTCGTCCTATTTCTTCCGGTTGTTTTCCCTTCCAGCTTGAGCCCCACCGTGTTGAGGTCTTGCTTATGCAGTCCGTCCATCTTGTTTTCTGTCGTTCTTGACTTCTTTTACCCTCCTGTTTATGATAGTATGATATTTTTGGCAGTCTTTCGTTTTCCATTCGCAATATATGTCCCAGCCATTCCATTCTTTTCTTTCTTACGATGTTACTGACGAAGTCAACTGACGAAGGGTTGTTGCGTCCTGTCTCTGATTTCTTTGTTTGTTACATGCTCTTTATAGCCAACTCTCATGATCCTTCTTAGCCATTTGTTTTCACGTGCGTCTATCCTTTTTTCCATGCTGCCGGTTATATTCCACGTTTCTGCTCCGTATGTAAGTACTGGAATGACGCATGCGTTTAATATTCGCAATTTCAAGTTCATGTTTATATCATGTCTTTTGAACACCTTCTCCCTTAACCTATTGAAGACATTTCCTGCCAGCGCCAATCACCTTTTGATTTCTTTTTCGCTGCTTGCTTTATTGTCTACCTCACTACCTAGGTATACGAAGCTTTCTACCATATCCATTTCGTTGTTTTCTATTTCCACTTTTGGCCATGGTCCGTGCTGATTTGTCACCGCCATAATCTTTGTCTTCTTAAGTTCTTACTAGAACTCGAAGGCTCGCTTCGCTCGCTGCGAGCTTCGCTTCGCGTCGCTTCGCGTCGCTTCCCGTCGCTTCGCTTCGCTCGAGGCAACGACCAATCCAATTCCAATTCCAGAACGACCAATCAGAACGCTCACTCAGCCAACCAATCAGAACGCTTGAAGGTAACCAATCAGAACGCTCACACAGCCAACCAATCAGAACGCTCACACAGCCAAACAATCAGAACGCTCGAACGCAACCAATCAGAACGCTCACACAGCCAACCAATCAGAACGCTCGAATGCAACAGACATACAGATAACGATTTTAATGTTATAGATAGTTTATTTTCATGCCTATCTTCTCACTTTCGTTGACCAGTATTTCCGTTAATTCCATTATTCTTACTAGGCACTCTGCCAGTAAGCATGTGTCGTCCGCATACTCCGTGTCTTCCATATTTTGCGGTTGCATTGTTTTCCCGAGGTTACCTATTTTTTCTAGTCTTCTCATGATGTAGTCCAATATTACATTGAACAGTGAGGGAGACAAAATACATCCTTGTCTAAACCCTGTCACTATTTTGAATTCCTCCGACTTTGTCCCCTCTCACCATTGCATATGTTAGGCCTACATTGTATAAAGCCTTTATCAGTTGTATGTATTTGTTATTTATTCCGTATTTTTCTAATATTTCCCATGTGCCTTTCCTCCAGATGGAATCATATGCCTGTGCAAAATCAATGAAGCACATATATAAGTCTTTGTTGAATTCCCTTTTTTTCGATCATCTGCCGTATCACAAATATTTGATCCGTGCATCGTCTTCCTTGTCTAAAGCCGCTTTGATTTTCTCTCAGGTTCTGATCTATTTTATCCTTGACTCTGTTTAAAATTACGCGAGTGAACACTTTTCCTGATACGCTCAATAAGGATATGCCCCTGGAATTGTTGCAGTCTTTCTTATCTCCTTTCTTGTGGATTGTTTATTACTGAGCTCATGAATCGTTCGCTACTATTGGGTGAGGTTCCGCAGTTGTTTAAAGCTGCTTTCGTCAGTTCGTGACACCGCGGATAAAGTGAGTAAGTAAGTAAAATCTTGTGGATTTCTATAGCGTCTTGGAATCACAACAGTAGCTGCTTATTCTTAGGCGCTCAGCCTCTCTTAAAATAGCTATAGGGAAGGTATGTTATCAGCCAGGCAATAGTCAACGTCCAAAGGGCAGTGAGGCTAGGTTGTTAACTTGTTACAGCTATGGAGGATATGATTTTAGAAAAAGGAATGATTTAAGTTTAGACCTGAAGACTTGAGGAGATAATGCGGGAATTATAGGAAATGAGGAATCAGATTTTATTGTTTGAAAGTGTCCAAGTCTGCGGAGGGAAGCTGGGATCAAGTTCCAAAGTTCAGGTGAGGCGTATGAGAAGGCACGGTTGCACATTTTCAGGGATGACTGATTGAGTAGGCGCAAAGGCGTCGATCCACTTGGAATATTGGGGGGGCAAACCTCCGAAGTTAGGTACATGAAAAGTTGATGCTGTCATTTCTCGTTGTCCTGGTCACTCACGACTCGCTATATATATATATATATATATATATATATATATATATATATATATATATATATATATATATATATATATATAAAGATTCTTGCTCTGTTTGTCCAGTTTGTCTGTTACTTTTGGCTAAGGTTTTATTATTATATGGCTGATTCCCTCTCTCTCCTTCTATCTCTCTCTACCTCTCATATTGCCTCGATATCTCTCTCGTTCTGATTGGTCACCAATCGACGTTGCGATGACGAATGCGTAACGGGCTCTGTCCTGGGCTGTGCACGATGGATGTTGTGGCCATCTAAGGGACCTCAGGACTCTGATACTACCTTTAAAGAGAGTGTTGACAACCATTGTCTAACATATTGTTTAATCAAAACTGTGTCCTTAATTATTATTATTATTAATTTATTCCTTATTTAACTAAATCAGCGCCATCTTGCTTATAAAATCTTCTTATATTTTATTATTGTCCAATATTAAGATTCTTGCTGCTTGTCCACGACGCTGATTGTCACCAATCGACGTTGCGATGACGAATGCGTAATTGACAACCATTGTCTATTAATCAAAATGTAACAATAATTATAATCAATTGACAACCATTGTCTATTAATCAAAATGTATAATATAATCTGAAGCGTCTTAATTGCAGCTCAAACCCCGTTCCCTTTCCTCTCCCCATCCCTCTCTCAAACAAACCCCTCCCCACCCCTTTCCCCCCCCTCTTTCCATCCCCTCCCTCTCCCAACCCCCCCTTCCTCCTCCCAACCCTCCAAACCCTCTCCCAACCCCCCTTCCTCCACCCCTCTTCCCAACCCCTCTTCCCTCCCAACCCCTCTCCCAACCCCTTCCCTCCACCCCTCTCCCCATCCCTCTTCCACCCCTCTCCCCATCCATCTCCCAACCAACCATCCCTTTGGTTGAGCTTGGCTGTGTGCCTTCCGAATATACCCCCTTCCCCTCCCGCAATCTACCGCAATTTGACGCAAATGTGCAACGTCATGCCCTATAGATTAGCATTATGAGATTTTTGCATAGCTACGGAAATCTACCGCAATTTGACGCAAATGCGCAACGTCATGCCCTATAGATTAGCATTATGAGTTTCAAATGTTCCGTTTAGTACTTTAAACTTTAAAGGTCCTTTTTATAATTCCTTACGTTTCTATCGATTCCTGAAATTTTTATCCCCGGGTTTCTTGCAAAGGAATTAATCATTCATCGATTATTAGTTAAATTAAATGCATGTTTGTGCAGCGCCGAATGGTGAATAGGAGCTTGTATAGTGTGAGAATTTGCATTCTTTAGTATAGTTATATACGTGGCTACGCTAATCTATATGATACGCTCTTATACATTATGATTTCAAAACACTCATTTTGAACAAATATTAGCCATCCGCCTATGAAATCCTTGAAATACGATCAGAAATAGCGCTTCTGGACCACGTATTTAGAGAGTTTTAAACGATTTTTGATCATCCTTATGACACGGCCATGCGCCTTTTCCAAACTCCTCTTTTGTGCGCTATGTAGATATTTCTGCACAATTCCAGTCGTATAGGACAATGCACGGTTTATTATTATGTAATCGTATATGTAATTAAGATTTTTTGGCCACATTTGTGCCGTCGGTGTTAACGTGGTTTTGCTAAAATCCGATCTCTCGAATTGCGGCTTCTAGACCACTTTTAAACTATCAGTCGAAAGCCCACGCCTTTCTGACTCCGATTTTTGTCATATTTAAGATTCATTTCGCATTAATTATTTAGATATTTGTTATTGAAATGTCAATGGACATTTAGCATTATGGCCAATCAGAACGCTCCGTTCCTTGGTCACATGACCCTATTCTTCAGACCTCGGCTTCCATTGGGTTATATCTCAGATCACTGCGGCCCTGTCATTCGTTAGGAAGAACGCGCCTCAGTCGGCAGTTCGAAACGGGCTCCCGTAAGTTTACTTACCGATCCCAGCTTCGGCTGAGCAGCTCAGCTTCGGCTGAGCAGCTCTTCGTGAGCATTTCTCCCAGGCTGAGCAGCTCTTCGTGAGCATTTCTAGAGCATTTCTCCCATCGGCTGAGCTTCGTGAGCATTTCTCCCAGCTTCGGCTGAGCAGCTCTTCGTGAGCATTTCTCCCAGCTTCGGCTGAGCAGCTCTTCGTGAGCATTTCTCCCAGCTTCGGCTGAGCAGCTCTTCGTGAGCATTTCTCCCAGCTTCGGCTGAGCAGCTCTTCGTGAGCATTTCTCCAAGTTTGAGCTCCAGCTTAGCTGGATTCGAGCATTTCCAAACTCCAGCTTAGCTGGATTCGAAAACTCCCGCAGCAAAAATTTCTGCGTAAAGTAGAACTGTATAAGGTTGTTTTTTTTCTTGCTTGCGAATGTAAAGGTTTTGATGCTGTGTTTATCTGTAGGTGTGGCTGTTCTTTTTTTCTGGTGCGTTGCATCTCGGACAAAGACGACTTCCCTTAGCAGTAAGATTGACAGTTTCACTTGAGATGGCTGAACAGCCGAGTTTTCTAGTTATTGTCCCGTATTTACATAGGTTTCACGATTGACGCCTTTGCATTAGTTGTTCGACATTCATTTAGTAAGCAAGGTATTTACATAGGTTTCACGATTGACGCCTTTGCATTAGTTGTTCGACAGTTCATTTAGTAAGCAAGATATTTACATAGGTTTCACGATTGACGCCTTTGCATTAGTTGTTCGACATTCATTTAGTAAGCAAGGGCGTAGGTTTCACGATTGACGCCTTCGCATTAGTTGTTCGACAGTTCATTTAGTAGCCGAGGTAATTGAGCGTTCTTTGCATTAGTCGTTCGTCTAAGGTCTTCTGTTCGATCCTTTTTTGGCAAGTTCGGTTTCGACTACTCGGGATTTCGATATAAGGATCGCCATTTCATTTATGGTTGTGATTCGTGTGTTTTCGGCATTTATAGTAAAATAAGACGTTCTACTTTGTAGTATAATCAGTTGATGACCGACAGTTGACGAGTGGGCTGTGCTCTAGTTGCTCGTTACTGCATAAGTGTTCAATGTTGTTGATGAAGTTACTATTAAAGAATTGGTAAGATTCATATTAGTTGTTTCTCACAAGCAAGGCCACGCCTGACCGGGTGGGGACCCGTATTTTCGACGTTTAAGGCCATTCTCGAGTTAACCTACCCCGGGGTATTTCGGAGAGTTCGCCAGAATAGCACCTATATCTCAGCGGTTATAAACGTTAGAAAGACGCGGTTACGCTTCGCTTAAAGCTAATTTTATAGTGGACATTAATTATTCATCGATTATTACGGTAGTTAAGTTAGAGGCATTTTTGTGCAGGCCGAATGGTCAGCGCCTATATCTCAGCGGTTATAAACGTTAGAAAGACGCGGTTACGCTAAGGCTAATTTTATAGAGCACATTTGGCGATTTGTGTAAGTAGTTGATGTTTAATTTGTTTGTTGGAATAACGTTGTTCGAGCGAAGAGACAAGCGAGTGCGAAGCGAGCATTTTTATAAATTAAGATCCTTGCTCTGTATGTCTGTTACCTTCAAGCGTTCTGATTGGTTGGCTGGGTGAGCGTTCTGATTGGTCGTTCTGAATCTTAGGCTTCGCGAAGCGAAATGCGACGCGAAGCGAACGGCGACGCGAAGCGAAGCGAACGGCTTCGCGAAGCGAACGGCCACGCGAAGCGAACGGCCACGCGAAGCGTTTGACGAAGCGTACGTTGCAGCGTCAGAGCTTATATGTACGTCATTGAAACGTTGTTCAGCAGCATGAATTAAATGATATTATCCTATATATATATATATATATATATATATATATATATATATATATATATATATATATATAGCTACTATATATATATATATATAGCTACACACACACACACACACACACACACATATATATATATATAAAGCTACTACATATATATATATAGCTACTACATATATATATATATAGCTACTATATATATACACTATATATATATATCTACTATATAAATAATTATATATAGCTAGTTAACCTAAGAAAATATATATATATTATATATATACATATATATATATATATACATACACACACAGTGTGTAGACCAGCGGTTCTCAACCTTTATAGTACCGCGACCCTTTTAATTCAATTCCCCATGATGTGGCGACCCCCTAATGGTAAAATTATTTTCGTTCATAATGTAAACTGCTAAAAAAGAATAATTAAAATGTTCGAAATCATTATTATTCAATTGTCTCCGATGTCTATCCTCGAATGACAATTATAGTAAAACAACTAGCTATTACCAATGAGTTAATTTTGTGCAATAACAATAAAAGAGACAACCCTATATTTCTGAAGGTCTCGGGCGACCCCTGGAAAATCGTCATTCGACCCCCGTGGGGGTCGCGACCCACATGTTGAGAACCGCTGGTGTAGACCCTATACATAAAGCTCTATAGAAATTAACAAGATTTTACTTAATTACTTACTTTGTTTATATCAGGAAGTGATATAAATTCAGCCATAATTTTTGGTTACTTTTGGGTTTGTTCAATAATTTACTTTCAATTAAGCTACTTAATGTTTATAAAGGCAAAAATTCATAGTTCTGCAGCCTGCACCACTAAAAAGTATTGCTGACCAATCATATTAAAACGTAGGCATGTATACCTTACCTGCTTGAGTAGTCTATCTCGTAATCTCAATTAGAGTGTTGAGCCCAAGGTGCAGAGCAAAATGAAAAGTTTGACAAATAAAAGAGTCCAGGTTTCGTGGGCAACATCTTAAATGATATTGCATTGTCGCTTACGAGACATTGTTACATTTTTATTATCCACTACTCGGATTTAGACGTCTAAACAGTTAACTGTCTAGTTCAAGCAAGA
Source organism: Metaphire vulgaris (assembly GCA_018105865.1). Lineage (NCBI taxonomy): Eukaryota > Metazoa > Annelida > Clitellata > Crassiclitellata > Megascolecidae > Metaphire > Metaphire vulgaris. The sequence goes on along the minus strand of CM030840.1, from coordinate 10,301,002 downwards.
GAAATGTCTTAAATGCAGTCAGATGACTCAGTTCCCGTAATCTCCATAAAATTTAGACGCTTCACCGGTGATTTCGACAAACCCATACGATTTATCTAAACTTCTAAAGAGTTAAACGCCATTCTCTCAGCAGGGTGGCGTAGTTATCCCCCTCCCCGTGTTACTAACGCAGCAAGGCTGTTGTACAGCCGTCAACCAAGACTGTTGGTATTTAATTGCCTTGGCCGTCAACTATCTAAATCTAGTGAATTCGGCTCAAAAGCATCTTGACATCGTTCCCATGATGACCGTTAAGTGACATGAAAGTTTACACTTAGGGTCAATCACCCAGAGACCAGGTTCCTACAGTCCGACTGCTTGTTCGTCCCCACTGGATTAATTATCAGGTTTAAAAGGTTCACATTTGCAGGCAATCTGGATAAACGCAGTGACGGTACTTCAGTGACTTGAGTGTCAAACTATTGAGCAAACGTTATAGGGCTTACATGTTAGAGTGGGGCAACACATAATGAACAAATGCTGAGCCCACTCTAAATCAATGGAGAGAATCGGGCCCCCGTGGATCGTCATTTCTGAACCGAAACTCCAAAAATATGAAATTTCAAAAATAGAAATTTCAGGAAGAGCATGCATTGAGACTGGAAAATGTGTTAACTGGTATATAAAAAGTTGAAATATTGGGGGGGGGGCCCAACAAGTGATGGGCCCCTCTGCCCGAATTATTGGGGGGCCCGTGCCCTCGGGCCCCCTATGGATTGACGCCTATGAGTGGGCGTGACAGAGTGAGGATAAAGAAACCAAGTCTCGATGCATCTGATGTCGGCTCTTACAGACCGATCTCCAATTTGTCTGTTTTGTCGAAGCTACTTGAGCGCTTCGTCTCTAGGCAGCTCATTGACCATCTCGCAGTTTCTGGTCTCCTTCCTGAGCTACAGTCTGCCTATCGTGCTTTCCATTCGACTGAAACGGCTGTTCTTAAAATCACTTCCGATATACTTCGCGAACTTGATCAGTGTAAGTTTGCCCTCCTCGTTCTTCTTGACCTTACGGCCGCATTTGATACTGTGGACCATTCCATCTTACTGCGTCGCCTTAACATCTCTTATGGCATTAGTCACGTGGCACTCAGATGGTTTTCCTCCTATCTTGACCACCGCACGCAATTCGTCCGCTGTCCTCACTCCAGGACCCATCCATCTTGGGTGACCTGTGGCGCCCGCAGGGCTCGGTCTTAGGTCCAATTTTATTCACCTAGTATGTGGCCGATCTCATACGTATCATCCTCAGACACGGGCCTTACGGACATCTTTTTGCGGACGACACTCAGATCTATGGTGGCTGTTGGCCGTCTGAAACCCATCTGCTTCTCGAGCGTCTCACCCGGTGCTTGGATGAGCTGTCAGTCTGGCTGAAGTCTAATAGGCTTCAGATTAATGTCTCTAAGTCTGAGGTTCTCTGGCTCGCCACCGTGAGGCAACAACACCTGTTGCCGCGTGACTTTGTCAAGATCCACGATCTTGAGCTTCACCCGGCTGCCTCAGTGCGGAACTTGGGCATTTACCTTGATAGTGCGGCGACCCTGAAGCTTCGTGTATCCAAGACTGTCGCCAGTTGTTTCTCTTCGCTTCGTTTGATTAGGAGTCTTCGTCGGTCTGTCCCTCAAGCTGTCCTCAAGACGTTGGTTGTTGCTCTTGTTCTGACTATAGGTTGGACTATGGCAACGCTGTTCTTGCAGGGTCACCTGCCCATTTCTTTGATCGTCTGCAGTCAGTTTTGAATAGTGCCTCTCGTCTCATCTTTCGTTCTGCCAGATATGATCATGTCACCCCGCTTCTCATGGATCTTCATTGGCTGTCGGCGCCTGAGCGCATCACGTTCAAGCTATCAACCCTTGTACATCGCTGCCTTCACGGGTTGGGTCCGAACTATCTTGCATCTGAGTTTCGCAGCGTTTCCGACCTCGCTGGCCGCAAGCGACTCAGATCGTCAACGACATCGTTGCTCATCGTTCCGAGAACGCGTCTCGTCACCGTCGGAGATCGTGCTTTCCCGGTGGCCGCCGCGCGTACTTGGAACTCGCTCCCTGCCGACATACGGGTGTCACCGTCGCTGGATATTTTCAGAAATCGACTGAAGTCCTGGCTTTTTAAGACTAGCTACTTGGTTTACTTCTGTTGAAAGCGTTCGCGCAGTCTTTTTGACGAGTCACCACTCTAATCTTGACGTTCTCTTACTTACTTACTTACTCACTTCTGCCACGTGATCCACTCACTCGCCCATGGAAAAAGGTATACGTTTAGTGTAGGCAGACTGATGAGCATTATATAGTGAGTTATTTGAAAGGTGTTCGTTCAGTCTGGAAAGCACAATTTTCTCAGTAAGTTTTTATAAAAGAGAAAGATTTGAGATGGGGCGATAGTTATTAAAATCTTCTCTGTCAAGACCAGGCCTACAATGGTATGCGTAAATAACTTTAGATATGTTTTGAATACATGATTTCTTATCAACAGGAAATTCTAGTACAAATATTCGAAATTTCCTTTACGTTTCGTTTGACCGAATTTCCAGTTTTCTAAAAACTTGAGCATCGATGCGTTTGAGTCATGATATCGTGTATTTCTAAAAGTTTGAACGGCAGCACTGTTTGCATTAATTGGAAAATGGCTGCCAATACCCCTCGAAATGATCGGGTATTATGATTCTTTCCGTCGAGAACAATGAACGTTGGAAAGACGAACTATCCAGCTGATACATCAGTGACCGAGATGTCTGGCGATTTGGATTTGTCTGCTTCATATTTCGGAACAGGTACTTTAAACCGTTGTATAGAGGCACTGTTCTTCGACGCCTTTATGAGTCACCGCTCTACTGGACGCTAAGGAGCCTTCAGCTGCTGCAGTTGATCTCCTCTATTGTTAGAAATGACTTATATCGCTGTTTTTAACAATCGCATTTTTCAAAATCACAGTTTTTATATGTCAAACTGAAAATACTGTTGGAAATGAATAAAATGATATCTAATTGATGACAGATTCTACGGAGTGTTTATCGCCGATTTGTTTAGCGCCTGTCTAGACCGAATGCGTTCGAATTGATGTTTTCAGCGCTTTTCCATCGCATTCAATACTTGTTTCCTCCTAACCTGTGTTTCTACAAACAACCGGTTGTACATGTTATTTTAACTGTGTGGTTGCTTCGTTAGATATTTATTAAAACACTTCGTTAGGTATTTATTAAAGCGGTCCATTTTGTAGATAGCTGCATATCAATTTCACTGCCTATTGCCTATATTTGGCTTCTACTGACTACTTTCGGCCGGCGGGGCGCCCCTTCCCACCATCTACCCATTTCTGGGCACTGTGAAACTTGACACATTACACACGCCATTTTAATTTCCACCCTGTCCAGGTGGACATATGACTATCTGTGAAGAAAGTGACTATTCGCACTCTGGAGTGCGAACAGTCAAAACGGCCTATTTGCACCCCACCAATCAGAGCCGTTATTGGCGTGGCCATATCACTTGCTTTCGTGCAATGTATTGTTGTTTGCTTACATTATGGATTTCGTAGCATGCTTCAGAAGGGTATGGGGCACAATGTGCTTGTTGTGGCCTTGAATGCCATCATTTTAAGCCAAACAATGATAATAAAATTAGCAATAGGTAATAATTACAGGTGACAAAAGTTTCCATTCAAGTAAAATTTTACTGCTGTATTTTCCTTCGTTTAGTCACAACATTTACAGATTCCAACCAGACTAACTAACTAACTAACTAGCTACACTCTAAGGGTGTGTAATTTAAGTCAAGTATGTTTTATTCATTGACATTTTTTCAGTTGTTGACAAATTTGCAGAACAATGAAGATTATGTATCCAGCACACATAAAGTGTATTGCTAATTGTGAAAAGCAACAGCAGAGTGTGGAAAGGCAGAGTTTAATATTTTGTGCTATGGAGTGCAAATAGGCGGACTTTAATATCTTGCCCTACGTTTTAGTGTGCATATGCACTCTAGAGTGCCAATAAGCCTTTGTCAGGTCAGTGCACTACAGAGTGCAAATAGGTGGAGTTTAATATCTTGCCCTACGGAGTGCGAATAATCTCATTCATCTGTGAAATAAAATCTTATCCTGGGCATTGAACCCAGACCTTTCCATCATGCTCTGCTGAGTGAGCAATCAGGGACTATCAAAACAGGCCCTATCACAGCTATATTGCTGTCTGAATTATAACTACAATAGCTTGTGAGAACCATTGATTTTATTATAATACAGTCTATGACAGCCATCATGATGGTTCACGGGCTTAATTTGTTCCATAGAGATGTTTTACAGTAAACCCCCGTTATCCCGCCCATATCCGTCCAGCGTTCTATTTTGGCGAGGGGCGGGGGTGGCGACATAACGGGGGCAAGTCAGTTGAGTAATCCATTACAAAGCATTGTTGAACTCTGTGTGTATATATATATATATATATATATATATATATATATATATATACTATATATCCTTACTTTCTTCCCCGTCTCTCACTCCTCCCTCTCTCTTCTCCATATTATATATACTATATATATATATATATATATATTAAAGTGGTCGAAAAATTTTTTTGTCACGGAACTGAGGAAATATTTGCATTTCCGTCTGATTTGAAAGAAAATCACAAAAGAACTATTTTTGAACATGTGGAAGTGCCCCATTTTTAATTAGGAGAGTTTGTACATTACTCGAAAATCACACAAATTTGTATGCCATCAATGAATGATCAATAGACGATCGGCATTTCACAGTTACTCACTCAGTAAGTGTTTATTACAAGAAGTTTTCACAAAAATCTTTTTTTGACTCAAATAGGGGCATTAGATTTCGATAATTGACTCGGGCGTGAATAAAACCGTCTCTTGCTTCAAATCAATGAACTGCTGTTGAAGCATCTGTTACTAGTTTTATGCAACGCTCCACTCCTTGTGTGTGATTCTTGTAATCCAAAGTAAGTGGGACAATTCCTAGCTTGGCAATATCTTCATCTAATACGTCTTCACTCAACTCTGGCATATCGTGGTCACATGTGGTATTTTCAAAACGAACAAGGAATTTACTGTACTTTCGCAGTGCTGCAATTCATTACACAATGAGGTCAGAGAAACTTGAGGGTCCATAGGTGGATCCATCCAACCAACGTTTTAAACAGATTTTCAAAGGCAATTAATTCATTTAAGGCATTATTAATCTACGACAAGAGTAGCATAACTGGAGCTAAAGTCAAGAGCGCTTTACAAAGGAGTACACTTATAAGAGATGTTAAACCAAAAGCCGACGGACTGATTAATGTTGCAAGCAGTTCCAATTCGAAGGCGGAGGGACGATCAACAATGTCCACTTGGAACGAAGTTCCGGCGCGTCTGTCGCACACGCAGTGTTGATATGTAGTCAGGACAGGTGGTGTCAGGGCCCAGCAAACAAAACCCAAGCCAGTGAAGCTTGTCTCCAAGCATCGGTGTCACGTGATCATTCCAGCGGGCTCCAAAGATCAGCGAGAGGATGCATTGAGCACCGACTGGAGGCGGCTTAGCTGGCTCTCTGAAGGCCGAGGAGGACTCCATTGCATTGGTTTAGTTCAAGTTGTGATGGCATTATGCCTGATGCTTTGATTCAGTGATAATAAAAACGTGTCACATTACTTATATGATCCGTGAGCGACATGTCTCATCAAAAATAACACCGAGCAGTCGCACGCGGTGGTAGAGGGAGCAATGACAGTGTCTTCTATTTCAAATGGTGTCCTGTTTATTTGGGATCTCCTTCTCGGGAGCTTAGCCAAAGGAACTCAGATTAGATGACATCCATGATTTGACCTCAGCTATGCATTCAATGATCCTTGACCGCATCTATCCGAGTCTGCCGGTAGACAGAAGGAATATATTTGGCAAGGCTTTGATGATTCGCCAACATCAGCAACATACAGTATGAACAAAAGAGGCCCAACACAGACCCCTGGGGAACACCACTCAGGACATTGCTGTATGCGTTTCTGCATTCTGCATCTCTGCCATAAGATATTTATCATGATTATCAGAATACTACTGTCTCGGTGGAGTGCCCTTTCGTATGCTGACTGGTTCTTTTGGCATAAGATCATTCTTCCAAGATGATGAAGGTGAGAAAAGGGAGGTTGGAGACAGGTCTTAGTGAGTGGCCGTTTGAGATGTGGTATAACGATGGCTCGTTCCATGCTGTTCAAAGAAGCAGTCTGTGTTCAAGAATTCAATCAAGAACATAGTGGATCCAGGAGGCAATCTTATTCGATGATCTGACAAGCTCTATGACTTCCTCAGTCGTTGGGTCTATGAATTCCAAAAGGTCAGGTCCAGAGTAATGAGTGAACGTCACAAGCACAGCTGAAGTTATCAATCTTATCATCGATGATGTCGATGAAAGTCATCAGCTGAGAATTCAAGACATGCCTTCAAGTCATTTGTATGCAGCATACATATAAACCAATTGACTGAATGTTGCAGCATGCAATTGTGTCATTTCTATGACGAATCAAACAAATCAGACACATATTTAGTTCAATCTGATGGATTTCAGCTTTACAGTCTGTGTTATTGTATGTACCATAATACTGCACATCTGCATCTGCATTCTGCATCTTGTTATCAATTTTTTTGTGAGTTAGTTTAATTGCCACCTGGTTCTTCAACAAGAACATAGTGATCTTCAACAATAATATCACAATACCACTTGCTATTTTTGTTTACTTTGACTAAAGGGGCATTCCATCTCCCATCGACGTAAATACCTGTTATGGATTTGTGTGACTGTCTTACTGTATACCTCGCTGCCAATGTTTCTTTAATTTATGTCTCTCGCAGAATGTACTTTGTTCTTATCAATTACAAAGCTTTGATCTTCTTTGCTTAGAAAGCCAAAATCGATAAGCACTGTTCGCTTCTTTTGCTAGGTGCAGAAGAGGTAATCGCATTTGATTTTATCTTATTTTTTCTGCAAAAAGAGTTCAGCATCGCTATCAGAAAATACCTCACAGTTGCTTTCTCAATCACTCCCTTCACTATCATTGACTTTGTCTTCACCAAGATCTAATATTTATTATCACTATCCGATGTTTTCGTTACTCTTTTAGCTTTGTCTTCTTCATTGTGCTTTCGTTGCATCCTTTTTCATAACCGCTTTGTTGATTCTCGTCTAAACTTCCAATAAACATTTTCCTTGAATTTCTTTAATCCAATAAGAACAACTGTTCCTGTTGGGACTTTCAAATGTTTAGGACACTTGCAAGACGTGTTGATTTGTTTTGTGGATTCGTCATAGCAAATGACACAAGTGCATGCTGCAATGTCAAACAAAGAGTTCAAGCTATTCAAGTAGGTGGCTTGGCGTGTTGAACTTGACTTAGAATCGACATAGTTCTGAACCAGTGAAATTAGTGTTTGACACATTTCAAGACAGACGGAGAGTGAAGTGTTGGAATGAAAGCCTTGTTCCAGAGATTGATGATAGCCTCTGACACAACTATTTTATTGTCTTTGTGTCATTCTTTTTTGTTTTGATGTGCAAGAAGTGCTGTCCAACTTGTGTATTTGTCGGCATCATCTTGAAAGGAATTCTATAACATTGTCGAATATAGCATTCCATGTAATGTTTCTTGTTCTCATAATCGAAACCACACTTTCCAACATTTATAGAATAAAATTGAACAGTGTACCGTTAAAACAAAGAGGCAATCAAATTACAGTCGAAAGTTAGGTAGAAAAAAATTGTATGCCAAAATAGCAAGCAATAACAATTCTGTAACAAATGAGCAATGCTGATAAATACTACAATCTTTAGGGCCAAAAATGGGGCGTTTGTAATAGCACAACTACCATTTTATTAGTTGTTTCTTTCTTCAGACTTCATTTTCACAAATAATTACCAAGTTCGTAATGAAATTCAAAAAATTTTTATTTTGACCCACCCTAATATATATATATATATATATTAGTTGGTTGAAACATAAAAATTTTTGGAATTTCTTTTACGGAACTTGTAATTATTTGAGAATTGAAGTCTAAAGAAAGAAGCAACTCATAAAATGGTAGTTGCACCATTGCAAACGCCCATTTTTGGACCTAAACATTGTAGCATTTATCAGCATTTCTCATTGATTACAAACTTGTTGTTGCTCCTTATTTTTGGTGCACAATATTTTTAATCTACCTAACTTTCGACTGTAATTTGATTGCCTCTTTGTTTTGACTGTGCCCTGTTTAATAATTGATGCTATAAATTTTGGAAAGTGTGGTTTCGACATGAGAACAAGAAACATTACATGGCGTGCTATATTCAGAATGTTAGAGGACTTCTTTCCAATATGTTGCCAACAAATGCACAAGTTGCACAGCACTTCTTGCACATCAAAACAAGAAAGAATGACACAAAAACAATGAAAAAGAGGCTGCCAGAGGCTGTCATCGATCTCTGGAACAAGGCTTCCATTCCAACACTTCACTCTTGGTCTGTCTTGAAATGTGTCAAACACTAATTTCACGGTCCAGAACTATGTCGTTCTAAGTCAAGTTCAACACGCCAAGCCACCTTCTTGAGTAGCTTGAACTCTTTGTTTGACATTGCAGCATGCAATAATTGTGTCATTTGTTATGACGAATCCACAAAACAACTCAGCACATCTTGCAAGTGTCCTAAACATTTGAATGTTCTGCAACAGGAACAGTTTTCTTATTGGATCAAAGAAATTCGTGGAAAATGCTTATTGGAAGGTTAGACGTAGAATCAACATTACAACGTAAACAATTGCACAGGTGACCCCTCTCTCTCCCGCGACTCTCTCTACCTTGTCACTGTCTCTCTCACCCACCCTCCCTCCTCCTTCCCTTCCTGCTCTCTCCTCTCCGTCTCTTGCCCTTGGTTGCGGGCAATTGACTCTGAGGAATTCCGATCCCTAGCCACACTGATTTAGGGAGATGGTGTGGACAGATGTCTTCCATTTAATTGTTCCCCTTGGCATTTGTTCCCACTGGCAAGCGAGCGGGGGAGGTTTCATGGGTGAAAACATGGCTTTCGTTATACTATACTTAACAGTACCCTGTACAGCCTAACGAAAGCGATGCTTTGACAGTGAAATGCACCTGAGTTTGTGGCAATGGCGAGATTAACGAGGTCAAATTACATAGGACCAAACCCAATGCCTTGATGGCGAGGGCGAGAGGCGAGGGTGGCAGCTTTTCGAGGTAGAATGCATGGCAGGAAATCTGTTCCAGACCAACGCGTGGTGAGAGACGAGTTTGGCGGCTTAACGGGGGGCGAGAAAGCGAGGTTTTACTGTAGTTGGCCTGTGAGATCCTTTCCCAGAAGAAATTTTTAACAGATATTTCTCCTAAGCTTCCACTTTTTATGTGCATTGTATAAAAGGAACAGGTCTGTAAATGTGTGTAAACCTTATTTATCCATTCAGAAGTTTCAGTGAGGATGGGTTGTGTAGGCAAAGAGGGATGGAAATTGGGATTGAAATTCCTCTTCCCCTCCATTTCAGCCTACTAGTGTACCTGGCCCATAGTTCATGCATTGGTGATCTTATGGTTCTTGAACTAGCTTTGCATACAGTACTCAGAGATGATGAAGATGATTCAGAGATATTGTGGGGACTTCTGAGATGTCTAAGTAGGCATTTGGAGGCACGAGGGTACTCGGGCTGGATTTGTGCAAATCCAAAAAGAATTTTTTCAGGAGGGTGATGATAGGTGTGATAGTCAACAGCATAGTTAAACTTACTTATATTGCAGCTTTTTTACTCTGTAATAAATTGCAATTAAAGTCTTAAAATATGCTTAGGTTCATATTAAATATCCGTCTGATAGAAGATTTGCTCCAGAATACGGAAGCTAGCATGCGGGTCGGTCAAAATCTCTCTGCTCGATTCTCAACTACATCTGGTGTGAGACAGGGCTGTATACTCGCACCAATCCTCTTCTGCATTGCCATCGACTGGATCTTAGATCACATGTCTGTGAACCATGGCATTAGCGTTGGGTCACACTGCTTCACAGACCTGGTCTATGCAGATGATACAACTCTGTTTCTACCTTCTGCTACCAATGCCTCTGAATGCCTCTCTAGTTTCAGCCATGCTTCTGCTCCTCTTGGTATGAAGGTTTCCTGGACTAAAACCAAGTTACAGAACCTAGGATGTGGATCACAGCCCCCCTCTATCGTGGTTGATTGGGAGTGTGTTGAGTCAGTAGACAGTTTCACATACCTTGGTAGCGTGCAGTCCTCCAACGGACACTGTCATCAAGATCTGACCAGACGCATCACCCTAGCCTCTACTGCCATGTTCTCCCTGCATAATATCTGGCAGGACAGACGTCTCTTTCTGGCCATCAAGCCCCATCCGTACCAGACACTTGTTCTGTCTGTCCTACTTTACGCTACCGAGACCTGGGCCTTACTCGCCTCGGAAGTAAGGAAGTTGGAAGTCTTCCACATGAGGTGCCAACGTCAGATCCTTGGAGTACGCTGGTATGACTTCATTACCAATGCGGAGATATCCTCACGGACTGGATTACCATCACTCAATGAACTGATAAGTAGGCGCCGCCTTGCCATTTTTGGACATGCAGCCCGCCTCAAAGAGACAGTTCCTGTTAATCAAGCCCTCCACTGCTACGTCGACCTCTCCATCGGTCGTCCACCTGACCGATCATGGAAGCGCTGTCCTGGTCGTCCCAGGAAAAGATGGATCAACCACATCCGTTCCCAGACCAGCGAGATTCCATCTACTCTCTGGAGTCGTGCCATTCGGCGGGGTCATGGTCAAGGGGTGACGCAACGGACCCCGCCGGCCACGCGCTTCTGATGATGATATTAAAGTTGATCACCATCTGAACCTATATTGAACCATTGAGCCTGGACATAAATAGGCTTAATGGTAATGAAGGAAACCAAAGTTTTGGGGTCTAAAATTTTAATTATTTGAACAGTGATGGGTTAACCCCAGCTAATTTAACAGGGTTACACGTCACTTAATCCCGCGTCACTTAAACCCGCATCAGATAGACATGATCTGATAATACATGTGTCATTTAAACCTGCGTCACTTAAACCTGCGTCACTTAAACCAGAGTCAGTTAAACCCAGTCAGATAATACCGTAGTCGTGCACTGAGTTTAGACAATATTTGTTTAAATACTTGTGTGCTGCTGGGTTTTGTGTTGTTGTGTATTTGAAGTCAATTGCACACTTTTCGCATTCGTGACAATTTTTACCTGTTTATTAGGCTACGTTGTTGGTGTGGAGTAACTTCCGTGTTTGTTTTAATTTTTAGCATTTTTGGTGTTTTTAACCTCTTCCAGGGGTTCGCCGTTTATAAACGGTGGCAGAAAATCATATCCAAATGGGGTTTGCCGTTTATAAACGGCGCACTAGATAAGTGAGTGTGTACCCGGGACATAACATTTTTACATCAATCCAATGCGGGAATCGATTTAGTTACCATCCATTCAATAGATGGCAGCACAGTTTTCGATAATGCTGACTATACATGCAAGGGATATTGACTGTAGACTGACCAAGGCTGGGAAATGTATAGGAAAAATTTTCAGCCGGAGGCTAGAAAAATCATAACTACGCCAAATATGGTCCGATCGTCAAAATTTTTGCACTATTCTGTTACAATTACATCCTCTAAAACTCTCTCGCTCACAGTTGGGGGGTCACCGCTGAAAATTTTTTTTATTGAGCTTTGAAAAATTTTTTTGGCGATGGTCCGATTTTGGGGTGTAGAGTGGACCCTACCCCCAATTTTTTTGCACGGATGGTTCGAAAGACCAATAAAAATGCTCAACAATGATGCAAACTGCATCTTTCTAGCTTCTATATAGCCTGAAATATACTCAGTTGTTCGGTTTTTCACATTGAAAATCCGTTCGCGTAATTGTCATTTCAGTGAGCAATGGGTACTAGGGTATGAAACTTCATAACTACCCCAAATATGGTCCGATCTTCAAAATTTTTGCACTATTCTGTTCCAATTACACTCTAAAAGTCTCTCGCTCACATTTGGGGGTTTAGCGCTGAAGACGTTTTGCTATTGACCTTTGATCAAAATTTGAACAAAATGTTGGGGAGGGGTCCGATTTTGGGGTGTAGAGTGGTCCCTACCCCCAACTTTTTTCTTTTGGCATGGATGGATAGAAAGAGCAATAAAAATGCTCAACAGCGGTGCAAACCGCATCTTTCTAGCTTCTTTAGAGCCTGAAATATAGTAAGTTTATAACGTATATGTTCACGTTTTCATACGAACACCTTTTCCAAAAATTAATTCCCCCGTCGGGGGATGACTTAAAAAATTTAATTCCCCCTTTAAAAGGTTAATGTGCACCTTTCTATTGTTAAAATTGATTCTTTCAGACGTTCTTACTGATTTTCAAATTATGGTATGATTATCAAAAGAAATTATGGTTAAAACATTTTAACTGTATGTGTTTAATATGTGTTTAAGTTACATGGGTTTAAGTGACACGGGTTTATGTGACGCCAGTATTATCAGAACGTGTTTAACTGACGCGGGATTAAGTGACACCAAATCTTTAACAGAAATTTTATATGACTAAGTATTCAATTATATTTAATCACTATGTGTGAATTACCATTTATTTGTTTATTTATTATTACTAGTGCTATCCTGTAATCACGATTAATGCGTGATTAATGCGTTAATCTGTAAATAGCGATTTTTTTAATCACGATTAAAAAATTAATTGCGTCATAATTAATCACCTCATATTTCTCTAAAGAAACTTTTAAAAACTGAGCTTGAAAGTGATAACATCACGAGTTTTTGTTTGAAGTTGACTGAATTGGATGATGCACGTGCTATATGGGGTGGTCCATTAATTATGTCAATTTTTGGGCAATTTTTGACCCCTCCCTTTGTCAACAACTGTCAACTTTCAGTGACCCCTCATAATTATGTCAAAAACTTTTGACCCCCGCACTAAGACCAGTGACGAGTCCCCCAAAAAGTTTAGAAGGTTATTATTTTTTCAGCGATGAGACCTTTTTTCCTATCTTTTGTTCATCATGTGTCATAATGTGGTGGTGATGATCTTTTTTTGCTTGTCAGGCTTTTTTCCATTGTAATAAATAGTATTCCATGAAATTTCCTATTTTTATCATTTGTAAAAAAATGAAATTGTTCACGTCAACTTCTCTTGACCCCCACCCCTGTCAACAACTGTCAAACTTTTTCAAACCCTCTCCCCTAATTTGTTGACATAATTAATGGATAGCCCCTATAATGTTATGCATGGTCACTAGTTGAAATTCTGAAAGTCTGTTCTGCAACTGGTGCATTGTTTATTTCAATTTATTGGGCCTATTACTTCGGGTCCAGAATAACGTTGCTAAAGAAAATGCGATTAATCGCGATTTAATAAATTAAGAAGCATCGTAATTTACATTTTATTTATGTTTTCTGAATTTTTCATATGAAGAATGATGAAGATATCTTGGACAGAGATGAAGACAAATGAAGAAGTAAGTAAGTAAGTAAAATCTCGTGGATTTCTATTGCGCCTTGGAAAGCAACACAGCAGTAGCTGATTATTCTGAGGCACTCAGCCTTTCTTAAAATAGCTATGGAAAAGTATATTATCAGCCAGTCAACATCCGGAGGACAGTGAGGCTAGGTTGTTACAGCTATGGAGGAAATGATTTTAGAAAAAGGAAGGATTTAAGCTTAGACTTGAAGACTTGAGGAGGTAATGCAGGAATTATAGGAAATGAGGATTCAGATGTTATTGTTTGAAAGTGTCCAACTCTGCGGAGGGAAGCTGGGATCGAGTTCCAAAGTTCAGGTGCGGCGTATGAGAAGGCACGGTTGCACAAATTTTCAGGGATGACTGATTCAGTGGGCGTGACAGAGAGAGGTAAGATGATGAACGTGTGGGTCGAGGAGGCTGAGGGGTTAATAGTGATCTAAGGTAGACAGGTTTTGATGACTGAAGTGAGCTATATGTAAGTGTTGTTATCTTATATTGGATATGTTCAGTTATTTTAAGCCAATGTAATGATTTTAGTATCCATGGTGAAATATTGGAGAATTTAGGTGACTTAGTAGCAGCACGAGCTAGTGCATTTTGTATTCATTGTGATTTGTTGATGGAGGCTTTGGGAAGGTTGTAGTAGAAGGAAGGAGTTACAGTAATCTAATTTGGAGTGGACTATTGAGGTGGCAATTGTGGAGGCAGTTTTGGTATCGAGGTAAGGACGTAGGCGACAAAGGTCACGAATATGAACATAGCAGACCTTTGAAAGTTGGGAGATTTGTGATTCGAAGTTTAGAAAAGAATCAAATTTTAATCCGAGATTTCTTGCAGTTGGAACAGGGGTAATTGTGGTGTCAGGAGCCAAAACTAGTTGAGGATTGTCAATTTTTTTGAGTTGTAAGGTTATTTACCAATTGCAGAATGATTAATTAATTATTTGCTACTTAAAAATCTATTAAAGTTACCGTGTCAACTTTTGTTAGCTGTGGCTTAGTAATGACCTAGTCACTCATAAGTACATTGAAATACCTAAAGAATTTTGTTTATTATTTACTGAAGTGTTGTGGAAATTTAGGAACTTTGCCACAGCCTCTTTTCTGACACATGTGAAGAAAAGAGAACATGGCAAAAGTAGTGAAACATAAATGAGAAAAATTTTTAAGCAAGATTTGATACATTGTAAAATGCTTTGATGACCCAGAAATGAGCCGTCTCTGAAAAGGTTGGTGCTAGTGAGTTCTGGTAAGATTTTTGGTGTGGCAGAAATAACAAAGTTTTAAAAATGTTAGCAATGTGCAAAACATGCCCTGTGATTCTTTCTGTGTTGATTGGAGCAGTTCAGACTTGGCTATGGAATTGCTAGAATTACTAAATGTTTCTTGTGATAAGTTGAATATAGAACATTTCTTGATGTAAAAGTTGTAATGATGCTCAACGTGTAGTAAAATTAATGCAAGAATTGCAGATGCATATGGGCCAAGCTATTTTGTGATTGAAAGTACTATTGCCGGACTCCAGCTGCAGCAGAACCCTGTACTTGCCCTAGAAGGTCAATTTAGCATCCAAACAGAACCATATCCTCAAATTTGGCCCAAATGACAAGAACCCTCAAGTTGAACTCTCCCATTTCTAACTAGAATACAATTATTGGTTGGAAGTATTTAGATGTTGCATTGTTGTGACTGTGATTGCTGTAGTAATTAATTATTTTAATTTCATTTCTTATACTTATAGAACCCAGCTAAACCCAATGATAAAAAATAGTTATGAAGTGTGATTGTAGGTATTTTTGGCACACTTGAATATAATCTGATGTTGGTCATTTATTGTTTTAGAAAATGACAGGCCAGATAGACTAGAAGGGATGCAAGCGACAAGCATTGTGTCCTTGTTGAAGGAGAAAATTGCTTTTTTGTCAGGTAAGGTGGTTTTAGATTTTATGTTCTTTTATAACAAAATTAAAGAAGATGAATGCTGCAGTGCTTGAAGATCTTTTGACATACAGTTTTTGTGTAACTTTTAAAATATATTTTTGCCTGTGATTAAACAGATATAAATTTTGTGATTTTCATAATCTTCAAAATCCTACACGGGACCAGTTGACATGGAATGATCTCACGATGCTTTGACCTTAGTTATATACAACATATAATATTTAGGCGGGAAGTTAGCAGAGTGGCAACAGCACTGGACGATGGAGAAGAAGGTTGCAGGTTCGATCCCCACAGGAGCCCTAAGGTCGACTCGACCTTACTCGCTAGAAGGTGGTAGTAAAATGAGGAGCAGCGTTAAGCTGCGAAGTAAAACATGGGTCTGGGAAAAGTAATGGCAACCTACCCCAGATTAATGGTTTATGCCAACTACGTCGCTGATCGGAACCCAATGCTCTGACTCGAGTACGGGACCTACCTTTACCTTATAATATTTAGAGTGGTTGTGGCTCAAGCATTTTAAAGGGATAAAGTTATAATAATTTTCATAATTACCGTATTTTCGCGCATATAAGACGCACCCGCGTATAAGACACGGGTTTTGTTGATTTGTGTTAAAATAATTATGTATAAGACGCACCCACATATAAGACGCACCAAAAAGGCTCCCGGCCACCCCGTCAGCGCGCCCGGCAACCCGCCGGCGCCCGGCAACCGTCGGCGCCCGGCAACCCGTCCGGCGCTCCCGGGCGCCGGGCGCTCGGCGCTCGGCGCCCGGCAACCCGTCGGCGCCCGGCAACCGTCGGCGCTCCGGCAACCGGCTCCCCCTCGGCGCTCCCGGCAACCGCAACCCGCGGCGCCCGGCAACCCGTCGGCGTCCCACCGGTGCGCTCCAGCGACCCGTCGGCGCCCGCGTCCCAGCGTCCCAGCGACCCGCCGGCGCCCCAGCAACCTGTTGGCGCTCGGCGACCGTCGACGCTCCGGCGTCCCGCCGGCGCGGCGGCGACTGTCAGCACTCCCGACAACCCGTCGGCGCTCGGCGACCGTCGGCACTCCCGGCAACCTGTCGGCGACCGACCCGGGCGCTTGGCGACGGCGCCGGCGACCGTCGGCGCTCTCGGCAACCGTTTTGCACTCCAGCAACCCTTGGCGCTTCGGGGTCCCGCCAGCGCTCGGCGACCCGCCGGGCTCCCGACCCGTCGACACTCCCGGCAACCCGTCGGCACTCCGGCAACCCGTCGGCACTCTTGGCGACCCGACCCGGCGCGCGGCGACCCGTCGGCGACCGGCGACCGGCGCCTCGACCGCGGCGACCGTCGGCGCTCGGCGACCGACCGGGCGCTCGGCAACCGTTTGCACTCCGGCAACCCATTGGCGCTCTGGCGACCGTCGGCGCCGTCGGCGCGGCGACGTCGGCGACCGTCGGCGACCGTCGGCACTCGTCGGCAACCGTCGGCGCCTCGGGCGACCGACCGGCGCCCGGCAACCCGTCGGGCGTCCCAGTGACCCGCCCCGGCGCGTCCCAGTGAGTCGGGCGCGCCGGCGCTCCCCGCGCCCCGCCGGGCGCCCGTCGGCGCTCGGCGCCCCGTCGGCGCTCTAGGTGAGCCGCCGGGCGCTTAGGCGACCCCGTCGGCGCAGTTATTCATGTTCCAAAAATTTAGATAAGACGCACCCGGGTATAAGACGCACCAAGAGGGCTAATTGTGTAAAAATTCATATAAGCCGCGGCTTATATGCGCGAAAATATGGTACTTCAGAGGGAGTAGCAGTGATCTGGTCAGGGTGTCGTCATTTCGTTTCTTTAGCTGAAGCCTCTTTTGAGCTGTTGTTCTATAATTTGAGTCTTGATAGATGTCGGAACCACTACTGACAGATTCTTCACCTTGTGAGCATCCCAGAGTGTGGCCCCAGTGTGCTGCTAACTGAGAATTGTTGACGACAAAGTTTGATACAGTAATTTGGTGTCATATGTGAGTGTTGACCTAATCAGACTTCGATGTGAGAGTCTTCATTTTTCTACGTTATCTTAAGACTTACTTATTCACCATTGGGTATACGTAGTTTTGTAAAGCGCTCTTGACTTTGGCCACTTTTGCCATGCTTATTGCGCTATAGAAATTGTCTGGCTAATAATAATAATAATTGTCCAGAAGAAACAGAAGTGTGACCCTTGTATAACTTTTACTTACATACAATGACTCATCATTAAAAATTCTGTTTCAAATCTCAAGCAGGATAGTTTTTTACTGATGTGTTTCTATACATTTTTGTTTAGTGCTATATAGTTTCAAAACTTCTTCATGTGTTTTCTTTTCATTATATTACCTTTTTGGCTTGTTCTAAGAGAAGTGTTGAAGGCCATCTGTTTGACCTTGTTCATTGTAATCCAGCTTTCCACTTGTTATATTGCAATTTTCCATGCTTGCATTCCATTACCCTTTCCTTAGTATTATGTGCCAATACTATTGTTTCAGTTGATCTCTTTGAGGCTTGCACAGCTTTTCTGCCTTTGCTAAAGTGTGAGTTAATTTGATTTTCAAGACTGTTATCACTCCTGGTAATTGCTCCCAAATAGGTGAAGTTGTTAATTTGTTCAAGTTGTTTTCCATCAACAGTTAGGTCATTGCAAATATATGCCTATGTATCATCATCATCATCATCATCATCATCATCATCATCATCATCATCATCATCATCATCATCATCATCATCATCATCATCATCATCATCATTACTTTCTGCCAACTCATTAGTGGCAATAGCTAGTCAGAAAACATTTCCAGGCTTTTTTTGTCAAATGTTAATTTTCCTCCTTCTGCAATTGTCAGTTGTCTTTCTTTAAAATCTTCTTTTATGTTGTCTATCCATTTTTTCTGGGCCTGCCTCTTCCTTTTTTTACCTTCCTTGTATGTGTAGAGTGCTTTTTTGGGAAGTCTCGAGTCTTCCATCCTGTTTACATGTCCATGTAAGTCTCCTTTTTCTGAGTTTGTCCATGATGGTATTCTTTAGCCCAATCCGCTGCCATATATATCTTCATTTCTAAGTTTTTGAAGTCTGCTAACTTCAAGAATTCTTCATAGGCAGCTCATTTCTGCAACGAGTAGTCTTTTTTCATGTTCTCTTTTTGTGACCCAGGTTTTAGATCCATATAGTATTTGTGGAATGACAACGGTATTATAGATTTGGACTTTGGTGCTTATTTTAATTTTTTTAGAGTTCCAGATGCATTTGTCTTCCCATTGTTTGTAATACTTTTGCTACTTTCTGTTTGATGTCTTCTTGGTGGCTTCCATTGCTTATTTGTCCTCCTACATATGCCTATGTATACATAGGGTTGCCAGACGTCCTCCAAAAGGAGGACATGTCCTCCTTTTTAGGTTCCTGTCCTCCGTCCTCCCGGCAAAGCTAAAACTTGTAAAATGTCCTCCTTTTTGAGCTTTTGTATGCTATCAATTTTCGTTCTCGCGGTATTGACGAATTTCATACGTTTTAGTCCGTTATCTCAGTTTACCCAATCATCGATATTAAAATAAGTAAGTAAGTAAGTAAAATCTCGTAAACTTCTACACCGCCCCAGAAAGCAGCACAGCAGTAGCTGCTTATTCTTATGCGCTTAATCTTTCTTGAAATAGCTTTAGGCAGGGTGGTTTGTCGGCCGGGCAAAGGTCAGTGTATAGCGTTTTAATAATATCAATATCGATTGTCCAAAGTCCCAAAATACTCGACTCTCGTCATTCTATCTCTAGTGTCTATGCAATAGTCTATGGTCATTGGTCAAAATGTTAATTTCATTTCCAGTAGCAAACGCAGAGACCGTAAACAGTAAACGGCTAGTCATCATCAGTCATACAACTCGATGACCTGGGTCCGTACATAAATTACGTAACGCGATTTTGGCACTTTTTTGACCCCCCTACGTAACACGACGTAACAAAACGTAAGACCCCTAAAATATTACGTAACAACAGGCCGACACCCATTTTCGTCCTCCAAAAAGTCTTGACAAGCAAAAAAGTTCATATCCTAATATTTTTCCTCTCGATAAACCCTGACAAGCAAAAAAAGAGGTCTTCCTTGTTTTTTCATCTTCAAAATCTCTGACAAGCCAAAAACGGTCCCTTAAATTTTTTGCGTTACGTAGCATTTCCGGACCCCCTCCCCCGTTGTCACACTTCGTAACAAATGGCCGGACCCCCTCTAACCGCGTTACGTAATTTATGGACGACCACTACACAGCTGGTTTCATGTATACAATGTCCTCTTCTGTCCTCCTTTTCGTCTGGCTCTGTCCTCCTTTGGTTACCCATGCATCTGGCAACCCTATGTATACATGTAAATAATTGTATTTTTGTTAAAGTCATTCAAACAGATTGACTTCTAATGGCATTAGATTACATTAATTGTACATTGATATATATATATATATATATATATATATATATATATATATAGTGCTATATAATGTTACAAATTTGTGATAGAATTTAATGCTTTTGCAGACATTGTGGCCATTTTCGACCGCACAACAACAGACACACTCATTTCTAAATATAGACAGTTTTTATGATTTTGGGTTTTTCCAACAATAGCCAACATGCTTTCGCTTCTAAAATGTGTGAAAAACGGTTTGTTTCATGAGTTTGACTGCAAAATCATATCAATTTGTTGGCTAGATTTGTGGTCCTTCTGGCATTTAAATTTTAAATAGTCTTCCTTATATGGAGGCAGAAGTTTTGGTATTCATCCAAGAAAGTTTTGGAAGTGATTGAAAATGGTAAGTTTGATGACATGGATATTTCTGAACCTGATAATTACAAAAACAAAAAAATCTGCTGGACAGTATAATAAAACCAAGTCTGTTAACTTTTATGACAACTGTCAAATATATGTAAGTATTAATTGCTTTGAGACCTTTCACACAGGAGCCTCTCTAAACCAAAATATGACATTTTATATAATTTTTAATGTTTACTACATATGTGTACATGTTGCAGATAGTTTGCTTATAATGTCTTGTTGTTGGCAAAACTTTTTACAAACTTTTGTGACAAGTGTCAAAAATACATATGTAGTTACTGTTTTTGAGACCTTTCACACAAAATCCTCTCAAAAATAAAATATGGCACTTATGCATCTATATATAATTTTTAAAATGAATATTACATATTTGTACCTGTTTCATATAGCTTACTTATACAGTTCTGTCGTTGACAACATTTTTGATGAACTTCTAAGTCAAATTTTATTTTGTTAATTTTTTAATTTCTTCTCGTGAAATATGAAGAATGTCATTGCAAATTATTATTATTGTTGTTCCTATTATTATTATTATTATTATTATTATTATTATTATTATTATTATTATTGTTATTATTATTAAAACTTGAGAATTTCTTAAGCACAGTTACATAGCTAGTTGGCTAAAGTCAAAGGTGCTGTACAGGGAACAAACTGTAAAACTAATGAGTCTTGAGATGTTGTAGGAACCGATCCGGAGAGGTCTCGGTTGTCCCCGCCTTCGGGAGCAGATTCCTCGATGCTGGGTTACCACGCCGAAAGGACCAGTCCTCTAGACCCGCTGTCTTGAGCGGAGGGGTGACAACCAGACGATTGCTGGTGCTGAAATAGAGAAGGGAGCGACGTGGTATTGTCGTCAATCGGCTGTTTAGTTCTGACAGATATGTTGGACAGTAGGAGTCATTCAGCACGCGGAACATGAGCCAGTGGTGCTTGAACGCCACATGCTTGGGGATCCGCAACCAATGCAAGCGATCCCTTAGGAATGACATTACATGGCTGTTCCATCTGGCACCGAACACCAGGCGGGCCGAGACATTCAGAGCTGACTGCAGTCGATTAAGTTGCCCAACCGGTAGTCCATACAGCACACTGTTGCAATAATCCACCCGAGAGACAACTAGTGCGCGAACCAAGTCTATCGCTGCCGAAGTAGGCAAGTAGCGACAGGCCTCTCTTATCTGGCGCAGGTGATTGTAACAGGAACGGATGGTATTGTCCAAATGTCCGCCGAACGTGAGTGTCTCATCAAGAAGAACCCCAAGTAGACACAGTTGTCTACTGGGGGCAACGACCGCATCGTTGACATGGAACTCAGAACAGTGGATGATGTGCTGCCTTTGTGGAGTGGTCAGCCACAGGAACTTGGTCTTAGCCGGATTCAGTGAGAGTTGGTTCTGATCAACCCAGGTCAGGACAGCCACAATGCAGGCCTCAGCCCGAGTTTGAAGATTACCAGCGTCAGACAGTTGGCAGGATGACTAAGCTTGCACATCGTCAGTGTAGGTGTACTTTTAAAATCTGAATGATTCAATGATCCTGCTGATGTCAGCAGTGTACAGGACAGATAGTAACTGTCTGAGGACTGAGCTTTGCGGGACACCGCAATAGACCCGGCCAGGAGCCGAAGTCGATCCCATCCAACTGACAGTCTGAGATCTGTCAGCCAGGAAGTTGCGGATCCACGCAATGGCTGCTGCCTTAAGCCCATAGGAACGCTCAAGTCGTTTGACGAGGATCCTGTGGTCGACGGTGTTAAAGGCAGCCGAATGGTCGAGGAGGCAGATAAGAGCCATCCGGCCTCTGGCCACTGATTCGATCAAGTCATTGATGATCCGCAGAACAGCCGTTTTTGTCAAGTGTCCCTGACGGTAGGCGGATTGATTCTTAGGCATAGGTCCATTCAGATTCATATAGGTACCAGAGTTAGTGACCATTCTCTCCACCATTTTCGTTAGGAATGGTAAATTTGATCCCGTTCGGAAGTTGCCCAGTTCTGCTTGATCCAGGCCAGGCCAGGCCGCTTGAGGTGTGGGTGGACAACCGCCCGATTCCACACTCCCGGGAATTCCCCAGTTCTGAGGGAGGTGGCCATCAGGGAGGGAGGTGGCCGCCATGCGAATGTTACCTTTTCTTTTCATATTCTTGTAGATAATCAAAAACCCTTCCATTTGATATATAAGTTGTCAATGTTATTATGATATTTGATTTAAAACATTTTGGGAAACTGTTAAAGGGTAAATTCTGTGACACCAACTTGTCTGCCAAAGTGTTAATGCAGAATTTAGCAAGGCCTGCTACTCTTCTAATTAATGGTTAAAGTAATTTACTTGCTTTGATTTTTTTGTGATGAATTCTTATAGCACCTTGCAAACTAAAATGTTTAGTGCTGTGTTTAGGAGCCTCATTAAGCAATCAGACAATTTGGACTTCCTTTTCAGATATCAGAGAAATGAAACAGACTTGGCAATTATTTACTAGTGATTTCACTGCTTCTTGATGTGAATTATGAAAAGACATTTGAAAGTGAAATTTGACAAGAGAACATTATCGATAGAAGACAACATTTTTGCTTTTTTATGAAAGTTTTGGAACGCTTTAATTGCGTGCTAATGAATTTGAAAGTTGAATGGTTCATGACGATTGTTGATTAAGCAGAGCCAGCACATGACTTTTGGGGGACCCCTGCAACTTTTTATGAGGGGCCACTGCAATGTTTTTGAAAAGTCTTGATAAGCAAAAAAGGTCGCTGAACCGATTGACAAACAAGCAAAAAAAGTTCAAAAGTTATAGTCAATCAATGTATTTACCGATTCAGAAAAATGTGCTTCATTTTTAGATATTGTGCACTGATCATGACTGAATGACTGGCTGATGAATTTGGAGCCCACTTAGTAATCAGATTTTATTGGAGATCCAAGCTGATAGCATTGTAACTCCATATTCCAGTACTTGTCTGTTAATTCACCCCCAA
Organism: Metaphire vulgaris; assembly: GCA_018105865.1. Classification (NCBI taxonomy): domain Eukaryota; kingdom Metazoa; phylum Annelida; class Clitellata; order Crassiclitellata; family Megascolecidae; genus Metaphire; species Metaphire vulgaris. Next base: position 10,277,730 of record CM030840.1, on the reverse strand, counting down.
TATTTTATAATTGCGGGTTAGGGAGGTGTCCCGTTATTACATGTGTACACACATCTACACGTGACAATGATGATCTGTGACAATTTGACAAATATGGGCGTAAGATGCGAAAAATTATTAGGTAAATACTGTCGGGCCAACCCTAACCATAACAACCTAAGCCTAATATTGGGGGTGAATTAACAGACAACTTGAGACAAGTACCTATGTTCCTTAACCCGTCAGACGGGGATTAAATTTGTAGAAGCTGTCACCGTACTGGGGAATTATTTTTCGGAAAAACGTTCTTCAACAATGGAAACTGTACCCCTCCCAAACAAATTTTCAAAGCCTCCTAGCAAAAAATTTTCAGCGGTAACCCCAATCGGATGAGCAGCAAACTTGTAGTTGAACAAAATAAATCAATAAGTTAGAAAATCGGTCCACATTTGGTGAAGATACATCAAGTCTAACCTGAACACTTTTGCCGAAACGAAAGTATTGGCTACGAATGTTGAAAAAATTCTGTATTTTTTTTGAATTTGCGATATCTCAGGCTACATAAGAGCTAAGAAGATGAGGTATATGCCATTGTTTAGCCTTTTTACTCCTCTTTCTAACCATTTGTCCCAAAAAAAGAAATTTGGGGTATGGCCCACTCTATGGCCTAAAATAGCACCCCTCCCAAAAAATTTCAAAGCCCCTTAGCAAAAATTTTTCAGCGGTTACCCAAATCGGATGAGCGGCAAACTTGTAGGGGGATATCAGTTGAACAAAATAAATCACTAAGTTTGAAAATTGGTCCACATTTGGTTAAGATACATCAAGTCTAACCCAGCAAGTATTGAAGCCATTTCCTACATGCAACTTACATGACGAGTTGCGCTCGTTGCGCCCAAATACGGAAAGCTGGCGGATGACGAGTTGCGCTCGTCGCGCACAGTTGACAGGTTAAACAGTGACCTAACAATTTCCTGTAAAGTTGTGAATCAGTCAATCAAATTGAATCATTGAAATATAATCTTCTCTATGGCGCCACTTTCATAAACCGCAGGGCATCAGCCGATGGCGCACTAAATCCACATTGAATTAGAGCCTGGTCAATCCGAAAACATCAGTAGCAACAGAGTGGTAGCAAGGTAAGTATTTTTAAAAATAAAACTTGTTCTGCTACATAGTACAATGTGCCTATATGTACGGTAATGTACCAAGTTTTAAGCTATTTTCACGCTTAGTGGTACACTGCACGCATTCGCGTCAAACTTTCAAAGCATCCTATTTCCTAGTAATGGAAATTTCCACTAATAAGTAAGCAAGTCATAATGTAAATGCTTGAGAAATTATTATGATTATAACTGGTCTTTTTAAGGTGTACACACAAACATAGAAACACAGTGATTGTGCCACAGCAATCCTAAATTAAACTTTTCTTCGCAATGACTTACTTGGAATAACTTAAGAATAAGAAAAATGAACACTCTTAAATATCAGAGGATGGCGGGGCCCACGCGGCTGCAGGCCTTGCAGGCCCCACGTGCCAGCACTGTGATTAAGATGCTATTGGAGACCATATTTATGGTTATGGTTCTTGACAACTTCTAGAGCGCTGTAGCATGGCAAAGGGCAAAGTCAAAGGCGCTGTCGACAACACTGACAAATCAACATGGTACGGAAGATGTTGGTCTTGAGGGAAAATCCGCTCAGATGGCACGAAAGAGGTCACTGCCGTGTCAAAATTGGGCAGTGAGCTCTTCAGAAGGCGGTCTTCTGCAAAGAGACGTTTCGTCGAAGAGTCAGCAAAAACGCAGACAGTTTGTTAAAGGACTGCATGGATGCTGAGAAAAATTCTCCGTGTGGCGAAAATCAGGCAGTGAATCTTTGAGAGCGGTCATCTACGAGACAGTAATCCATCGCCGAACTAGATGGGAAACTGACTGAAGATGGAGTTCAGTGGGTGAACCTGAACAGGCTTTGCCCTTTATAACCTGTAGGCTCCGTCGACGGGCTGGCGCCTTAGTAAAAATGGTGAGCCGACATGGACAACATAAATCCGATTCCTTCTACGCAGAGAAATGCAAAGGCGATCGCCGGCTGCTTCAAAAACAACGGCTGGGCGACAATCCTCGCGATTAGTGCTAAGAAATATGCGCCAGACATCAGCAAAACCGCCAAGAACGACGATATTCCGAAGTACATACAGACACGTGCGAGCAGCCAAAATGGCGCTACCAGAAGAATTGTTATTTATGTTCTTTTTTGAAGTTCTTGTCTCAGGTAAAATTGTGGCCAGTTTTTCTACTCTTGCCAGATCAGATTATAATTATTTACTATCATAGGAGTGCCAGTTATCCTATTGTTACCCTCTTCTTTTTAAGCTGTAGCTATGCTACTGTTTAAGGTTGTTAACAGTTAACCGGTTAGCCGGTCCTAAGAGCAAGGACTGGTCCTTTTAACTTTGACCGGTTAACCGTAATTTCAATCTGAAGACATCAAACGCTTGTAGCCGCGCAGGATGCCGGCATCGGCGATGGCGGCATCAAAGCGCTTTGATGTTGGCATGACACCAGACTGCCGCTAACGAGTGGTTAACCGGTCTGTTTTTGAACTGTCAACCGGTCCTTCAAAACCAGCGGTCTTAACCTTACTACTGTTTATGTGAGATATGGTTTTATGAGTAGGGCAGGATGCACAATTTTTTTTAGATTGGGGCTACTTTAAAGTTTTGGAACTGTTTGAGGTCTGCAAGTCATTTCGTATGCAAATTTGGAGCTCAAATGAAACTCATCATTGTATGGTAATTCATTCACTTGAATCCAGTTATGAATCAGGATGTATATCAGCTGTTGGGCTTTCTCAGTGTATATAAGTGATTTAGAGGTTGAGAATGAATTACCTTTGGGACAGCATGGTGCTGCAGGTTGTGTACATACTTTCTCCAGTGCAATACATTAAAGATTCTAAAGGTTTTCTGGCATTCTTTCAAACTTGATTTCTTATTTACAGGGATATGTGACATTGTGAATGTTTTGGGGGCATGACTGTGTTAGGTGTTAGCCTATATTTAGCACATTCTATCTTCTGTTTGCAATTATACTAAAGAGACAGGTGAACTTCCTTGCTGTGATCAACAGTGAGGGATCATTTGAATAAATGTTTACTTTATGCTTATTGCCTCAGGTTGAGACTGGTTTCTTCCATTATAATTGTGGTTACTCTCACTTCCTTAATCCATCTCTCTGCCAGCTTGCTTGTTGATCTTGTGGAATGACCTGGTTATCTTCTGTTGGTTATGTGGTCATTAGATGTTTTATTGTCTGTCAGTCACTGATGTTATATATTTAAAGATTAACAGCTGCCTTGTGCTGCCTCTTTCCAGTTACTTGGTTGCTTTTAGTGATGAATCATATGCAGGGTTCACTGCTTAGGCCACACCTGACATGAGGTTCTTTTTAACAAAATGTATGCTTCATCTATGTTGGCTGCTTGAAAATGTGAACAGCTGCACTGTATACAGAATAAGGCATATTGTAGTATTGCAGATCTTTTCACTATAGCAGTGCATAACGTCTTGTAAACATTTGTTATTGAATGAGACAGTGAATCAGAACAAACTTGTCTTAAGACTTAACCTTCAACTTTGTGTGCAACAATTGTTAACCATTGTCTTCCTTAATGTTTATTAATGACCAAGCTGAATAAGTTTGTTGTTTCATAGCCTTCTTCTTGATAGCAGCAGTCATGTGAAACTACTTTAACACTTACTCATTTGTTTGTTGGTTGTGGGCATTGGCATGTGTTCTAATGGGTGTTGAAAACACTTGTTTGTTTTCAAAGGCAAACACTTGGCAAAGCTAGTTTTGGCTCACACAACAAATTTATAATTATATATTACTATTTGCTTATTATTCTTTTATATTACTATTTATTGTTAGTAAATATTCATTTTTCTACTTTGTCTTGCAAATAGTAAATTAACATAAAAGTTGAAAAATGTTCCTTTGAGGGATTTTGTTATAAGAAAGTGAAAGTTAATGATTTTTACCAATACTGTAATTTACTTTTTAATCCTCTGGTCAGGCAACACTGCTGAATTTTTGAAAAGAATAGCTTGTCCATCCATTCATGGAAAAATTAAGCACCATACTCAGTATAACTAATGTTAGACCTACTACAAATGGCAGGCAAACTTATGATTTAAGACTGTCTATGTTTTAACTTTTTATTTCATTATTCAAATCCTCAGTAAAGGTAGAGTGACACTGGGCCCAAGTGAGGATTTTTTGGAAGATTGGAAATTGTTTATGCTTAGCCAAAAAATTGACAAAAAATTATTTAAATTTTTTTCTTAAAATGTTTGTTGTTTTAATTTAATCAGGCATTTAGGCTTAATCTTTTATTTAGATTCAGAAACAAGTTATAATTACTATGTGCCACTGTTTTGAAGCATGTAGTGATTTTGTCACATGAATCACATATTTACTTTTGTCATTGCAACCCAGTCCTGCTTTTTCTTTTAAGATTTTCACAGATTGGCCAACCATAGAAGAGATTCATCACTTGCTGATGTGATGGTCGACCTGAAATCCAGGCCTCTTTTAAATTATCCAGACTTTTCAGAAAATATTGTTTTCAATAAACTTCATATATAAATACAAATGATATAATTGTAGCATTTTGTTAAGGCTTCATCATCAGAGGTGGCAAAACTGCAACTTGCGAGCTGCATGTGGCTCTTCTAGCAGAATCTGTGGCTTGAAGAAAGCTTTAAAAAATTTTGTGGAGCAGATCAACACAAGCATACAATTGCCACATAACAGTAATAATTTTGCCTGTTTGCCAATTTTATCATAATTTTGATTAAAATGGCAGCAGAGATTTAATTGAAATTTTATAAAGAATTGGATCACGCTACCTCGTTTCCATTTCTAATTGTGGCAATGAAGCTCCCAAGCTTTTGGGAATTATCATTTGCAGCTCGCAACTTCTATAGGTTCACCACCTCTGAGGATCATCATCATCATCTGTATCTTTCTCATTCTTTCTCCTTCTCTCTCTCTCTCTCTCTCTCTCTCTCTCTCTCTCTCTCTCTCTCTCTCTCTCTCTCTCTCTCTCTCTCTCTCTCTCTCTCTCTAGGTAAGCGTGCCTTTTCAGTGACTGGACCAAGACTCTGGAATTCACTTTCAGCATTAGTCTGCTCTGCTGAATCTCTCACGGCATTTATATCAAGGCTCAAAACATACCTATTCACTGCTGCTGATCCTCCACAATGGGAACTGGAAAACTTGGACTGACTTATTGGTTCTGACCACGAGGATTATGATTCTGCTTCAGAACAACCATCGACTGATGCCAAGGGCATTACTGAAATGGTGCTATAGAAGTTTCTTAGTTAGAGAGAGACAGAAACATCTGGTGTGTGTGGGTGTATGTGTGTGTGCACATGTGTCATGCATGTGTGCCAGTTTAGACAAGACATTCTAACTAATGTGAGTTTTTGAATATAGGAATAGTTATAATGCAACAGCTGACGGCAGTGAAATGTTAGCCACTGACCTCTTGCCTTTCAGGTCTACATTAGTATGCGCACCAGTAGTTTGCGCACCTGGGAGTTTGCGCACTAGGAATTTGCGCACCAGGGGCGTACCAGGATTAGGATTAGAGTTAGGGTTAAAGTTAACCCTCAACCTAACTCTAACCCTAAACCTAACCCTAAACCTAACCCTAACCCTTACCCTAACCCTGGTGCGCAAATTCCTAGTGCGCAAACTCCCAGGTGCGCAAACTACTGGTGCGCATACTATGCTACACCGCCTTTCAGTCCATGCTGGCATAACGAGAGGTTTAAGCATAGCATTATATTGATTAAAATGCAATAATACAATTTGTGTTACTGTCTGAGGTGGATGTTTGATTGCTGGTATATTCTTGTCATGATGTTTGTTATAACTGCTTATCTGGATGATAAACAAATCAGTAGTTGGTCATCAGTTCTTAATTCTTTGTGTTTTGTTTTGTTGATTTGTACCATGGGCAGATGCCCTAGGGATTATGATAGTGGTGTCCTAGAAGTTGATTGATTGATTGATTGATTACATTTTTGCTCATGACTAGTTTTGAAAGTATAAGCACATTGAAAGAATAACCAATTTTAAAACCTCAGCGAGAGCCAGTTGTGTACAGTGTTTAGCTGGATAGCCAAAGCACTATCTACAGGGTGTCTCAGAAAAAAAAACCAGCAGAAAAACTATGATTTCTTTAAAAATCCTAAATATATTTCTATCAAAATTGCAATACGTGTACAGCACATATTTCCCCACCTTTTCTGTATATTTTCATCTCATTTGTATGTAATTTGGCCATTTTGTGAGATATCAAATTCAAACTTCGATTTTTAATACTCAGCCGCAGCTTGACAGGCTTAAATATCTAGCTTCACATAAATTTGGTTTCATGACAATGTTAGTAGTAGTAGTAGTAGTAGTAGTAGCAGCAGCAGCAGCAGCAGCAGCAGCAGTAGTAGTAGCAGCAGCAGCAGTAGTAAGTTTAAATTGAGCACACATTTTTTAGAAATGTTTTTAAATTCACAAAATTCGACACAACAAGAAAAGTTTTCGATTGGTTGCAGATCCACGTTCATTGACCCGGTTGCAAACATATTTCACCGAATAAAGGTTCTATCCTTTTTCAGGATATTTTGCAAAAATTGTTCGCTATCCAAAGCCAAGCTCCCAGAATGTCTGAATTTGCATCTTATCTTCATTCGCTATTTTACCCATTTTGAAAGTTTCAATCAAATTTTTCTTGTTAAGTCGAATTCTGTGAATTTAAAATTTTAAAAAATGCGTTCGATTTAAACTTTACTACTACTACTACTACTACTACTACTACTACTACTACTACTACTACTACTACTACTACTACTACTACTACTACTACTACTACTACTACTACTATTGCTACAACAACAACTACTACTACTACTACTACTACTATTGCTACAACAACTACTACTGCTACCAACATTGACTTGAAACCAAATTTAATGTGAAGCTACATATTTAGGCTCGTCAAACTGCGGCTGAGTATTAAAAATCAAAGTTTGATTTTGATATCTCACAAAGTGGCCAAATTACATACAAATGAGATGAAAATATACAGAAAGGTGGAGAAATATGTGCTGTACACTAGGGTGCAGTGATGTCAGCTATGTTTACGCACATTTCAGGTTTTGTGCAATTAATTATCCTGATTTTAAATATGAATAGAATTTTTCACTGCAACAAGCACAACACCTCCTTTTTACCACAAGAAATGTCCTTCAGTTAATGGATGAAGCAGCACAAGCATCAAAGCAAGGCAAGGAGGCGGTAAAGACAGTAAATTTCATGGAAACTCTACATCAACTGTTTGACATTGCTGCCTGCCAATGTGAAGATTTTGGTACATGCAAATGTGACAGAGATATGAAAGTCCCACAGCGAGAACGTCAGTTTTTGATGGACCAGAGAACCACATGAAAAATGCAAATCGGTATAGTCGATAGAAAGGTAGCAGCAATTATGAAAAGAAAACAAGCAAGGGAAGATTGGATGAAAGAAAGAGAAGGTGAAGAAAGCAGAAGGAAGATGGCAAGGGAGAACATAGTTTCATCTGCGGAAGTGTTTGCAGCACTGCAGGAAGAGTCAGATTCGGATGCCTGCAGTTCCAGTGCAAAAGAAACTGATGATTTGTCTGATGATGCTAATGATGATGATTGGACTGAGGCTTTCCAACAACAGGACAGGAATATGGTACCAATACCAACCATTGCTTTGGAAGCAGACCGCTATCAAATAGGGCAGCTGCAGCCATCAATACAGCAACATTGGTGGACTGTGGCATTATTAGTTTTAAAGACCAGGTCAATGTTGCCGATCATCACAAAGTATGGAGGGCTCGACAACAGTTGAGAGGTGCTATCAAGGCAACTCCTATCAACAATGAAGAGGAAATCATGGCAATATTTTTTGATGGGTGAAAAGACAATACACTGGTGAGAGAGAAAAGGGGAGACAAGTGGTATAGTATGAAGAAAACTGAAGAGCACGTCGTACTGATTGGTGAACCGGGTACTTTCTATCTATGCCATTAAACACTGGAACGAGGCACAGGTTCTGCTAATGCTTATAGCATTCACAGTACAATGGAAGAAATGGGAATTACAAATAAGATCATGCATGGCAGTTGGAGCCGATAGCACAGCTAGTAACACTGGGCACCGCAGTGGGGCAATACATCTGTTAGAGCTTCACGCTGGTCGGCCTCTGCAGTGGTTCATTTGCTCTTTACACTTGAACGAGCTTCCATTCCGCCACCTGTGCAAGGCACTCATTGGTCCAACTGAAGGACCCACACTACGGAAAAGACCAATTGGAAATGCATTGGCTACTTGTGCATCATTGCCACTTTCTGCAGAAGGATTTAAACTCATTACCGATGGTGATCCTCTTCCAGAAATCGACGTCACCGAACTTAAAAAATGACCAAGCCTACCTGTACAAAATGATCACAGCTATTAGAAGTGGGAGCATCAGTGACGATTTACTGCAGGAAAAACCTGGGCCCATATCTATGGCCAGATGGCTCATCACTGCTAGTAGAATATGTCAGCTGTATGTGGCAACAGTGCAACCAAGTAACCAACTGTATTCCCTGACATACTTCATTGTCTGCAGCTATGGGCCTACATGGTTTAGCATCAAGTTTCGCCCAAGATGCACGGACGGACTTGCTTCAACAAATTAAGCAGCAGAGATTGTTATCCTCCGCCTGCAGGAATATAACATGGCCCGTATTGCAACGAAACTCATTCTGGGCCCATCAGGAAAATGTCCTTCTGACAATGCTTGGAGATGACGAAGCAGTCAATAGGAAAGCTGCAGTGGACATAATAAAGACCATTCGCCAAGCAGCTGGTGGATCTCAACAGCAAATCAGAGAATTTCGACCTCCCAAAATAAAGGAGAATGCTCAAACGTTGCAAGACTTACTGCCCTCAATGGAGGAACTCACACTGGAACCACATCTTACAAAGCACCTCTCCGATGATGAACTCCTGCAGCTTGTCACTCAGCCCTTCATCAGTCATATACCTTGCCACTCTCAGGGAGTCGAACGCTGTGTCAAGACAGTGAGTGAGGCCTCAAAGTCTTTTTATGGCATGGATGCTAGAGATGGTTACATTCGAGCAGTCATAAAGTCAAGACACTATATGCCGTCATTTGAGACTAAGCAAGATTTTCGTTTACTGCATGACTAGAAACGAAAACCGGTCCCGTGGTGTTTCTATTATTGAACAGTGAAAATATTATTAGAAAGTGATCTTGTCTTGCAGCTATTGAATATAGGACTTTTGACAAAATGGAAACATTTAGTTTTAAAGAAAAACATGATTTTTGCATGTTTTGGGGCAGAAAATGAGGTGTTCTGCCCTATGCAGATTTCTCTGTTATACATTTTTTTGAATCAGCATAGGTGACTGTACAAACCCCCAAATGTGCCTGTTGATCTGTTAAAATTCATTGGATGATGCTACACCCTACTGTACACTTATTGAAATTTTGATAGAAATCTGTTTAGGAATTTCTAAGAAATCATAGTTTTCTGCTGGGTTTTTTCTGAGACACCCTATATTTGCCTATGTAAATGGAGAAGTGTAGGAGACACCAGCCCTTGTCTGAGCAGACAGGTAGCAAAATGCTGACATGAGGGGACTTTGGCTGTCAAATTTTTGGCATTTTTAAAATTACAGGAAAACTGGGAAATTTCATAATATATTTTTCTGGAAGAACACAAAATTTTTGCCACCATTGGGATGACTGTTGTTTCTGTCTCATAATTTCTCTGGAAATCTTAATTTTCAGCATAATATTTAAGAGTTAACAAGGGAAAAGAGAAGTATGCACTTAATTTACGTTTTGATTGAGTCCATGTTGACAAGAAGGCTACAGTGTATATCCTGTGTTTGCAGGGGCATTTGGTAACTATCTTGAATCAACTTACTATGGAGTTGAAATTATTATTTGCTCTTGTCTTCCATGCATATATACCAGTACACAGAATCATTGCATAAAAAAGAAAGGCTGTCTTTAAGTTTTTTTTTGTTACTTTCCCGTTATCCAGGCCCCAGTGAAGAGATATTAGGGTTAGGGTGAGAGTTAGGGTGAGTGTTAGAGTTTTAGCCTAACCTTAACCCTAACCCTCACCTCACCCTAACCGCCACCCTAACCCTAAGCATTTCTTAGTATCTCTTCACTGGGGTCCGGATAACGGGAAAGTACCTTTTTTTCTTATAAATGAGAGATGATTAGGCAGTTTTTAAAAATTTCAGGTGGTCGAGACAAAAGGGGAGGAGCTATTCTTACATTTCCAGCTCGTCCACTTCAATCTATGGACCAGAAGTCAGACCAAGTCAGATACGATGATCTTAAAACACTGGTTATGTACCTGGCTAGTGTACCCAGGTGAGGAGCCTTTTGTGGTCATCGTTCTTTTATCTAAGCATTTCTTGATCTTAACACCAGAGTTGGATTTTTGACGTGAAAGATGCTTTTTTTGCCAGGACAAGGCAAAGGCTGCTCAAGACAATTACTTATAAATTATATATTGAATTGTTATTTCAGCATTTTAATTCAGAATTCCATGAAACATTATTAATTAATTATTGATGAGTGAATGTTTTTACATTTTTTGGTTAACCCATTCACCGGGGATTAAATTTTTAGACGCCCTCACCGTACCGGGAATTATTTTTTGGAAAAACGTTCTTAAAAAATGAAAACGGTCAATTTTTTGGAATTTGCGATATCTCAGGCTATATAAGAGCTAAGAAGATGAGGTATACGCCATTCATTGTTTAGCCTTTTTACTCCTCTTTCTAACCATCCGTGCAAAATAAAGAAATTTGGGGGTAGGGTCTACTCGACGGCCTAAAATAACACCACCTCCCAACAATTTTTTTCAAAACTCTGTATCAAAAATTTTTCAGTGATAACCCCAATTGGGTGAGCAGCAAAGTTTTAGGGGGTTTTCAGTGGAACAAAATAAACCATTAAGTTTGAAAATCGATCAACATTTGGTAAAGATACATCAAGTCTAACCTGAACACCTTTGTCGAAACAAAAAGTATTGGCTACGACTTTCGAGAAAATTCTTTTTTTTTTGAATTTGCGATATCTCAGGCTATATAAGAGCTAAGAAGATGAAGTATGCACCATTGTTTAGCTTTTTTATTCCTCTTTCTAACCATCTGTGCAAAACAAAGAAATTTGGGGTATGGTCCACTCTACGACCTAAAATAAAACCTCTCCAAAAAATTTTTTCAAGCTCCGTAGCTAAACTTTTACAGCGGTAACCCCACTTTCATCAGCGGTAAAGTTGTAGGGAGATGTCAGAGGAACAAAATAAATCAAAAAGTTTGAAAATTGATCAACATTTGGTAAAGATCTATCAATTCTAACTCTTTCTGGAAGCCATCTTCCAACACAGCACAGCTCAAGGTGACCCCTGGGCCCAAGAAGTACATATAGCTAAACTTCTAGAGCAGGGGTGTCCAACTTAAATCAGATGGCGGGCCGCATTGGACCACAAGCCCAACCTCGTGGGCCGCACATGATTACAAGTACCGATAATACCTTGCAGTAGCGTCATTTCACACTTTCCTTCGGGGCAAGATTATCGCCGAGATAATTTTTTGGCCAATTTTGGCAAAATTTTTGCCAAATTATGGGCAATTTTGGCAAATTTTTGGCAATTTTTAACAAATTTTTGGCAATGTTGGCAAATTTTGGACCAATTTTGGCAAATTTGAAATTTTTTGACATTTTTTGGGCAAATTTTGTACATTTTCGGCAATTCTTTGCACATTTTACATTTATTAAATAAACCTAGTCCTAAAATAAAGATATTAACCGGTTCTATAGCTAAAATTGTAATTTTCCCAAACTCGGTGGTGGGCCGGATAAAACTGTTCCGCGGGCCGGATCCGGCCCGCGGGCCGCCAGTTGGACAATCCTGTTCTAGAGCCTTTATAGCTGAGAAATTGGTGCCATCTAGCTAATGGATGGCTACTAAAGCGGTTTATAGCATAAAATGTATATGATATATCGCATGCGGCCGACGAAACGCTATGGAACCATGACGAGCTGAGCTCGAGGATCCCAAATACGAAGACATGCCGGACGAGCTGAGCTCGGGGATCCCGGTGAAGAGGTTTTATAGCTTTCATCTTTGCTACAAAATTCATTAAGTCATTTTAATCAGCTTATCAGGAAGTTTTATGTGATCATTACTGCCATATAATTTATATTATTTGACAGTGTCAATAACTAATGTATAGTACTAAATAAATTTAAAATTGTTTTTTTAATTTGCAGCTTGTTTGAGGTCTGAATTGTTATATTATTATTATTGTTATTGTTATTATTATACTAGACAATTTATACAGTGCCGTATGCCTGACATAGATCAAAGTCAAGGGCACTTTACACAAATTTAATTAAGCTGGATGGTAAAAGCGCTTTAGAAAGTTATTTATCGTCGTCTTCATCCTCACCATCTAGTTTCTCGTCCGATTCTTTCACGAGCGTAGATCCACAGAGATTCACGCCGACAGTGTCCATCGTCATCAGGCTGCTGCCGCCTCCACTGCTCCCGCTTCTCTTTGCCGATTGCGGCGGTGGATTGAGCGAGATCTTGCCGTGGTACCAGTCGCAGCTCTGCTCGATCATGTCCAGGATGTCGTTGCGATATGGATACTACAGGTCCAACCATGTTTCCCTCTGCGGACGAACGATGGAGTCAATAGACCGACTTTTTGGAGTCGAGGACGGCGACTCGTCGGCGCAATGACCTGGGTCGTTCCCACGGACAAACTAGACGGTTGGAAGGAGGACAATCCGAGAGGACACGAAACCAACGTTGTTGTTGTTGTTGTTCAACGTTGTTGTTCGACGGCCCTGTGGCGACTGATGCTGTCCCGAATGACGGCCGGGCGGGAACACTCACCACGACCCTTATTTTTATGAGTCGAAAACGACGCCTCTCGACGTTTGTGCAGCTGTCCAGCGCATTCACTCAGACAACGAGGCAGTTTTAAAGAGAAACGCTTCCAAAAACCGGAACGAAAGACCGAGATGACTCGAAAACGACGCAATAGTTTGCAGGTGCAAAATCACCCACGGGCTGCTGGTTCAGCGCCCTCTATCAAACTCATAGCTTTTGTTATAGCTTTTGTTATCGATATTTTTTATTTAATGAATGCATTGCCCTTTGAAACAAAATATATAATGCACTGTAGCAATTTAGAAAGACTCATTTTTATGACGGATATTTATTTTTATGTAGTGATGAAGTGAAGAAACTTGGTTTTTCTGTGATAATAGACATGCGTGGTTCAACTTGGCACAATGTTAAGCCTGTCTTACGAGTTCTGCAGGTATGTGCAGGTATCAGTGCATTTGCGGTTAGATTTCTGTTTTTGTGCATTATTGGCCCTGAGATTTCTGTGTTGTGCTCTGATTATTGCTACAACTTCTATACATTAGTGCATCAAAGCAGAGCATAGTTAGCATTTTAGAAGTTTGAATCTCAGGCTCTTTATAAGTTTAGTTGACTAGTCATTGTTTTGGCCACTAAGGTAAATCCTAGTTTTATGTAAGATATATCTTGATTCATTTTGTATTTAATTTTATGCATTTCTTGTTATCTATTTGAAATCTTTGATTTTGTGTTATTGACCGCTGCATGAATAGTTTCTTCATTTTCAGGATTGTTTTCCTCACAATATACACACTGCTTACATCATAAAGCCTGAGAAATTCTGGGAAAAACAAAAGACTAGTCTTGGTAGTTCCAAATACAAGTTTGAGGTTAGTATAAGTCAGTTGAGTTCATTTAAGTGCATAACCCAGTCTGTATAGGTAGGCTGGGTTCCCCTGTGGCTTCATCAATGCTTAGAGCATGGGCTGGCAGGCAAAATATGGCCCCAGCGGGCCAGATGTGACCTGCGAGAGGCTTTAGAGTGGCCTACCGAGGAATTATGCACAGCTTGTAAATTTTGCCCGCTAATAACTCATAATGTAAAAAAAATAGAAAAATAGCAATACATACAAAATTTGATCGTTATATAGCATACAAGGCCCTTATTAAAATATAGAGATAAAATCATCTGAGAAGTACAGCAATATAACAGTGCTTTACATCAGATATGCCAAATGCTTTGGAGATTGTAAAAAACTGGTGCCACGGTTTGACATATTGGTGTCACCTTTTACTAAAGACTGAAAAGGCTCCTGACACTCTTCAGGTGGAACTGATTGATTTGTTTGAGTTTGAAGGACATATTTAATAGACCAGAACGGATTGACAAGTTTTACACTCAGTGGAACCAAATTTCCCAATCTCAGAAGCACGGCGATGAATCTACTGATTATGTTTGACACTGATGAAAGTAGTTGCCTGCCCCTGGCTTAAAGCATTCTGAATCCAAAGCTCTTAACTTTTTCCTCGGGTTAGCCGTTTTAAGACGGCGGCGGAAAACTTTGACCAAACGGGATTAGCCGTCTATAAACGGCGCGCTATATAAGCGACTGCGTACTGCGGACCTGCACGATTTTCAAAAATCCAACGCGGGGACCGAGTTAGCTCACATCCATTCGATAGGCGGCAGCACCGTTTTCGATAATGCTGACTATATATGCAAGAGATATTGACTGTGTAACAACCAAGGCTGGAAAATGTATAGGAAAAATCTTCAGCCGGAGGCTAGAAAGGCCATAACTACGCCGAATATGGTCCGATCTTCAAAATTTTTGCACTATTCTGTTCCAATTACACCTCCCAACAACTTTCCCTCTCACAGTTGGGGGTCACTGCTGAAAATTTTTTTTATTGTGCTTTGAAATTTTTTTGTCGGAGATGGTCCAATTTTGGGGTGTAGAGTGGACCCTACCCCCCAAAATTTTTTTTTGCATGGATGGTTCGAAAGCCCAATAAAAATGCTCAACAATGGTGCAAACCGCATCTTTCTAGCTTCTATATAGCCTGAAATATACCGAGTTGTTCGGTTTTTCACATTGAAAATCCGTTCGCGTAATTGTCATTTCAGCAAGCAATTGGTACTTGGGTATGAAACTCCATAACTACCCCAAATATGGTCCGATCTTCAAAATTTTTGCACCATTCTGTTCCAATTACACTCCTCTAGAACTCTATCACTCACATTTGGGAGTTTACCGCTGAAGACGTTTTGCTATTGACCTTTGATCAAAATTTGAACAAAATGTTGGGGAGGGGTCCGATTTTGGGGCGTAGAGTGGTCCCTACCCCCAACTTTTTTCTTTTGGCACAGATGGATAGAAAGAGCAATAAAAATGCTCAACAACGGTGCAAACCGCATCTTTCTAGCTTCTATATAGCCTGAAATATAGTAAGTTTATAACGTATATGTTCACGTTTTCATACGAACGCCTTTTCCAAAAATTAATTCCCCCGACGCGGGATGACTTTAAAATTTTAATTCCCTCTTTAAAAGGTTAACCCCTTTACCAGGGATTACATTTTTAGATGTCCCCCACTGTACTGGGGAATTATTTTTTGGAAAAACGTCCTTCCAAAATGAAAACTGTAATTTTTTCGAATTTGCGATATCTCAGGCTATATAGGAGCTAAGAAGATTAGGTATATGCCATTGTTTAGCCTTTTTACTCCTCTTTCTAATCATCCATGCAAAACAAAGAAATTTGGGGGTAGGGCTACGGGCTAAAATAGCACCCCTCCCACCAAAAATTGTCAAAGCTCCATAGCGTTTTTAGTGGTAACCCCAATTGAGTGAGTGGGGGATGTCAGTGGAACAAAATAAATCAATAAGTTTGAAAATCGGTCAACATTTGGTGAAGATGTTACAGTCAAAGTGTGAAATCAGGCAATGTTGACATTGCCAAAAAATTTCAGGCAAAGTCAACACTTCCTGATTCACTCAGGCAATGTCATCATTTACTGAAATTTTTTGGCATTGTTTAACAATGCCTGAAATTTGCTTAGATTTTCTACACACTTTGCCTGAAATCTTTATGCGTGATGGAATAGCAGCAGGAGAGTGATTGAAGCTTAATTTAGAATTAAACAAGCCAAGTTGGCACCTGTTGGATGCATCCCCCTTTCTATATCTGTATTTCATTTAGATTTGAACATATCAAAGATTCAAAATGTCACCTAATGGATGTTTTGCCTTTTTCTATATCTGTAATTCCTCTAGACTACTTAATATCTTCTGCAAGTTGAATGATCTTTTATAACATTAATAGCGGACTGGAGTACTTTTGTCTGGTATGTTAATCCGCTGACTCTGGCATTTAATAAATACTTCGTAATTGCAATGATAAAGCGGGACGGTTATTGCAGTGCACAGAGGAGGATAAGTGTTTTCCCGAACGCTCATGTAGTATAAAAGGTTCAGCAGTGCACATTAAACATATTAGACATTAGACACATTAGACATGAATAAGCATGCTAGTTTGGAGAATCAAGAAATAACCCAAGAATTCAAATTCAGAAGACAGCTTATCGATGAGTACAATGGAAAGAAGGGAAATATTATCTTTTGCAAAAAGAATAGTATTATGAATTAATCCTAGAATTAAAGGAGGCGAATCATCGATTTTGATGGAACATCATTCGCGGCAAATAATGCTCCATCAAAATCGAGAAGCCAGTATTACATTCTGTCGAGGTTTGCTTTATTGTCTTATTTAAAAGAATATCTTTAACTATCAAAAATTCAAATCAGACACATCAGTTACAAAAGCTGAATACACAATTGTTCCTTAGAAATAAATAAAATCTTAAAACATTCAAGAACAAGACTTCTATAACAATTTAGCATGAATAACAGCATTTTAAAGAGTTTATTTAATATGCAAATGCCAAAAATATATTTTAAGAGCTCAGCATTATCTTATTCTATAAAATTAATGAGTACATGAATTTGATGAATTTATTGTATGAATAAATTGGTGTAGAATGTTTTGTATATTATTTTGAATAGTTATGAAATAAGGTTCAGCAAGTCAAAAAATCTGAATATTACACCTAATAAGTTAAAAATGTTTCAAAAAAATGTATACTCGTATTTGCTATGAATTCAGTAATTTTAACTTTAAATATTAGCAGTTATATTTTATTCCATCACGAAAAAAGATTTCAGGGAAAGTGTGTAGAAAATCGGAGCAAATTTCAGGCATTGCTAAACAATGCCTAAAAATTTCAGTTAATGTCGACATTGCCTGAGTGAATCGGGAAATGTCGACATTGCCTAAAAATTTCAGGCAATGTCAGCATTGCCTGATTTAACACTTTGACTGTAACAAAGATACATCAAGTCTAACCTGAACACCTTTGTCGAAATGTAAGTATTGGCTACGAATTTTGAGAAAATTTTGTAAATTTTTTTTGAATTTGCGATATCTCAGGCTAAATAGGAGCTAAGAAGATGAGGTATACACCATTGTTTCAAATTTTTACTCCTGTTTCTAACCATCCATGCAAAACAAAGAAATTTGGGGGTAGGGTCCACTCTACGGCCTCAAATAGCACCAACTCCCTAAAAAAATTTCAAAGCTCTGTAGCAAAAATTTTTCAATGGTGACCCCAATCGGATGAATGGCAAATGTTTAGGGGATGTCAGTGGAACCAAATAAATCAATAAGTTTGAAAATTGGTCAACATTTGGTGAAGATACGTCAATTCGAACCCAGCAAGTCGTTTTATTGAAGAGATTTCATACATAGCGCAGGCCAAGGTTTGCCCTCTCAGTCCTAAGAATGCCTATTCCCTAGCACAATTGAGCTCAATTAGCTAAGAACAGGTGTCATCTAGCGAATGGATAGATACTAAAGTGATTTATAGCATAAGACGTATTGGATGCGATGCGCCCGACCGCTGAAGTGCTTCAAAAGTGACTTGGCATCTCCAATCCGTCGTGCCCGAATAGCGAAAGATCGCCGCTGACACATCCCAGACGTTGCGCCCGGTGAAGGGGTTAATCGATGTGTGCATGTGTAGCATATAAATTTATATAAGTCAACAGAAATTTAGCTTATGATCTTTAATTATTGCTAATACTGTAAGTCAGCAGAGTGGTAACAACATTGGACGATAGAGCAGAATGTCGCAGGTTCAAGACCCGCATGAGTCCTAAGGTTGACTCAGCCTTACTCACTGGAAGGCAGTGGTAAAATGAGGAGCAGTGGTAAAATGCTGTGATAAGTCAAACAGGTATGCTATGCGATGCACTAGCCCTCTATCCATGGTATTGCAAGCCTGGCTGAGGGCTATAGCAACAGAGTTCAGTACTGCCTTATGAACCCATGAGGCTTGGGAAAGACTTTAACTTTTGAATACTGTACAGTAATTCATGTAAATGATTTCTTCATGATTAGTTAGGATATATTTGCTTTAACTGTTGGCAGTTTGTATGATTTGTTCTGTATTGATGTTATCATCAGATGTTAGTTCAAAGTGATAGCTTTCAATTGTCTCATCTTTTGGGTTTAATGCGAGTATGTGGGACAGTTTGCAAAATACATGCTAATGAAAATATATATGAAACTGTAAAGAATGACCTCTTGTAGAATTTGCTGAGTAGCAAGGGTGACTCCTCAGAAGTGACATGGTTTTAGCTAGTCAGGGCATTCAAGTCATTATGACTTGTAGTCTAATTGCATAATTGTTGCTTTCAAGAATAACAAGAGTTTTCTATCTGTTTTTTTTTCTGTTCCATATTCTAAGTTTTATGTATTTGCTTTATTCAATAACATTTGAATATCTATTTCTGGGGAATATTAGGCTAGAGCAAACTGAAGAATTTTAATTTCTTGGAAGTCTATAACAGAAGATGACAGATGTGAGAGAGACAGTTGCACTCAAATCGCTATGGTTAAAGATGCTCTAGGAAAACTTGCTTTAAGAAGAACTTTTAATTTAACATTGAAAACACTAGTAGTAAGATGTTATTTTCTGGGTATATGTTTATCTACTCATTTGCATTTTGGACACTTACAAAAAAAAAAGAGAAATTGCAGGCCTTCAAATGTGTTGCTGTAGAATAATTTTAAAAATTGGATGAAAAGGTTAAAAGACAAATGAAAAAGATTGGAAGAGATTGGAGAAGGTTGAAATATGATGAAAGAAATTGCGAAGAAGAAAAATCAGTATGCTGGGCACATCATTAGAGGCTCCTGCACAGAAAAAATCTGAATATCCTATAAGGAAGATATTAAGGTGTCACTTCAAAAAGACTATGAAATATGGGCTAAATGATTTTAAAAATTGATGGGTATTATAAACTATGGAGCAATGAAGATAACTGCTGAAAACCAAGACAAGTGGAGAGAAATCGTGATTGCCGACTTTCAAATTGAGGAAATCAAACTAGAGGTGCACTGATTATGCATCAGGCTGCTTATTGACCTCTAACAATTGGCTGATTGCAGATTATTGAGTTTTAAAAGTTTCTTTGTTGATTACTGTGTTTAATCCTTTAAACCCGAATGGGCCCAAACCCGCCCTACCTCTTTAACCCCTTTAAGACGTAATTGATTTTTTGAAAACTCTCCACAGACACGGAATTGTTTGGGGAAAAAATGTTGGGGCTAAAGCTTATGTTGTGTTATGTTGTTATATCGGGCTATTTTCGTGTGACCTAGTTTCACTGAGTTGCTTAGTCATTGACTATTAGCCTGGCATATCTCAGGATCCATGATATATGATTGGAAACTTAAAATAATTTATTGGGTATAAATAGGGGTTTTCCAGAGTTATCTCGGGTCCCGTCCTTAGCACTTGGTTTCCATTGCCCGAGTTATCTCGGGTCACAACGTAAAGGGGTTAAACTCGTATCCATTAATGCCCGCCCATGAACAGTACCTTACTTACTAATGGCTTATCTCACTTAATATAACATCTATGGAGTTGCCGTCGGAGGCGCATGTGTAGGCGGGTTATCCCTCAAGATTCACACACTTAACCTGGCCCGAAATGCACGATTTTATGGGGGAAAATCATCCCTTTAAATCAGGGTATTTAAATTTGCTGCAGGTGTAAACACAAGTCAAAGGAAAGTAATTAAAACAATCTTTTATTGAAAGGATCTATGATCTTGCGATCTTACGAAGTTGGTTCCTAGGTATTCTCATGATTTGGTTATACATATATATGACGTCATAAAAGCTAAAAATAGTGTCCATTTAAATCGGGCATTTAAATTTAGCTCGTCTAAACAGCCAATGAAAAGGATGAAGGTCTTCTCGGCAAGTGACTGTGTTTTAAAGGGTGCTAAAGCAACATTGATAAAAAAGGAGCTAAAGCTATATCGACTGAAGAGCTCACTGTATTGTCAAAACCACAACTTCGCCAAGCAAGGATGCTGAATTGTAAACACTATATCTCAGCCAAATGTTGTCCAATCTTAAAATCTTAAATTTTTTAATTTATTTCTTTCCAAATACATTCCCCTGCAACTTTGCCGCTAACCAAAGTTAGGTTACCACTCGACAATTTTAGCCGCACAGCTTTGAACAAGAAAATATTTTGTTGAAGAAGTGCTATTTTAGGCCAGATAGTGGCCCCTCATCTCCAATTTTTTCAACTTTTGCACAACTGGTTAGAAAGAGGAATGAAAATGCTAAACAGTGATGTATACCTCATATTTTTATCTTTCCCATAGTCCGGGATATAGGGAATTGTAAAAGATAAAAGGTTTGTTCAAAACTGGTCAAATCGACAATCTATCCTACAAAGGGTGCTTGGGGTAGGAAGATTATATCTCCAACAAATATGGTCCTATTTTCAAAATTCTTGATTTATTTTGTTCCAAATACTTTCACCTACAACTTTTCTGTTTACCTAAGATAGGTTACCTCTGAAAAATTTTAGCTGCACAGCTTTGAACAAGAAAAATATTTTTTGGGAGGGGGTGCTGTTTTAGGCCAGATAGTGGACCCTTGCTCCAAATTTTTTCAATTTTGCACAGATGGTTAGAAAGAGGATTAAAAATGCTAAGCAGTGGTTTATATGTTACAGTCAGTGTGGAAATCAGGCAATGTTGACATTGCCTGAAACTTTAGGAAATGTTGATAATAAGCCGTTTCACTCGGGCACTGTCGACATTGACTGAATGCTTAGTGCATTGTTTAACAATGCCTGAAATTTGCCCATTTTTTATACACACATTTCCTGAAATCTTTATCTGTGATGGAATAGCATAATAAACTTTAACTTGGACTTAAGAAGATCTGAGGCTTCGCTGTCAGGGCCATATTAAGGCTGAGGAGCTGTCCGCTGTAAGAAGCTGTGAATAACTGCGGGAAGTCTTTTTCAAGGTGTCGCCTGTCACAGTTCAACGCCATTTTCAGTTCCGGCTGCTGGAACGTCTGTGACTGCTTCTACATCAGCTGCAACCACTGAAACAGCTTACAAATTCACCTTGCGGTTCATACCACAGCCAGTCAGAAGTACAGCTTCATCGCGAGCTACAACGGTTGAAGAACAGGCGGAAACCACTAGTAACCAGCAAGCATCAGATTTCATAGATCACCTGCATGATAGTATACAGTCTCGTGAAGAGGGCTCGAGAAGGTTTAGTGAAGCAAACTAAACGAATGGTTTCAAAATGTAGTAGAATAGAATTTGCAGCTGGAAATCCTGGTAACAATGTTACCGTCCTGTTCCATTAGTTGATCAACGTGGCGACCCTCGTAAAATCATGGGTGTCATTCTTGATCGTAACTGCAACGACATGTATCGTATAGCTGTTAGAGCTGGTGTTCTACAAGGCCGGTAAACGAAATCAATTTGATTTGTGCACCCAGATACTGCTAAATGAAGATGATGTCATGGCACACAGCGAGATTTCATTGAGGGCTGCTGTTCAGTACTTTAATCAAAGAAAGGGTTCAAAAAGTGTGAAACAAATCGTTGTAGATGTTTCAAAGCTAAACTGAAATGCAATAGTCGTTGCCATTCAAGTTTAAGTTGCTGCAATAAGAACTGTTAAATTTTAGCCCGTTTTTATATGACTGCTTTTTCTTTATTGCGTTAGAACCTTATAAAGTTTTTTGGAATTCATTCCTTTATTGTATTTGAAGTTTTTACAGTTGTGTATAACTTTTTTTCTATTACTGCCTGTTTTTTTTTTTTCATTTGAACCTAATAAAGTTTTTGGCACTTATTAAAATTTTCAGAACTGTTTTATGTTACTTATTATGCTATTCCATCACAGATAAAGATTTCAGGAAATGTGTATATAAAATTTGAGCAAATTTCAGGCATTGTTAAACAATGCCTAAACATTTTCAGTCAATGTCGACAGTGCCCGAGTGAAACGGCTTCATCGACATTGCTTAAAGTTTCAGGCAATGTCAACATTGCCTGATTTCACACTTTGACTGTAACATATACACTATCTTATTTGCTTTCAAATAACCTGAGAAATTGCAATTTGAAAAAATACAATATTACGTGAAAATATGCAAAAATGCTAGGGTTGAGAGACATCTCCAAACATTTTTCTTAGTGTTTAAAGGGTTAATCTATTGTCAAATGAATCAAATAAATGCTATCGCATCATTCCATCTGTAGTTAGCACATGCCAGATGACTGTGCAAGAATTTAAGAAAGGTCAACCCACAGTCAATATATTAAATACAAATGTACCCAGAAACTTCTATAGCTAGAAAAGTGCACCCACTTTTCGAAAACTGACAAGTGTCTGGTAGATGACCTTCCCTTTATGTCAATAACAGTTTTAGTGATGAGAACAGATCTGTTTCCTCTGTGGCCGGGCTAAATGTCCGCAGACAAAATGGCATGGGGACAAAATGTCAGCGGACAAAATGTCACGGGTTAGGGTTAGAGTTAAGGTGACATTTTGTCCGTGACATTTTGTCCCAGCACTGTTTCCTCCTATAGTTAATACAGTATAATGGATCTGCTACCAGTACTGGTTATTATTATTATTATTATTATTCGACGATTTGTGAAGCGCCAACATGGCCATCGGCCAAAACCAAAAGCGCTGTACAGTCAACAGTCAACTGTACGATATGGTGAACAAATGCGTTTTCAGCTCTTTAGCAAACGTTTCAGGTGAAGTAATCCCAGCCAGCGCATCAGGGAGCGCGTTCACAGACGTGGGTTACCGCGAGTCATAGAACGCCGCCAAACTCGGAGTCCTGGCCGGAGGAGGAGGAACGACAGCCGGTGGCGGCTGCTTAGATCTCAGCTGGAGACGGCACCGGTCGCCGTTTGTCGTCGCATTACTAGGCATGCCAAATTCGGGACAGGCTGGGTCCGAAGAGCTGAAAAAGTTAACCAACACCGCTTGTAAACTATACGCTCCGGGATAAGCCAATGGAGCTTGTCCCTTAGCACAGGTGTAACATGGTCGTGCCACCTTCGAAAATAATCCGAACTAGGCATTGATGACTGCCTGAAGTCTACTGAGCTGGTTCCCAGGTAGTCCAAGAAAGAGACTGTTGCTGTAATCCAGTCTTGAGAGTACCAGAGCACGGACAAGATGAATAGCGGCCGGTATTGTTATATAACGACTGGTTGTTGCTGATATCCCTCAGCTATAATCAGTAACCACTTAAAACTGATGACTGCGCTTTCTTTAGCATCCTTTTATGTGGCAGCGAGTGTTGGTCAATGACGCATCAAAGCCCTGGAAGCCTTTCATGCCAGGTGTCTTTGGTCACTACTCTCCATTCACTGGTCTGACAAAATTTCAAACACCAAAGTCCTCAGGAAAGCTGACAAGAGAGCTGCATTGAAGTGTTGCGCACCAGAACACGGTTACAATGGATTGGTCATGTTAGTTAGTTAGTTAGTTAATTAATATGCCAACTTATATAGCGCTATAGTCACAACAGGCCTAGATCAAGAGCGCTTTAAATGTCCGATATCTAGCAGCTGGTACAACACCTGCGGGCAGCAGAAAGCAGCGCCCCTAACAAAGTTCCATGTTGTTCGCATGCATGATTTGTGATTGCCAAAGATTCTACTCTACAGTGAAATAAAAGGTGGATATCACTCACAAGGTGTGGCCAATACAAGCGGTACAAAGACCAACTGAAGAAGATCCTGAAAACCTGCAATATCAACATTATTGACTGGGAATTACAAGTGCTAGATCACTTATACTGGCACTATACTGTTCGTAGTGGGGTCATTTTCATGGACAACACTTGAGTTGCTGTTGCAATAAGAAAACGACAGGAGTGTAAAGAGCACAACAATTCCTCATAATTTTTGCTCATGAATAATTTTATATGCTCTATATACAACAAACAATGTACTGTTAGAATAGGTCTGCTTAGTCACTTGCAGGCCCACAGTGGGTCACTCCTTTCATCGTTGAATTCGATGGACTGCTTTTAGTTTTTTTACTTTTAGTTTACGGCACCCAATTGATATGCTGTTGACTATGCACATAACTAAATTATGCACATAAGTGATGTTCATAGAATCAATGTTGTCTTCCAATGAGAGACACTAGATATTGATTGATTGATTTTAGATAATTTATTTCAAACTCAAACTCAAGGTACATATACAATTATACATATGCAGAACTAGTACAACTAAATAAGTAACATAATATGACCCTAATTAACAATGTAACAATGTAACACATAGTATGAGAGTTCATTGATAACATAGTAAATGAGTTCATCATATCAATATAATATTAAATATTAGCTAAAATATATGAATAACAGCATAATAAACAATTAATAAGTGGAATTTCAATTGAAAACTATAAGCTCATTAGGTATAACATTAATTAAAATGATGAATTTGTTACAATGTAATAAAAAACAATTGAAATAATAGAGGGTCAATCAAATAAGTATAGTAGGTAAGAAAGTGGTAAAATGAGTAGAAAAAAGTTGACCTAAGGGATAATGATATCCCGATTAATGGTCAACTTATAATAAAGTAGGTTTTTTATAAGTAAGTCTATTAGTAATTATACTATTATTAATAGGTTTCAATATACATGTGTAAATAATCTTAACTCTCAACATAAAATGGTTAAATTTGGTGTCCCGCAGGGTTCCATTTTGGGACCCCTACTATTCTTAATATATATAAACGACCTTCCAAATGTTTCAACGTTCCTTGAATTCATTATTTTTGCAGATGATACCAATGTAATAGCTAGCCATACTAACCTCAATGAATTAATTAAGACTATAAATCTAGAGCTGGAAAAACTATCCAATTGGTTTAAGTTAAATAAACTGGAACTAAACCTTTCTAAGACTAATTTTATAAAATTCAACCCTAAGAATAAATCCCCTTATCTCATTTCTGATAATATAATAATAAATGACCAAATTATCCACCAAACATCATCTTCTAAATTTTTGGGCGTTATTTTAGATCAAAAATTAAGCTGGAAAGATCATGTAGGCCAGTTGGCAAATAAAATATCTAAGAATCTGAATATAATAAGGCACATAAAGAATTACTTAGAGCCGAGAGCTCTTCATAACCTTTATTTTACATTAATTCACTCTAACTTAACTTATGTAAATATTATTTGGGGAAATAATTATATGACTATTATAGATAAAATCCAAATATTACAGAACAAAGCGGTAAGATTAGTATTTAAAGGATGTACATATATGGATACAAATAATCTATTTAAAAATTTAAAATTTAAAATGGTAAATATTTTCAAATATCAAGCTTCTATCTTTATATTTAAATATATTCACAATCTTTTACCCACTATTTACTACATCATTAAATTTCTTGATTTGCATAAGAATAGCTCTATCAGTATATTTAGAAATAACATAAACCTATATATCCCTTATGCTCACACCAACACTAGACTATTCACGATAAAATACTCAGGACCCAGAACTTGGAATTCTCTTCCCACTAATTTAAAATCGATTATGACCTTATCTCATTTTAAGATAAATCTTTAAAAATTTCTTCTACAAAACCAATCTGTAATTGAGTAGTATCAATTTGTTATTTAATAAGTATCAGCTACCTGTCTTTACTCAAGTATTCCAACAGTTTAAGCTAATTTATTTACCTCATTTAGCCAATTATTATTAATCTTTATTGATCATTTAGGTAACTCCACCTTTCTGTTAAAATCTTGTCCTCACTTGCTAGTATTTAGTTTAATTATACTCATTCTTTCTAGGATTACCACCTTTCGGGATCTATGATTCCTTAGGTAATCCTTATTTTCACATACAGTGTCACTAAGAAATTATTTATGCAATTGTTGCTCCTTTTCAT
This sequence comes from Metaphire vulgaris, assembly GCA_018105865.1. Taxonomy (NCBI): domain Eukaryota; kingdom Metazoa; phylum Annelida; class Clitellata; order Crassiclitellata; family Megascolecidae; genus Metaphire; species Metaphire vulgaris. Next base: position 10,251,384 of record CM030840.1, on the reverse strand, counting down.
TTTATTTCTTATTTTTTGGTACTTAGTATAAGTTAGTTAAAGTTAAATTTTCTAAAGTTTGCATTAAATATACTAGGTATGTATCCTGACATATTTCTATTTGTATCATTTGTGTATGTATTGTGAAAATAAAAGACCATTTGAATTAAAAGACCATTTGAATTTGAATTAGGCGGCAATATGTGAAGCAATGGAATAAGGTGGGTAGAGAAATAGAAGCATTGAGTAGAGGATGGTCATCTACCAGACACTTGTCAGTTTTCGAAAAGTGGGTGCACTTTTCTAGCTATAGAAGTTTCTGGGTACATTTGGATTGTTATGGATTTTCTGAAGGGAATATAGATAGAAGAAAAGGATAATAATATTATTAGATGATACTACAGATCATTATTAAGTAGATTATAGTTAAGTAAGAAAGTTTTCGTAGAAGATTTAAATATTAAAAGGTTGCTTGAATTCTTGAGCTGGTTAGGAAGACTATTCCAAATAGAGGGTCCATAGTATTTAGTGGTAAAGAGTCTTTTATTAGTTCTAACATATGAAAGATGTCAATTATTACTAGATCTGGTTGAATGTTTGTGGATGTCCTGATTAATGGTGAAATAATTATTAATATAGAAAAAAGTGGGTAGTAAGTTGTTTATATATTTATAAATAAATAAAGCTGTCTGGTATTTATTTAAATTAACAATATTAAGTATATGATATTTAAGGTAAAGATGTTGAGTTTTGGTTTTATTTCCACTATCAAAGGTTAATCTAAGAGCTTTATTTTGCATAATTTGGATTTTTCCAGTAATAGTTTTGTAATTGTGTCCCCATATTAGATTACAGTAGGTAATATATGAATGGATTAAAGCAAAGTATAGCATATGAAGAGCAGATTGGTTGAGAAATTTTTTGATATGTTTAATTATATTAATATTTTTAGCCAATTTTTATTAAAGTTGAACTAGCTAGTTGATATGAACCTGAGTAAATTTTGGACTTTACTGTTAAATGCTTAAATGGAGTCAACTGGATATGACAAAATCAGACATAAGTCCAGGACTGCGAAGAGGGGGCAGGGGTGCATCATGAAGTTAAGGAAATGCAAAGTCCATCATTTTTAAGACTTGTCAGAGCCCGTCGGCCCTTCTGCACAGGGGCCTGGAATTTCTCTTAGCGGGCCTGCTTAAGTCCAGTTAAGGCAGCAGTTCTTAATCTGTGGGTCAGGACCACACAGGGTTTGCTTCAGGATTTACCAGAGGTCACCTGATAAATCCAGGATATTTTTCTATTTTTTGTTATAATTTGATCGCACTGCCAAATATGTTAAAATTAATCGATTTAAATATTTGAATTGTACTAGGCTTCTCATGCTTAGGCTGTACTTACTTATTACTTTTACCTGTTTGCCAAAAATGATGCACCTGAAGACCTTACATACCGGTAGATCATTTTTGGTTTCGTCATGGTGTACAAGTTGGTAAGGTAAGGTAGTCCCGTACTCGAAGGAGCATAGGGTTTCTGGCACTGATCTCCAGTACTAGGCAAGCAGCGATGCAGGTGGCTTGCGCCATTAATTTAGAGTAGGTTGCCATTACTTTTTCTAGACCCACGTTTTACCTTTGCAGCTTAGCGCTGCTGCCAATTTATCGACGCCTAAGCGATGAACTGGTTGGTTGCCAGCACCACGACTAAATCCTGGGATGGTTGGTCACCCATCCAAGCAGTGTTCTCTCAGTTAACGGTAATTCTAACTAAATACCTAAAATAACTGAAAAATAACTCAGTTAACTAAAACTGTAACTGTAACTGAAAAATGACAAAAAACTTTAACTGTAACTGTAATAGAATAAAGTGAAGCAGTTAAGTAATAGAAAAATGTATACAAGTGAAAAATAATTTTATAAGTTTATTTGTGTTTGTTGAACAATTCTGTAGGGCTTCAATTGTTGTGGCAAAACTTGCATGACTCAGAGAGGGCAATGTTCTTTTGGGCCAAGATTCAGGGCTATAGTACAGACCTCAAACAAACAGTGGTTGCTTGATTGGATGACCTTGGGTGGGGGATTATGCCCCCGGGAGCCGAGGTGAGGGGCACCAAAATGGGTTTTGAGGGTAAGTTAAACAGTTAAATACATAATAAATAAGAAGAAACGAGCGGGCGACCTTTATTTTGCTCGGAATTGGTTATTGAAAGGAAAAATGCAGCAAGAAAACATGGATAACCATTCAAAGGCATAAGAAATTGCAGCTGATTTTAGAATCAAGATAGAAATTGCGGGAAAAGAAGCAGCAGATGCAGTTTCGACTAAAGGTATTGAATTTCTGTAGTGTGAAATAGCTGCTTAATCAACATGATAGAGGCATAACCAAGTTTGAATTAATTATTTTTGCTTTACTTCACTAACCCATAACTAAGTAATGTATACACATTGATTTACATGTTGTTAATGTCATCAGGGAAAAAACTGTAACTGTAACTGAAAAAAACATAACTGTAACTGAAAAAACATAACTGTAACTGAAACTGTAACTGAAAAACCATAGCTTAAATAACACTAACTGTAACTGAAACTGAAAAAACATAACTGTAACTAAACTGTAACTGAAAACCCATAACTTAAATAACACTGCATCCAAGTACTAGCAGTGCTCAACATTGTTTAACTTTGGTGTTCTGACGAGAACTGGTCGCACAACGCCAAATAGGCTGGGTCGTACAAGTTGACCAATGATTAAATGGGTTGCAGTACAAAAAAGATTGAGAACTGCTGAGTTTAGGTGTTGCGATACTCATTTAGCAAAGCACTTTCTTAGTTGATTAGGCATCTTCAAATGGTGATGTGTTTTGTGTTTGTATGTTTGTCTGTTTCATTAAATGTGGTTAGTTATGGTTCTACTTTGGCACTCATATGTTTGTCTGTGTGTCTCTCCATTGCATTAATTAATTTTTCAATAATTTATGGAAACAGTCGTTTCTGAGGAACAACGTTTTAAGAGTTTTAAGAATTTGTTTTTAGACGAACTTGTTGTCCGTTGATAGCCTCACTCGTGTCATCCATCCATCACAACTAACAGAAGAATTTGAAGGCACTCTGTCCTATGATAATGATGAATGGATTGAAATGAGAATGGTACTAAAGTATTCTTGTTTCTACTGGTGGCACAAGTTGCAACCAGTTTTTGTATTTATTTTTATTAAGCTGTTTAAGGTGGTTATTTTGAGATTTGCTTTTTAACTGGTTATATAACAGCATTTGTTTGAAGTATGTCTATTTATGTTATTTGAAAATAATTTAGATCAATATTTTTATTGAAATTTCATCAGGATTTTTTCCTGTTTCTATTGCTACTTGTGTTATAAATTTTTCTGTAGCCTTGTTTTATTTTGGACAATTTTTATATATTTCTCATTTAGCTTTCTTTCTACTTACTGTTTAGTTCCTGCTATCTGTTTGATATTTTTTATAGCTTTTGGAAGATTTCACAGCAAAGACATTGGATGTGCTAGGGAAACTGGATAAACTGGGTGAGATTGTGAGAAATCCTGTCCTTCCAGATGATCTTCCTGGTGCCAAGGAGATGATCGAGGAACACAGTCACCTGAAGAAGAAGATGGCTAAAGTGCCTGTAAATAGTTTAGATGAAGAAGGACAGCGAATTATACATCGCATTTCTGGGCGACATGCATCACAGGCTGGTGAGATGTTAAATGGACTGATGTTCCAATGTTTTACTGCTGTACTATAGATCAGGCTGATTCTTACAGAAAAGTTTCAACTAATTGGCTGTGCTTGTCACAGTTTACCGTACTTTCACGCCAAATCGCCGCTTATGTTTATAGGCCACTCCACGTTTACAGGCCACAGAAATTCAGTGGCATGTAAATATTTTAATAGATAAGCCGCACACGAATATAGGCCATGTGCCATGATGTTGCAGTATCATTATATATACACGTGCAGTAGGGTGATTCTGACGACAATGCAAAAAAAATTTTGCATCTGTTTTCTTTCACCAAGGTTTTAGATCTTTTACATTTGATTCAACGTTAATAGAAAGGAAGAAAAACTTCAATTATTTCAATGTTTAGGACATGCACAAAGCAATCAAAGCCCGTTACATTATAGTATTTTCATGTTATTTCTTATTATTGGAATAAAAAAGTAACTTGTATTTAGATTAACGATTGACTTTATGGTTTGCATGTCTGACTTGTCAATATTGAAACTGAAAAGCAATCCTTCAGCTTGCACCATCTGGCTTGTTAGAAATATGAGATAGGACTTCAAAAATTCTAAGCTTTGTTCTCATGGAGAAGTGCTGCAAGTCTTGTTTCATTTACATGATGATAATTAATTAATACAATGTTTCTCAAAGACAGTATTGAAAAAACAACTATACTACCAATTTGGGGAAAGACTAGAATTCTGACCAAAGCACCAAATCATGTAACTGAGCACTTTGAAAGCTACACAGCAAGTGGAAGGGCATGAAGAACCTAATGAATCGTAAATCTCATAAAAATTTGTCCAATCTGAGTTTGTTTAAAGAAAACCTGATCAACCTATTTGGCATATGATAACAAAATGCCACAGCAATGTTCAAAGATTACGAAGACCTCATGTTTCTGGCCGCATGAAGGGAAAAGGACATTGTGGTTCCATGGTGGGAGTTGATTGCCAGCTTACACACACAAGGAAGAACATGTTCTGAAGTGAAAAGCGGCTGAGGTAGCAAGAACAGCTAAAGCACAGTCTGCTGTATCATAAGGAAACGGTGGCTGTCACAAAAGGTCATTTAGAAGCCACAGCAAGGACAAAGACAGCGAAGATTTGGGGCCCAAGTTGCCCCCAAGCAAAAGTACTAGAAAATGAGGCAAAGTTCTGGTAGTAACCGTAGAGGTTGAAGCTGCTTTGGATCGTGCCAACACCAGTAATTGAAATGCAGTATTTGCTGCCAGGACATCAACAAGTCAGCTTCAAGAACTTTCTTCACATCTAATAACTAGCTACAGTGCTATCTGGCATGCAAGAATGAGATATCGCAAGGAAATAGCGTTAGAAATAAAATCTAGTTTCAGGCCAATGATACTACTAGTCTTGCACTGGGATGTTAAAATTATGGATGATTTCACTGCTCTGGCTACTCCTGGCAAAGAATGCATAGATTACTTGCCAATTTTTGTAGTGATGACATCATTAAACTGCCCTCTGCTCCTAAACTATACAGTGGAACAACTGAGTGCATGACTTATGGAGAGAGATACGGAGAGAGATGAGAAAGAGACAGAGAGAGACAGAGGGAGGGAGGAAGAGACGGAGAGAGAGAGAAGGAGAAAGAGACAGAGGGAGGGAGGGAGAGAGAGACAGAGAAAGATAGATTATTCCAGGACAATTTATATAGCGCAGTATGCATGGTTTAAAATCCAAAATCAAAAGCGCTTTGACAATGCTGATTTGTCAATGAAGGTGAGAAGGTGGCGATGTTAAAATCCACTGTGATGATGGAAAGAACTTTGCTGCCGTGAAGAAGTCCGGTGCAGAGTCCTTTATAAGCGGTCCTTCAAAGAAACTGTAGCCCCATTGACATGCCAACGAGGAACGGAAGATGATGTAAGAGTCCGCAAGTTGGTAGTAAGAGTTATCCACACAGATGTAACCATCGTTGAGTTCCTAAAGAAGCGGTCTTCCGCAAGAGATACAGAGAGTTATTAAACAAGTTATTAAACATAAGACGGAGAGAGCTATTAAAAATAAATAAATTTTCTATCTTATCAGCATTCATAAGACTAAAGAAGAAATTTAATTTAGATCAAGTATTTTTATAGCCCAGGGCGTGAGAAATACCCCCAAACCGGTCTCAATCTTGTGCAGCTTCGTATGCCTCTGTAGGTGTTAATTCGCAGTCACAAGATTTTTGATTCAGCCACGTAGGACTATTGCTTCTAATTAAATTTTGAAATATGGTCTTGTTGTTTGTTATGTCTTTCATTAAATCCGAAAATCTCAGATATCTTTATTACCCTCCAATTCAGTTTTATGTTTTATTAGAATTACGTTGAAAGTGAATTAGGATAATTAGTGGGCCTTAATGTAAATCTAGTCTGTTTTGATATGCTAGGAAATGTTCCGAGCGTGATGTTGCTTTCAAACAATGATATACAGAATGCAGTGCCTCATATATCAGAGCTGCTAGATCGTCTTCATCATGCAAGTGATCATCTGACTCGCTTGTGGCAACTCAAGAAAATGAGGCTTGAACAATGTTTTCAACTGCGACTGTTTGAATCAGAAGCTGAAAAGGTGTTGCATTAGGCAGCATTGGGTGTTTTTAAAGTTTTTTTCTTCTTTTGTTTGCTTCTCTACCAAAGCTTTATAAACAATGCTCATCAGTTTATTTATCAGTTTTCAATGTTTTGAATAATTTATTTCATGTTTCCCACTATAACATATTTTATTAAGCATTTATGAAGTGCATTGCTTCTATGAGTATGCGTGTGTGTGTGTGTGTGTGTGTGTGTGTTTATCCGCATGTACTCACATCTGTTACTGTTAAGGATGCTACATTTCACTTGAATCAACAAAGCCGTTTTAGAAATTTTACTTTTTTCCCAAAGCGGTCAAAACTTTCATTTTCCATTACGACTTATTTATGTGAGGTGGGAAATGACATAGTTATTGTTGCCCACATCTTCTGTGTACACGTCCCGACATTTTCCAAATCCCTCATGGTCTCGTCTTCGGGACTGTATTCGAGAGATTAAGGAGTGGACAGCAGCCAATCGTCCTGCATTAAACCCGGGCAAGACCGAGTTGCTTTGGGTTAGCATGCCTAGGAGACACCACCAGATAAACCTCACTCCGTTCACATTCGGCGGTGTCGATATTACCCCCTCCACTGAGGTGCGTCTTCTTGGTGTACTCCTGGATGACACCTTATCATTTGTTGGCCTCTTGAACAACGTTATGCAGACGTGTCTGCTCCGGAAGATCAAAGAGATCCGCTGATATATATCGACAGCGGCTGCGATACATCTCGTACACACCCTCATCCTCTTGCGAGCGGACTATTGCAATAGCATTCTTATGGACCTACCTGACTGCCAGCTAGCCCGCTTGCAGTCAGTCCTTAATGCGTCTGCTCAGCTAATCTTCGGTGTCAGATGAAATGACCACGTGACACCACTGCTCAGGGACAGGCTCCATTGGTTCCGGATTCCAGAGCGCATCATCTACAGACGATGCTGGTTGACCTTCTGTGCCCTACATGATCCAACCTGTCCGGAGTACCTATCAGCCCTGGTGTGCCGGCCAATGATGAATGACCGATGTCTTCAGCTGAAATCCAGCACGTGTCCCCCTCCGTCGAAGACCGCGAAATTCAGGGGAAAGATCCGTGACACGAGGCAACCCTCTGTTATGGAACGCGCTTCCGGACTCAGTGACTGCGGTCACCTCCTTTGAGTCGTTCGCCATCAAACAAGACGCACTTCTTGAGATCGTACGATTGTTCTATGTAAAGCACTCTTGATCTTGGCGTTGGCCCCAGCTATGTTACCGTACTATATAAATTGTCATGTAGAATAGAATAGAATAATAGAATCTGTCGGTGTTTTGGCACTTGTGTGCACATATTTGATTTTCATAGACCCTGGTATAAAGATCAATGGTGAGTACTACTGAAACATGATGCTCAAAGAGCATCTCCTGCTGGCCATTCATTCTGTGTCTGGACAATTCTTCACCTTCCTGCAGGACAATGCACCAGCCCACCATGCTCGTGATACATTTGCACTGCTGGCAGCTAAAACACCAGGCTTCATTGGTCCAGCACATTGGCCGCCAAATAGTTCATATCTCAACCCTGTGGATTACAAACTTTGGGGGATTTTATAGGAGCATGTCTACCACAGCTGACAGATTCAGCACGCTGATCATCTGAAGAAGTGTCTCACTGAGGAGTGGCACCATTTTGATAAAGGAATAATAGACAGAGCTGTAAATCAGTGCAGGATCGACTGTGTAAATGCATCCGAGCGAAAGGAGGACACTTTGAATATCTCATTTGAACGTCTTTGTTGCCCGAATTGACGTAAAAGAAAAGGCAACTGGAATATTTGGGTGACGTCATTTAGAACTTAATTTCTTAGATATCTTGCATCAAATTCACACGAAACTGTTCAGTTTGCCAGTAATAGGAGCCTGTTTTAGCATGTAAAATTTTATTTTATTTTTTAAAATTTTTAAATTTGCTCAGGCAACCCACTTCGTTGTCTTCACTACTTGCATCAAGAGGCACTGCTTATGGATGATGCAGGGTGTTTTACAGGCCAAAGGCAATGATCACTGCCTGTTTGTCATTGCCTTGTTGGTGCTGCTTGCCACTGTCGAAAAACTCATGCCTGCCGCTCAAATGCGGTTTTATTAACGCTCAGTTGATCGTCCATAAGGGTCCATTGATCCAGGAAATTATCAACTCATGGCAACTTCAACTTTTCGCCATTGTGGAAGCTTAGATTGTACATGATGATCCAAACACCATCAAACAGGACTGTCTACCGCCCGAATATTGCATCATTAATTTCCCTCTACCGATGGCAACTAGTGAATTGTGGTGGCAGATTGTGTGTTATTCTCCATGAATTGCTGTCAGTTAAACCGGTTCAAAAGAATTACACAGTAACTTCCACTCCTTTGAGCTACTGTTGCTCAAATTGAATGACAGCCAGCTCAACAATGCTGAAGCCATCGCTGTCACATATCATCCGACAGCATCCACCAACTTATATGCCATATTGTCAGATCTGTTTGACAGCCTGGGCAATACCATAGACCATGACAGATTGGAGTCTATTTAGTTGCACAGTCAGAAACTTGAATTGCCAAATTGCCAGAAGAAAATTACCCACAATGCACCACTTTCATCGTCATCATTTATGGTATGCCCCTCTGGAGCGTAGTCGTCTCCACGATATGTCACCAGTTCGTTCTGTCCTGTGCTTGACTCAAGGCAGTGAAGAGTCTATGGTTTTGGGTAGCTAAGTCGGCCTCAATTGTTCTCGACCAGGTGGTATGTGGTCTTCCAACTGGTTGGTTCCCATGTTTAGGTGAACTGAAGATTGTAGCATGTAGGGCTCTGGCATGGGCCTCGCCTGGTTTAGACTTTGCGACATGTCCACATAGGCACAATCTACAGGCACGAATTTTAACTGAGATTGGACCATCACCCGCACTCTGGAAGACTTCTGCATTGGTCATGTGCAGGGTGTAAGGTGCACAAAGCAGTTGTTGGAGACACCATTGGTGGAAAGCATCGAGTCTCTGGTTCAACGGAGATGTCAGCGCTCATGCCTGAGCTCCATAAAGAAGCTTTCGGGTATAATATTATGTAATGTAATGTAAGGTAGCATTTGTATAAATTATCTAAGAAGCTATAAAAGATTCTGAGCTCTAAATAGGCATATATTTCTCACTCATTTGACACTAATTGACAGTGATGTGACCAAGACAGTAAGTGGCAAGACCAAGACCAAGACACTAGGGCTCGAGACCAAGGCCAAGACCAAGACAGTAATTTTTAACCTCAAGAAAACAGGCAAAACAGGATTCACAAATTTTTTTATCAACGTTAGCCATAAAATTACGAAAATTTCGCATAGATATATTGAAACAAACATTTTAAATTATTTATTATTCGCGAATGGCTCCAGTAGTGACAATCTCGTATAGCCTCATAATTCGGAAGTCATCTACCACAGAAAACATTATTACTAACGGTGGAAAAAACCCACTGTCTCGGTCTTGAATCACAAGACCAAGACAGTAATGATGAGACCAAGGCCATGACTGAGACACTGGCCAGGAAGACCAAGACTGAGACCGAGACATTGAAAATACATGTCATTGAAAATACATGTCTTGAAAAGACTGTCTCAAGACTAGACGAGACAGTATCTCGAGATGTCACATCACTCACTGCTAATTGATGTAGCAAGCAAAAATCAACATCATAACCACTTTTATTTCCTGATGTCTCAGAAACTGTCTAGAGTATTTAACTAGGCTATTGTAGAAATTCTTCACCTGAATGACATGCTCTTTTGTTAAAAGTGTCAAGGAAATTGATGGATTCAACAATCTAATAAATTCCTGTTTCTGTACATGTCAAAAGAGTTTATATAGACTAGTAGTTATTGATGATTGTAGTTGATTTTTGTTTCAGATGTCAGAATGGATATCTAATCACAGAGAGGTGTTTGTTGTAAATTACACTAAGATTGGTCAAAGTTATGATGATGCACTTCATCTTCAAGCAGACCATTCTCAATTTGCACGTAATGCAATGGTGTGTATTTAACTTTTGATTGTTTTTCTGTTTTTAAAAGACAATGTATTTGGGGTGCAGTGGAGTATTGGTAGGATTCTTGCCATGCAACTGAAGGATAGCAGGTTCAAATCTGACTGTAGTCACTGGACCTATTTGTCACACACAATTCTTCATGTTGTGAATGACTTAACTCCTTTACTGTCCATTTATTTGTAACGTAATGTGAAATGGACACATATGTGCATCACGGCCATAAAGGGGTTATTGTGGGCTAACAAACATGTAATAATAATAATAATAGTAATAATAATAATATGTTTGGTGAACTTATCTGTTCATTGGAACTTGAATTTTATGTGGAACTCTGCTACAACACAGCCATGTTTTGTGGAAAATAGATGTGTGGGTGTGCATGCCAGAAACATCTGCAAATGCACATATACTGTACACACGCACACAAGCACGTGCACACATGCACAACAGTTTACTGATGTTATGAGTCAACAAACTGCGTAATTAATCCTGTGCAGGATTTGCATTAAAGTCAGAAGATCTACAAATATTAGTTTCCTGCATAGTTTTTCTATCTTGAGAATAGTGTGTCATTAATAGATTGTTTATTTGTTGCTTCAGTCCATCCAGGAGTGAGTTGTTTTAGAATTATTTATGAATGCTTTGGTGGCATGAAGATTTCATCTGGCTGGTATGATGGATTAGACTTGAGTATTGGCATTCATGTGAACATTAAGACCACAGAAGATGAAAAGTCATGTGACATTGTTTTTTGTGGCATGGTTTAATAGAGCAATGGTCCTTGTACCAAGCTCTAAAGTACATGGCATGTGACTTTGTGGAATTGAATACAGCCAGAGTGCAACCAATATATTCAGTTGCAAAGAACCTAGGTGAAATAATGGACAGATGGTGGTCTAGGAGAATATGGTTATCAACTATGCTGTCATGGTTAATTACTGTAATTAAACAATCCTGATTAAGATCTGGAGTGTTTGTATTGAGTAGTAACACTGGCATGGAAAATGTGTGTGGCTATTTTTTTGCTAAATTTGGTTAGGTATAATTTAGATATAACACAAACCCTTGAACATTTTGTTTATAGGTTTATTCAGATCTCTTGAGATGAAAATTAGTGTTGTAAGTCTTTTCTAAATGCTGCACTGTTTAGTGATTTTGGTATAATGCTTTTTTGTTTTCTGCAAGCAGTTCATTATTACTTCACAGATATTTGAAGATTTTCCCAGATCTGTTTGCTTTTGTTTATTTGATGATTTTGTGAAGATTTATCATCAGTATTGTTATGTTTTTACTGTTTTTGATGAAGAATGCTCTTAGTACCATCGACCATATAATGACGGTGGCTCAGCGTCTGTGTGATACCGGCCATTACGCAACAGTTTCCATTCGCCTTCAAGCGAACAAGCTTAACAAAGACTGGCGAACGTTCACTGCTGCACTTGAAGAGCGCAATGCTGTACTCGCTATGTCGGTTGTATTTCACAAGAAAGCTGGGGAGGTAGAAATACCAGCAGCTTATTTAACCATATTTCTGCCATATAAATACATTAGGATTTTTTCATAAACAAATGTCATATTACAAACAGCAAGAAATGTTGATAGTTTCTATGGGACAAGGTGTACTGAAGCAGGATCTTTGTCTATGAGGTGATCAGGCTGGGCCATTTGTTGCTACTTATACTGATGCTGCTGTTAATACCTTAGGCTGTTGCAATAAGATTTATTCAGCAACATTATATGGCTTGATAAGATTGGTTTTACCTGTATGTATTGTGGCAGAAAACTGTGGAGATGGCATTATACACCAACGGGCGATGAGCCCACGGATGAAGATGATGATGATGATGATGATGATGATGATGATGATGATGATGATGATGATGATGATGATGATGATGATTGTCATGTGTACAAAAATAACCTTGATTATGTGTATGGGTGTGTTAATTTCTTTGCTATAAATACACCAGGTCTACTTTCAAAGCCTGCTTGATAGAAATACTTCTGCTGAGATTTGTTATGATTATATAAGTTAATTAGGCAAAATCTAGTCTTCTGAAATATGAAATATCAGATATAGAATTTAAATATATGTTATTTAATTTATTTTATTTGAAATGTTTGCTTATTTTTGACTTGCAATTCTTTTAAAATTTTGACAGTACTTGTCTGAAATGCCAAAGTGGTGGAAGATATGCGAAGAACTTAAAATTCCTGATGAGATAATGCAGTTAGAAGAAGCTATTAGTCAGCACCAGTCATTGATTGAAAATGTCTCAAAAGTCTACACAGAAGTGTGTATTTTATTCTGTCTGTAACTTTCTCTGTGTGTGTGTATGCCTATAACTTTTGGAGGTTTGAATGATTTAGCTAGTATTACTTAGAAAATAGTTTGTAGAATGTTTTGTAGTCTTTTTACTCTACAGTTGTTTCAGGAGAACTTACTTTAGCATTTTGGCTGCGACACTTTTATTAGTTAGGCACAAACACTCTTGAGTTGTAAGATAATGCAAATGAATCACTTATATGTGCAGCAATTACCGGGTATGATTTGGCAGTACTAAGAATTAATAGGTTATATGTGACTTGATCAGTACATAATAGAACCATTAATTAAACCTGTCTGTGTGTTAAACTGGATTTGATTCTACAAATTGTCCAGAGCTCTTGCACTTTCTCTATTTGTGCTCATGATAAGTCATATAGCACCAGTATTTTTGTACTTGAACAGTGATGTTTCACAGCAGTGTAAAACTATCTCTATGTGCACATATTTCCTATTTTTGCCTTATTTATTCCTAAAAAACTGAAATATTGATTAACTGCACCACAAAGACTTTCAGTTTGATTGAACACTACAGAGAAGTATAGATATATTTGAAGGACTTGGGGATGTTTTACTTCCTTGCTTACACAATACTAATCATGTCTTGATCTACCTTGTTCTGAGATATCACTGCAATATGTATAACATTTTTCCATTTATCTTTGTCATTAGCCAATGTCATCACTTGCTGTATTGTCAGCTCAATCCGTAGTTTGATGCTGTATATCCAAAGTATTCACTGCCTACCCATTCTTTATGTTGTTTCTTGTATTATTATTTTTTACTTAATCTTATGTATAGCTTTCCTCGTTGTATGACAGATGGAATTTTTTGGTCATATAATGAGGAAAGATGGAATAGAGAAGTTTGTTACAACAGGAAAGATTGAGGGAAAAAGAGATAGAGGAAGACAAAGGAGAAAATATTTGGACAGTTTATGCTATCTACAGGGAGGAAACTACGGAACAATTGACATAATTCGTGCAACAGATGACAGAGGGAAATGGAGGTCCATGATCGCTGATGCAGTCAACCTGCATGGCACCTAGTAGAAGAAGAAGATGTATTTGTGGCAATGTGGGAAACTGGAGAATGGCTGGAGGAATGGGCAGATGTACCAACTAAAATATCTGGAAAAGTCATGACACTACCATCAGCACCAAAATACATTAAAAAAGCCTTAACTTGGTCAGTGACCTTGCACGGCTGTGAAAGTTGGACTACTAAGAAATACAATGAAGATAGAATTAATGCTCTCAAATTAATAGGCTGTGACAGATTTTAAGAGTCTAATAGACGGCTAAGAAAACATGGGTTTTAGAAAAATGCAGTTTTGAAAGAATTCCTTGCAGCAAATAATGCAAGGAATGATGCCTAGCTTTCATGCAAGAAGAAGACAAGAGGACTAAACATAACCTGGTCAGACAACATCACATCCTGGACTGGAATAGTGATAAAAAAGCTGAGTCATGTTTGAAGGTAGACAAGAAAGAATGGAGAAGGGTCACTCGTAGTGTGGCCAACCCCCGGATTGAGGAGGGCTTAAGACCAGATCAGATCAGTCTTGATTCTTTGTCATGATGAGTCCAGAGTTATTAGCTTCTTGTTTATTCCCAATGGCAGTAATTTAGTTCCAGAGTGTTTGAGTGCTTTATTTGTATCTCATATTTGTATCTCATATTTGTATCTGTATCAATTTTTCTGTCCATTTGAATGTTAGGACCTGTCTGAATCTTTCATTTAAGAAATTTTGATGCATCATCATTTGTGACCCGCTGGGAGAAAAGGTACCATAAGTGGGATTACAGATTAGCGAGAAAATTGCATTTTTATGTTGAAAACTTAAAATTTTTAAAAAAATACTTTTAAATCTTTTAGACAGTATGATGTGTAGACAATTAAATTATCATGTCTTTTTCCTAATATTTGCATCATGTAATAAATAATTTGTTTGAAAACTGAGATAGGTTAAAGGTACCACAAGTGGGCTTCTGACTTTGATGCTCTTTTTAAGCTTACTTGCTCATTTTTACAAAACTTTGAATATGTATGAGCTTAGAGCCAGCTGACAAACCTGCAATATCTGGCCATTTTTGTTTCCTTCTTTGCTTAAAAGTGAAGTTTAATCTTATTTTGTATTGTTATTTATGAATTATAACACTAGTTTATCGTTCTTTGTTTTTCATAATTCTGTTACATATGTTACATTTATAATCACCTTGATTAATATCATCTTATAAGTTTTATTGTGTTCTATTACAGATTGTTTGTGTATCTTGTTTTGATTGTACATTACAACCTCATTATTATGTCCTGCCCTGATCTATCCCACTTTTGGTACCTTTTTCAAATACTGTGTTCTAATATTGATAATTATAATTATTTCAATTGTCTACTGATAAATTATGAATAGTTACGGATGAAACTTTAGAGATAGTTTGCATATATGACATTTAATATGGAGATAAAATTTCATCCGTAAATCTTGTATAGTTATAAAATTTTGAACGCTTTAATTTCGGCAATAATAAATGTTCAATTCTGACGAAATATGAATCTGATAGGCATGATGTTTGGATGCTGGTATCTCTGAAATGACCAGATATATTTCTTTAAAATTTTGCTGTGACTGAGCCCAATATATGCAGTATATGTAACTCAAGAACCCCACAAATGGTACTTTTTCTCTCGGCGGGTCACATTTTTTTTTTTGTTTAACATAAATTGCTTGATTTATTTTCCATATTATGTATTTGTTTTTCTTTTGCATGGTGTTCCCATTGTGGATTGTCACTTATCTTGCTTGTTCTTGTACAGATTTTTATAGAAGTTTTGGTTGGGTTGTGAGGCCAGCACAAAATGTTTGGCTTGTCTCATATTAGCAAATTCTTGATGGTGGATATAGGCAGTTACCTAATACAGGGTTTCCCGAACTTTATCACATTACAACCCACTTCAGGGGTTTTTTAATGTGCAGGGACCCTGCAAATGTTGTGTCAACTAAAAGTGGATAAAACACTAATAATTTTAATATAAGCTTTGGATGGATTGCAGGTACCCTACATAAATTTCTTAAAACTAAGCCTACTTGCAACTTTACAAGGCTTGTGACATTACGGTGTTGATTAGAAAATTACCCTTTTGAATCTAGTTTCACACTACCCCGTGACCCATTGGACTGAGTCCTGTGACCCACTTTTGGGTTGCAGCCCACAGTTTGGGAAACACTGACCTTAGAATAACCCAATAATTATATTTAAAGCTATTCATTGGTAATTAAACTTGTCTGATAGAATCTTTTTTTCAACTTTTATATATTGTTTTATGTGGAACTAGAGCTTTTGACTCCAAGATTAATTTATGACAGACTGTTAGCTATGGAGTTGTGTTTTAATTGTATGTTAAATATGCTGCATTTATTTAATAAAGAGGCTATTAAAAAGCATTTGAAGTGTTTTATCTCATTTGCTAATGACTCTCATTATTACTAAAGTAGCTTAAATGGCTTGTGCCGTATGTTTAGTTATGTGCTGATGGGAAGAACCTTTTGGATACACTTCAGATGCCAGTCTCATCAGGGAGTAGTAACAGCCTTACTGCTAAAGCTGACTACACCGAAGGCTCTTCTCACGTGCTTGATGTTGTTCATGAGGTGACTAGTTGTAATTTTTTTTAATGCAGACATGTGCCATGACTGAATTAATGTTTCTTTCTTATTTATCACTTGAATGACTGTAACAATGTAGTTTTAAATTTAACTAGTTTTATATGTATTAGTTTGATTGTTGTAATGTATTAACTCTTGCGCTGCTAAAGCTGTGGTTGCCTCCTCCTCCATTTTTTCCTAATTTTTCTGAGACTTGAATACACTTTTTTCATGCGCTTTTATATATTGCAGGAGGTTTATTTGAGCCTATTTTGACTATTTTGTGATCCTTTTGATGTAGGGATTACTAATAGAGATGTGCGGGTACAGCAAATGCCTACCCTACCCGTACCCGTGAAAAAACTTTTTTACCCTACCCTACCTGTACCCGCGGTACGGGTAGGGTATACCCGCGGGTACGGGTAGGGTATACCCGCGGGTATGGGTATACCCGCACATCCCTAGTTACTAAGCCATGACCATTTTACAAGCGGTACTGGAGTGGAAATCACCCCTAAAATGTTCCCTTATTGAATGATTTTCTTAATTACAGTCAGTGTCCTTAAACTTTGCCATAACTTTAGGGTAGCAGAGCTTCTAATAGGAATTCCAGTTTTGGGTCAATTTAAGTGCACAGCAAAAGAACCACAAACCCACTTTGAACCAAGAACTTTAATTTTGTGATGCAATGTCTTAATGTAAAATGTAAAGCAGGCTTACAAGAAGGCCAAGCACAATGAAAGCAAAGTAGAACTATGACATAAATGCTGTAAAAGAGTCTGCAACAAGCATGCATTCAAGGCATACATTATGCAAAGGAATTGCAATGGACTATACCCAGTGTCTGGCAAGATGTGATTGACATAACTGTGTATTTCATGATTGACATAACTGTGTATTTCATATATATATATTATGCATTTATTAGCACATAAGTGAAATTGATTGTTTGAAATATGAGTAACATTGTAATTAAACATGTTTATTGTCATTTCTGTGCCTAAAATGTGAATATCATTAAATTTCCATAATGTGATTATGTTTGATAGTTAATGACTTGTGCAAGAGAAGCAAAATCAACAACATGACATACCAGTTTTGTAGAGCTTTGAATGCAGGACCCAATGATTAATGACAATATTTAATTTTTGAGGCTGGGCCAAGATAGAAAGGGTTGGTAGCCACCTCATAGAAAAAGTCATTACGAAAATACTTAGCAGTATCAAAGTTAATATATTATATTATTATAATTATTTTGTTTGCTTACTCTTCATTTAATCAGAACTTTGTCAATTAATTATATCTAAATGCAATACAGACTTTCTTTATATATTATGCAGAGCATAAAAACACTATGTGGAAGAAATCGACTGAGATTAAGTAGTCAAATATTGATTGCTGATTGCATGATAATAAAGTTGATAAATAAAAATGGATTTTTAAAAACTTTAGGGTCATAGAGTTAAGAATGTATTTACTCGTGGTGTAGAATTTAAATTGCTATAATACAAATTAAGCTACTGAAAGATTGTTTATTGCATTTTTCACACAATGTTGTTATGCAATTATGTTGAGATGTTGTTTTCTGCAATTTTATATTTGTTTTATTCTAGGTTTTTGCACACCACCGGCAGCTGGAAGCGATTTGGCATAAAGGCAAAATTCGGCTTCATCAGAGACTTGGACTGCGCTTTTTTCAGCAGGATGTTAAACAAGTATTATAATTTTTGTGAATTATTTTTTTCACAAATTTCATCAACCTCACTTCATTGATCATTTTCAGAGATTTAATTTGTCAAATGGTGCCATTGTTATTGCCCCACCTGTATTGCATGACATCTTCAATCCTAAATACTGTGGATGAATGGGGATTGCGAGATCACATTGAAGGAATGTGTTTAGATACCGCCGCTTCAAATACAGGAGTTAAAGGAGTTGTGCTCTTCTTGAATCACTTCTACAACACGATGCGCTAAACTTGGCTTGTCGTCATCATATTGCTGAAATAACATAGCAGGCGGTTTTTGGTTTGCATGATGTTTCAAAATCGTCTGACAAAGATCTTTTCTCATTTCTGAGATTATTGGCCACGCATCAACCAGGCCAACTTCTCGACTGTATTAGAAGATGAAGATCTGTCATACATTGTTACACCTTGGAAAGATTTTGTCATTGACTTTGCATCACAACAGCTGCAAGAACTACAATCACAAGATGACTATCATGAGCTGCTTGAACTTTATATTATCTTCCTGGGAGGCACTGCTGTAAATGGCATCAAGTTTTGCTATTCGGGTGCAGTTCACCATGCACGGTGGATGGTTCGAGCCATCTACTCTAAGGATGTGGTTGTTTTGTGGTCAGATGTTGCAACAAGGCAATTCTCGCAGATCACGGCACAAAACGTACAATAAGAAAGTGTGGAATCACTTACAGCTTGTCTGTTTGTAACTTGAATCTATCTGAAGTACTTGTTGCAGACTCCACTGGCAATTGCTACACCAAGAAATGACCTCCGATATCTTTTATCCGGACAATTTATCCAGACAAGAAAGTTGCTGAAGCTGCCAGCACAGCTTTTTGTAGACATTTGTGATACCTCTCAGAAGTACTTGTTGGTTTCAGTTTCTTTGATGATGAAGTTCCCACAGACGAAAAGCGGCTGATGGTAACTGTACTCACTGAAAGCAATGTAGCTGACAAACCACTCAAGCACATTCTGCCAGTCAAAGACTCTGAAAAGAAAAGATTACATGACTTCGATACAACGTCAACCCGCCAATTTTTCACACTTCTTGATCTTCCATTGGACTTCTTGAGTTCAGATCCTGACCAGTAGAGTCAACTGCAAAGTTATCTAAGCAACCAAGGAACTGTGGGTTCAGTCAGGATAGTGAACAACCTAGCAGAACATGGGGTAGCATCTATACAATAGTTCATTAGCATTAAAGTGCGCAGCAAATTTTGCGACGACCAAGGCACCTGAATATCTTGCACCTTTGCAGGTAGGAGTAGGGTGCTCCGGTGGGTGCGAGGCCGCCGTTCACTCAGCCAGACACTACCTAGAGGCAATGCCCAACAACCACGTCCTGGTGATGGTCGACTTTAGCAACGCATTTAACAGTATGCTTAGGGACAGCATATTGATGGCCCTCGCAAATTTGCTGCCAGAATTATCGGCCTACGGACTTTTGTCATATGGCAATCCAAGCCTCCTCAAGTTCAACCCCTATTTGTTACCATCCCTAATGGACCCGCAACAGGAGGACCTCTTAGGCCCCCTCCTCTTCTGCCTCCCAATGCAACCTGTTCTCCAAAAATCAAAAGCAATCCTTACACTGGGGTACCTGGATAACGTGGGTGGGGAGGCAAAAGCCGTGGCAGGAGATGTCTCTATTCTCGAGGAAGGGTACGCTGAGCTAGGCCTCTCACTGAACTATCAGAAATGCGAGGTAGTTTGCAAAGGCCCGGCTCCAATCACCAACACCGTCCTTGAACACTTTCAGAGCAGCCACCCACAAGAAGCCACCCTGCTAAAGGCAACCCTTTCTACCGTGGGGTCTTCGAGACCCTGATGTCATGACACATGACCGAGCGGCGCATGACCGAACTGAACACCACACTGAACCACTTACCATTAATACACGCTCAGGACGCCCTGAGATCACAGCAGAAATCACAGCAGATCACAACATCACAGCAGAAATGCTCCAAAACACTGGTGTATATACAATCAGATGGCTACATCGGGTCATAACAGCAGTATGGGAAACAGAGAAAACACCATTAGACTGGAGAAAAGCAATTATAATACCAATACACAAGAAAGGAGACAGAAAGGAATGCAACAACGCCAGAGGAATCAGTCTTT
Source organism: Metaphire vulgaris (assembly GCA_018105865.1). NCBI lineage: Eukaryota > Metazoa > Annelida > Clitellata > Crassiclitellata > Megascolecidae > Metaphire > Metaphire vulgaris. The sequence goes on along the minus strand of CM030840.1, from coordinate 10,231,191 downwards.
TAAGTGTACCAGGGAAAGTTTTCTCCAGAGTCATGTTAAACAGAATAAATGACACAGTGGATGAAACTCTCAGGGAAAACCAGTGTGGATTCAGGAAAGGAAGAGGATGCGCTGACCAAACCTTCATCCTTCGACAACTCATTGAAAAAAAACTAGAATTTAATGAAGATTTGGTTATGTGCTTCATTGATTTTGCCCAAGCTTATGACTCAATCTGGAGAGAAGGGGCATGGAAACTCTTGGGGAAATATGGCATTCATGCCAAAATAATAAGGCTAATTGAAAATTTATATAGCACAGTTTTAGCATGTATCATAATTGATGGAGAAGAAACTGAGTGGTTCAAAATCAAAACAGGATTTAGACAAGGATGTATTCTATCACCAATACTCTTCAACATTATATTAGATTACATCATGAGACGGATTGAAAACACGAATGGGTTGGGAACATCTCTAAAGCCAGGAAACATAGATGATGCAGAATATGCTGATGATACATGTCTAATAGCGGAATGCCTCTCAAGGATTGTAGAGTTAACACTGGCCTTAATAATGGAGAGTGGAAAATTTGGACTAAAAATAAACACTAATAAAACAAAAGTTATGCCAATTACAAAAACAGTTGGGGTATGGCCAATAGCATCACACAACGGAAAAGAAATTGAAATAGTGAAGAATTTCGTTTACTTGGGAAGTGAATTGGAAGCAAAAGGAGGCTCGGACTTGGAGATTAAACGAAGAATAGCATTGGCAGGATCAACCTTCAACAGGCTACACACCAATATTTTCAAAAGACATGACATTGGGATGAAAACAAAACTAAGAATTCTCAACACTTCTGTGTAATACCAATACTAATTTATGGATGTGAATCTTGGACCATAAAAAAAGAATTGGAGAAAAAACTAGTAGCAACAGAAAATAAATGGCTAAGAAGAATACTAAGGATTGGATACAAAGAACATATAACAAATGAAGAAGTTAGAGAGAGAACACTGCAACCGAGCATCGTGGAAGTTATCAGAAAAAGAAGAATGAAATGGACTGGACACATACTCAGAATGGAAGAAATAAGAAACCCAAAACGAATTTTCAACTACAAACCAGAGGGGAGAAGATCTAAAGGAAGACCTAAAAGACGATGGGTGGACGGTTTGGAAGAGGATCTGCATATGGCAGGGATGAACCTCAATGGAAAAACTGATGGAAGACACCGAATGACTTTGAAAGAAATAGCAAAGGACAGAGAACTTTGGAGAGATGTCATGGAGAAGTCAATAGCTGGACACAGCTGGAGGACGAAGACCTGACCTGACCTGAGGACGCCCTAATTCTCCTGTCCCTTACTCACACAAAACTGCTGCACATGTTGCGCTGCAATCCTTCCACCGGCCATCGTTTACTGGAAAATTTCGATGACACAATGTACCAGGAACTGAGCAGGATCCTAAATATGCGCCTCTCAGACCACCAATGGGTTCATGCCATGTCTGCCTATTACAGATGGTGAAGTGGGCATTCATCGGGTGTCTTCGCTGGCATCTTCTGCCTTTTTGGCTTCAGCTGCGAGCACCCACGGACTCCAGTTTTGACGCTTTCATCTGTGAGTGGCATCTCTATCCCTGTGGTGAGCAGGTCCAGGAGAATGGTTCCTACAGACTCTCCTGCAAACTCGGACCAGGTCGCCTTGCACATCATTCCATGCTTAACCCATTTACGGTCCATTAAAATATTTGATGCCGTCACGGTGCCGACCATTTATTTTGCCTGAAAAAAGGGTTCTTCAAAACTAAATATTAGGGCTGTTGATTAATACATGCGATTAACGCGAAAAAGCGATTAAATTTTTAACGCCGATTAATTATTTTAACGCAAGGTATCGATGATTCAATTTTTAGCGCTGACTATTTATTTTGCAAAATAAGCTATCAGTTTGCCGAATAATTTTTGTAAACGTAAAGAAATTGGTAAAATGGCGCTACATGAACATTTACGAAAAAGCATAGTCATGCTTAAAATATTATTAGTTCAGTGGCTTAGTTTACAGGAAATTTCTCTTCGGTCAGTTTGGCTATCTACAGAAAGACTTTACTCCATGTAGGTCTGCTACTGAGTTTTTAGGTGGAGAGAAGTACAATGTACTAGTACATTTCTTGTTCAATAATTCTTCCAACTCTCTGTCATCATCAGTTTGAGATGCTAGAGTCTGATGGTCCGACCGATTCAAAAAGAGTCTCAAAAGGCTGATATGGAACAACGAAAGCAGCCTGGAGCTTAGTCAATACCTAGTTCCGTTGTTCTTTTCTCAGACATTTCAAATTCTTAAAACGTGGGTCAAGACAGGTTGCCAATGTCAACCACGACAGATTGAAATTCTGATTTGCCAAATTCATACATTACATGACTACCATGTACAAAGTGTAAAGAAAACATATTCAAAAATTGCATTTTTTATTAAGACAAAATATTTGCAATTTATAAATTATGCGATTAAACAGCGATTAATTACGATTAAATATTTTAATCGTGCGATTAATTTCGATTAAAATTTTTAATCGCACAACAGCTCTACTAAATATTTAAATTTACTATATCTCAGGCAATATGAGAGCTAAGATTATGAGGCATACATCGTTGCTTAGCATTTTTATTGCTTTTTCTAACCATCCGTGCCAAAAAAATAATTTGGGGGTATGGTCCACCCTACGGTCTAGAATAGCACCCCCCTCAAAAAAAATTTCAAAGCTTACCAGCTAAAATTTTTGAGTGGTAACCTTACTTAGGTGAGCGGCAAAGTTGTAGGAGAATGTCAGTGGGACAAAATAAATCAAACAGTTTGAAAATCGGACAAAATTTTGAGGGAGGGAAACACCCTTTATCGGGACATAGGGTGAGAGGGGAGAGGGAGAGAGAGAGAGAGAGATTAATTCTCTGTTATGAACTCTCTTAAATGCCAGTCTCGCTTCTTGGATGTCATTCAAAGCAAGGCTCTGCCCCCTAATCCTATTAATAGAAGATCAACCTTGCATTCTGCAGACAGATTTGAGTTACTGGTTCTCAGAGCCAGAACTGCTGGTCCTGGAATACAAAGCACTATTCCTTAATCTTTAGCCCAATGGTTAATGGCCTTTAGTTGATGATTGACCTCTTAGTCATCTCAAGACATACCTCTTCTCAAGTTCTGTGCTATGTCGCTGAGCATTCTTTTTAATAAGTTTTATGCAATATGTTGATCACATTGCAAACTGATAAGCTGTGCATGTTTTATGATGGTAACTGAGTAAGCTAGCAGTTCTAAAAATCATTTTATTTGTGAAGTGTAGATATGGGCATTTGGACATTGATATGTCAAAGGTATAATAATGGTCAAAAGGACATGGCCTCTCTTGCTATTTTTTCTTTCTTAATACATTTTCAGGCACTGAAAATGTATTACTTTCCCAGGAACATTTAATGTTATGTTCTGTATCTTCATGTTTGATAAAGAACTAAAATCTTGTATTATAGGTTCTGGAATGGCTGGACAGTCATGGTATGGTATTTCTGAATAAGAATACAGCTATAGGCAAGTCTCTGTCAAAGGCAAAGACACTGCAAAAAAATTATGAACATTTTGAAAGTGTTGCTCAGGTGAGTTTTACAACGTCATGAGTTCTTTTAGACTATGCTTTCAGGCACAATTTCTCATTATTTGATGGATTGTAACGGTATAAATTGATTTTTTACTTTGGCACTTTGATAGACATGTTTTCTGTACCAAGTCATGACATTTTCATATGTGCAAGTATGATTCAAAAAGTATGTTGGGGAAATTAAAGATTCTGAATCATATTGATATTGTCTGAAAGTTCTGGGGTGATATCTTGAATTGATCTTAAGTTGTCGACTGAAACTGGGATAATATTCGTTTTTCACAACAAATCGTTCAAATTAGAATGACCTCACATTCACTTACCCCTGTGCATAGCTCCACACTTGCTTGGATTTCAACCATGATGTTTTATATACCTTCCTGATTCACATTTTCCTACAGATGGTGTAATATGATCAAATTCTGAGATTTTGATTTTGAAAACTTCTTAAATGTCAGTTCTTTGTATTGGCCTGCTTATACTGATTCATCATCACCATCGTCATCATCAATGGGCTCAGTGCCTGTAGGTGTCTGATGCCATCCTCACAGTCTGTTCCCAGTCCCTTCTAATTAGAGATATCATTCATTTCCTGTAGGCTGCTTCCACATCAATCAATAATGTCATCACCCCATTCTCTGTGTGGTCTTCCTTTTTTGTTAGATACATTCATTATTCCTAACATCAGAATTTTGCTCTTTCTGTCATCTTTCATTTGGCAGCTGTATACTGATTTTTGTCACCAAAATTAAGTTTTTTCATATATTTAATCATGTGAAGAAATGTTAGAGTTTAAAAATCTTGTATTTTGATTCTTGTTTGTCCACGTCCTGTCAAATAGAGGCTATAGTTCTTGATCTCTAGTGAAAATGAGTGCTCTTGTGTGAAAATTGAGGTGTGTATCCAAATGAGGTTTGCATTATTTAAACAAACTCTTGTAACGTGACATCTGCACGATGGACCAAACCAATGGCTACAGTGTTCAGATAATATGGTTCTAGAATTGAAGTTGTCTCTTGTAAGGCATTATGATTTAGCTGCATTTGTTACTGCAAATGTTCAAATGCCAGTATTTCCTATTGACAAAAATATATTACATTTTGATTCTGAGCTCTTGTCACGTGGACAGCTATGCCACAGCCATATGTGAGTGTCTCTGTCATTTGGTTGATTAGAAATCATTGGAACAGTTTCCTAAGTTGTCTTTCATTGTGTAACAGGCATTTGAGAATGATAGTGAAAAATATGGTCACCTATTATATTAGTATCTACATTAGTGGCATTTAATTTTTTTGTTCGCATGTCAGTGATTGGCAGTAATTGCATTCAACTTGGCCTCTCTGATAATTGGATTTCTGGTCATAAGGTCATAATATGGTACTGTTGTTCTGTCCAATTTTGTTTTGTCACTATAGCACAGGCAAGATTGACTTACATGGGCTAAAGAGCAAAGTTATTTTAATAAAACAGACTGAATAGCATTTAGCCTCAGCTGAATATATATATATATATATATATATATATATATATATATATTCAGCTGTATAGGAAGACTGCCAAGCTTTTCAGTTATTGTATTTGTGTACTTAGTTGACAGAGCAGTTTCGTATTGTGTGTAAATGAGAGTCACCCATAGAATTTGTTTCCTGGTTATGTACTTTAATATTATTTGCTTAATGTGCAGCTGCAGTTGACAGTGAATTTTTTACTGCATTTATTGATTGACTGGTTTTATCATGCACACTTTTATAAAACATTTTTGATTTGGATTATGTCCATGAAAAAGGTTTGTTTAATTTTGGGGTACTTTTTGCTTCCTTAATTTTAAGTCTTGCTGCTGTTCAGATTAATTCACTTATGTTTGACTTTTGAATTTATATGTGTGCAAGTCAGAATCAGGTTTTTTTATTTTGTGTGACTTGGAAAATTCACAGTATACTTTTAGTGTCATATATATATATGGAGATTTTTAATTGAAGATATGAATTGGTACATTGGTGCTTATACAAAACTTGCTTAAAACTGATCTGCATTTAAAACTTTCTGTTCTTTGTTGAAAATGTAGGTTTTTGATAGTAATGTGATTGTGAGTGTGATGGTGATAGCAGACATAAGGGAGAAAGTGAAAGCTGATTTTTCTTTTTATTGGCGTGCTATACATTTATAGGCCTCTGTGTACACATGTGTGTATGTCGCCTTAACTGGGTGTGCGATTGCTCAAGCAATTAAATTCTATGGTACTGATTTCATAATCCAGAGGGGCAGCAATCTACAGAGGATAGGCCTAGCCAAATGAGTATGATTTAAGACTAATCTAAAAGATGATAATGTGCTAGTTATAGGAAGTGATGTTGCGCAATGAATTCTTGAGCATAGGGCCACACACTGATGGTGCCAATGACTGTATGAGAATGTGAAACAGCAAATGAAAGCCCTGCTGAATATGTGGTAGAGAGCTGCAAGGATCTAGGAATGAGCCTAGCCTTGAGCTATCTGGATTCATTGCATAGCATGGCTCTAGGACTAATAGACATTATATTAATTAATTAATTATCTGTTTGATAGGAAGCTAGTATAAGGGAAGACCTGTCTAATAGGATTACATATTGAAATTTGGGAGATTTGGATATTGTCAGACCTAAATGCAAATTTGGCAATGCTCAGAGCAACAGATATGAATTATTGGTGCATTTTTGTGTGGAGACAATGTTGTGTACTGTACAGTGCAATAAGATAATTTTATTATCAATGTTTGATGAGATGTATGAGACTGAATGCCGAGTACTGCTCCAAAATTTGAGCTGATTAATGAATGTCCTGTTTGGATGGTTATTACTCATTCCCACTTATTAAACCCTCATTTTGCTGTTATAAGTGTACATCCTGCTGCATTGTTGGCTTCTTTGCATTTGCTTTGTTGCAGTTAAACGCACTTCTTTAATGACAGTTTTGTTAGCCAAATTTTAAGCATTATACTTTTATGTTTTCTGTCTTGAAGGGCTGTTATAAGCAGGGATGGGTAATTGCAATTGTATCTAATTGATTAGAATTATTAAAAGGTAGGCCATTAGAAATGGTAAAATTAAGCAAGTGTATTAATTAGAATTAAATTCATGCTTATTTTTAGAATTAAAATTAGAAACAAGAAGTACATCATGGAATTTTATGAAATTACATTTTTGGGAATGTTTGTGTAGTACTTCATGTTCAAAATCATGCAATTAGGAGCAAACAGAACTACATTCATTTTCGATCACAGCAGATGTGGCTGAAAAATCTGGTAGCCTAAATGCAACTGCAGAGAGTGACTTTAAATATTCAACTTATTATAACCCCCAGAAGGAATGCAATTACTATTTGCATTAGTAGTCTCTAAGCATCTTGGAAATGTATCGATCTCTACTGATCCCTTTACAGCTTTCTCCCTTTATGCAGATATACACGGTGATCACGAAAATCGGGACCCCCTAGATTAATGAATATAACTCAACGAAAAGTCAAGTAATATTCAACAAAGTTGTAGTACGTGTACTTTAGATAGTTCTAATGATATTCCACTCATAGTTTGTGTTCAAACGGTCCGCCATTTGCTGCAATACACGCACGAAGGCGCCTCAGCGCAATTGCTTGAATGACGATCTATGATGGCTTGATCAATCTCGTCCCACACTTGCATGATGCGTTGTCACAGGTCCTCAATATCACGGACTTTCGTTCGGTGAACAGCGTTCCTGCATAACACTCCAAATTTTTAATCCACGGATTCAAATCCTGGCTGTTGGGTGGCCAGAGAGTAGGTGGAATGAAGTCCGGCGTTTTGTTACCTAACAGTTCAACTGTCTCTCGAGCTCTGTGTGCCGGTGCGCCGTCCTGTTGGAATGTGTAATAATCTGAGAAAGTTCGGGTGTCCGGCAGCAGTCCCTGAATCAGTAGAACGTCTCTGTAATACTCTCCGTTAACTTTCACCCCCGGCTCGACGAAGTGAATAGCTGTACGACCGAGTGCTGAAACACCAACTGATACAATTAAGGACTTAGTGAAAGTCGGACGAGCACGCAGAAGACAAGCGCCAGTGATGTCCTTCTTTCTTGCACCAGCTGCAGCGTAGAGGTGAAATATTTTTTGAGGATCGAGACTGCCTCCTAGACCTACTATAATTAAAATTTCAGCATGATTGGTCGAAAGGTTGTTAAGTTATACGCATTAATCTAGGGGGTCCCGATTTTCGTGATCACGGTGTATTACCAAAGAGTTTGCAATTGGTGACAATTTAATGTTAAGTTTATTCAAATGAAATATATTTATAGATAAAATCAAGTTCAATACAAACCTTTAACCCTTTAAAAGGGGAATTAAATTTTACAAGCCGTCACCAATCTGGGGAATTAATTTAGGGTAAAAGCGTTCGTATGAAAATGTGAACACATACGTTTTAAATTTACTATATTTCAGGCTATATAAAAGCTAGAGAAATGAGGTTTGCATCGTTGTTTTGCATTTTTTAGTTCTTTCTAATGATCCGTGCCAAAATAAGAAATTTTGGGGTAGGGTCCACCTACAGCCAAAAATAGAACCCCTCCAACATTTTGTTCACATTTTGTTCATAGCTAAATATCAAAAAATTTTCAGCGGTAACCCCCTTGTGTGAGCGGCAAAGTTGTAGGCGGGTGTAATTGGAGCAGAATAGGGGAGAAACCGACACGACAGCAAAGGTGTTCGAACGTAGTCGTGACCATCTTAGTGTCGATCTTCGACAGACGTATACCGGACTTCAACAGTAGTCGTATCATATAGTAGTATAGTACCAGTATTCATATAGTAGTATCATATAGTCAGTGATGAGCAACTAGTTAACTAATTAGTTGCTAACTAAAAGTTTAACTACTTTTTTTAGTTAGCTTCATAGTTTAATTAAATATAAATAGTTTAGTTAAAATGATAGTTTAACTAAAAAAATTTAGTTAATAACTAAATAGTTTAACTAAAAAATTTTAGTTGGTTATCTGAAATTACAGTACCTTTTTATCTATTCCTTTCTGGGTAATTTTTTTCATGACAACGATAACACCATATATCACTGATCTTGGTCAGAGACCAGTGTATTTTTACTTACTTACGATCTTTGATCTCATTGGTAAGTGGGAAATGCAATGATTATTTAATTCAATGGTTCATTGACTGACGTGTTGATGCTGCCAGCATCGTCTATGTTTTGAATTGTTTTCATGAACACATACTTGATACTTGAAAAATAGTTGTAAAATTAGTTGCAAAAAGTTTAACTATATTTTTTTAGTTTAATTAACTATTTTAGAAAGTTAGTTAGCAACTAAAAGTTTAACTACTTATTTTTAGTTGAAATTTAGTTATAGTTTAACTAATATTTTTTAGTTAGTTGCCCATCACTGCATATAGTAGTATAGTACCAGTATTCATATAGTAGTATCATATAGTAGTATAGTAGTCATATAGTAGACAAGAGTTAGGCCTAAAGTGGAATGTTGAGAAGAAAAGGGTTGCCTAAAGGGAAACCTATCCCGCCAGGGAGGCAACCTATACATTGAGTTGTTAAGTTTATAGCAGAGCATTAGACATCATCAACTTTAATTAAGAATATTAATTAAAAATTAACATTCCCAATTAAAGTAATAGTATACAAATTATAGAATTATTATAAGAATTATAGAATTGTATTTTAAAGTACTAAAATGGAACAATGTTCCTGCAGGGAGGTACCCTAAGAATGTGGTATAACTATAGTAAATCATAACTATGAAATAACTATAACTAGCAGACAATTAACCTAAGTCTTTGATATGTCTGAGAAATAAATAGCATACAATTAACATAAGTCATTAAGATATTAATTTGATAAGTTTCTTACTTAGAAGTTTAGTAATTTCTAAATATGTAATAATTATTAGACACTAGACAAATTTAACATAAGTCATTGGGATAACAAAAATTTAATTAATTACTTAGTTAAGTTTGTTATTTGGAAAGTAGTATATATTTTTTAATTTCTCTTTTAAATTCATTTAAATTTATTATATTAGTTATATAGGCAGGGAGGGCATTCCATTTTCGAGGTCCAAATTTTTTATAGTAAATATTCTAGTGTTAGTTTTAGCAAAAGGAATAGTATATTGGTTATTACTTCTTACATAGTAATTATGTAATTTGTTAATTATTTTAAAATATTCATTTTTATAAAAGATCTGTGGTAAAAGATTGTTAGTATATTTAAACATAAAGATTGAGGTTTGTTGTTTATGAATATCGGCAATATTAAGAACATTTAAAGTTTTATATAGATTTATTGAATTGCTATATTGATTTTCTCTAATAGCTAATCTGAGTGACTTATTTTGAAATTTTTGAATCTTTTCAGTAATACATCTATAATATTAAGATCCTTATCTGTATGTCTCTCTGTCTGTTACCTTCAAGCGTTCCGATTGGTTGACTATTGGTAGACGGTTTAGTCCTTACGTCGCGATGCGTTGGTGGGCGAGCATTTGACGAAGCGTACGTTTAATTGTTCTGTCAACGTCGCGATGCCTTGGTGGGCGAGAAGCTCAAGAAGGGCAAGAAGTTCAATTGTTCATTGCAGTGTCATAAGTGTACAACATCACGAGGTTAATATTTAATTTATTGGAAACACAAACCTATTGGCAATTTTATGTTTTAAATTAAACTAAGTTAAGGTCAGCAAACAGCTTGCATGATTGGCAGTTGGGAAAGACTGAAAGAAGAAAGGCAACCAGAGAGCAACGAGAATATATAAACATAAGGGTGCTACTGCCTAGGGAATGACCAGAAACCACTCCAGAACATTTGCTCTGGCCAGATAGTGTGGTACTCAGCAATATCTGGAGTTGCCAAATAGTTATGTAATGAAACTACCGAATTTGAATGTTATTGCCACATTTCAAATTAGGCTGCATACGGTAACTAGTTGTGAGTATTAATTGACTACTGGTAACTGGTGACTTTACTAAGTAGTAAGTTAGGGTCATTCTAATCATGCACGGTAATATTTGCTACGGATCCTGCAAATGTTGACCGAAAATATCTGGATCCGGTATACAGTGGAAAATACCCATCCAGTCATTCCCTAAGTCTTACTGACTAAGAACTAGTAAGCAAGAATGTTCTAATTGGATACCTAGTTATTATTTTCAGTTATAATTAGTAGGGCTTTCATTAGAATTAGAAAAATAAGTAAATTAATTATAGTTAGAATTAAATTAACCATTGCTGGTTACAAGTTCATGAAATTATGAAATGTGTTAGTGAAGGGATGAAAGCACTTTGAGTGATGACAATTCAGATGTCACTACTGTATTTTCACGCATGTAAGACACGGGTTATACGATTTTTTTACACAATTTGCCCCCTTGATGCGTCTTATACTCGTGGGCGTCTTATCTAAAGTTTTTGGAATGCAAAGTACTGGCATCTATGTCATCCATCATCAATAAACAAATCCAAGACAGACTGCAAGTATATGCAAGTAGAAACGGTGGAGGGAAATTCTTCCAATTCAAGGCAATATCTTTGCCTGGCAGTCTGTCTGTCTGTCTCTTGCACTCTCCATTGGCAATTTGGCAGTGACATTTAAGTTAATGAGGATTGTGATTAATCAGGATTCGAATAGATTCCACAATAGACAGTTAAACAACTTATGTGTAGACATTATATGATCGCTGACGACGGTTGAGGGAAGCCCTTCTAATTCAAGGCGATCTCTCTTTCTCTGTGTCCCTCTCTGTTTGTGTCTCTCTTTGTGTGTGTGTCTCTCTCTCTCTCTCTCTCTCTCTCTCTCTCTCTCTCTCTCTCTCTCTCTCTCTCTCTCTCTCTCTCTCTCTCTCTCTCTCTCTCTCTCTCTCTCTCTCTCTCTCTCATTCCATCTCCATTTATCTCTCTGCCGGCAGCCACATTCAATTCAAGGGCCTCTCTTCCTCCAATCCTCTCTTTTCACCCTCCTCTCTCTCTCTCTCTCTCTCTCACACACACACACACACATACACCTGGCAGCTATATGGAAATGAAATATGGTTTTAATTGGTCAGATTACTGAATAAAGATTTAGTGCTAGATGGTAAATTATTGATGTACAGTGTAGATCTATTTTAACATTATGACAGTTGATGGAACCCCTTTCAGTTAAGACAGTCTCTCTTTCCCCATACCTCCCCCTCCCTGCCAGCCTCCCTCTCTCACTCCATCTCTGTCTATCTCTCAGCCGGCAGCCACATATAAATGAAAGATGAATGTAATTAGTCAGGTTACTGAATAGAGATTTAGAGCTTTAGTATTGCAGTAGATGTTTAAATGATTCATGTAGGTCTATTTTAGTATTATGACAGTGGACGGACCTTCCAATTCAAGGCAATCTCTCCTGCCATCCCTCCTCTCTCTCCTCTCTTCTATCTCTTGCTTTCCATGGGAAACCACATTCAAGTGAAATAGGATTGTCATTAACCAGATAACTGAAAAGAGACTCAGTATTTGACTCTGTTGGTGCGTCTTATATATGGGGGCATCTTATACATAATTTTTTAACACAGATAATCAAAACCCGCGTCTTATACTTGGGTGCGTCTTATACTTGGGTGCGTCTTATCTGCGCAAAAATATGGTAGTGCTCTTTTCCTGTCATGTCATTAGTGTAACTGCTTGCCTAAGATCGTGATGTTGCAGAATGGCCTTGATGTCATCTTTCCATCATCAGTGAGGTCGTCCTCATTTCCAATGACCGCCTTCAGCTGTGCCCATGACTGTGGTAACCTCCACTGCAGAGATATACCTTGCAGAGTGCACAAAATACTGAAGTTTCCTTATTGCTCTACAGATAATTGGTTATTTTGCTTTTCTAAGATGAGAAATTATACAACAGACAAGCAGCTGGTCCCGATAACATAACACCTGAGTTACTGAAGTTTGCCATCAGCCCAGTCAGCCGTGCCCTACACTTGGATGTTAGTCCTTGGCCTTGGTCCTGGCTTTAAGGACTCATTAAAGGACAAGTTACAATTCATTGGCCCTGCCTTGGTCTTGGTCCTGGCCTAGGGGTTGAGTCCATGATCCTTGCCCAGGTTTTGTCCTTGAAATCATTGCTGTATTAATTCAATGTCTAGCCTATAGGTCTAGTGAATAAGACTCATTCAAGATATACCGGTATTTAATATGTTTTATGGCCTGTGTTTATGGCATGTATATAGTGTTGCCACACGACGCTGGGAGCAGCATATTGGAGCATATGGGAGGCTGGGGCAGACTTGTACATGGATTGGGTTAACCCATGGGTTGGGTCCTGATTATGGGTTTGGTGAGTCTCTACCGGTTAACCACATTAAAAATAAGTTTTCTGTTTACTGCCTTGACAATAGCCATAGATTCTTGTGTTATGTCATGTAGACTGCTTGCACCGAATGGCGCCATGTATGTTAACCTAGATTCCATCGTAGGCAAGGCATTCAGTAGTCTGTGCATACCAGACCATAGCAATTCAGATTCTGTCACTTATTTCAGAGTTCCTGGGGTTTTCTGTATGGTGATCTTCAGACTATTACCGTATTATCTCAGGTATAATACACACCTATGTATAATACGCACCCTTAGTTTCTAGAGTTATCATAATGTAAAAATGTTAATACCTATGTATAATACGCACCTTGCAATTTCCTATGAGAATCTCTATTAACCCCTTCACCGGGTTCCCTGAGCTCAGCTCGTCCAATGTTATCTGCCGTTATTTGGGATCCCAGAGCCAGACTCGTTATGTAAGTTTAGAGGCGTTTCGTGAAATGTACGTTATGTATTACAGACGTTTTATGCTGCAAATCGCTTTAGTATCCATCCATTTGCTACATAGCACCTATATTTCAGCTACATGGTATCCTTGAAAGAGAGAATATATATTCTTTGGAGCAAAGGGTGAGACTAATAAACTTCCAGAATTTGACTTTTTCGGGTTATAATTGATCTATCTTTACCAAATGTTGCACGATTTTCAAACTTTTTGCTTTGTTTTGTTCCTTTGACATCCCCCTACAACTTTACCGCTGACGAAAGTGAGGTTACTGCTGCAAAATTTTAGCTACGGAGCTTCTAAAAAATTTGTTGGAAGGTGTTTTATTTTAAGCCGTAGAGTGGACTCTTCCCACATTTTTTGTTTTGCATGGATGGTTAGAAAGAGGAATAAAAAAGCTAAACAATGGTGCATACTTCATCTTCTTAGCTCTTATATAGCCTGAGATATTGCAAATTCAAAAAAATACAGAATTTTCTCGAAAGTCGTAGCCAATACTTTCGTTTCGACAAAGGCGTTCAGGTTAGACTTGATGTATCTTTACCAAATGTTGACCGATTTTCAAACTTATTGATTTATTTTGTTCCACTGATATGCCCCTTCAACTTTGCCACTCATCCGATAGGGGTTACCATTGAAAAATGTTTGCTACGGAGCTTTGAAAATTTTTTTGGGAGGGGTGCTATTTTAGGCCGAAGAGTGGACCCTACCTCAAATTTTTTTGTTTTGCATGGATGGTTAGAGAGAGGAATAAAAAAGCTAAACAATGGTACATTCCTCATCTTCTTAGCTCATATTTAGACTGAGATATAGCAAATTCAAAAAAATATATATAGCAAATTTAAAACGTTACAGTTTTCATTTCTGAAGAACGTTTTCCCAAAAATTAAATCCCCAGTACGGTGACGGCATCTGAAAATTTAATCCTGGTCAAGAGGTTAATTAACCTGGATAATCACAATTGTCTTTCAAATTCTGCTTAAAATTGGAAAAGTAGACAGTTTCCCCCCGCCGCGGCTGTCATTATGCCATAAACAATAAGCCGACATCATTTTTTAACTATCAATGACATAATGTCTATTGAGTAACCTAAACAATCACAATTTTCTGGAAAATTCTTTTTGAAAATTGATATGCAAAGAAAGGTTTTCTCCACCACCGACAGTGTAGGTAAAATCGCGTTTAACCTTTTGCTCGGGTTAGCCGTCTTAAGACGGCGGCGGAAAACTTTGACCAAACGGGGTTAGCCGTCTATAAACGGCACGCTATATAAGCGACTGCGTACTGCGGACCTGCACGATTTTCAAAAATCCAACGCGGGGACAGAGTTAGCTCACATCCATTCGATAGGCGGCAGCACCGTTTTCGATAATACTGACTATATATGCAAGGGATATTGACTGTAGACTGACCAAGGCTGGAAAATGTATAGGAAAAATCTTCAGCCGGAGGCTAGAATGGCCATAACTACGCCGAATATGGTCCGATCTTCAAAATTTTTGCACTATTCTGTTCCAATTACACCTCCCAACAACTTTCCCGCTCACAGTTGGGGGGTCACCACTGAAAATTTTTTTAATTGAGCTTTGAAAATTTTTTGTTGGAGATGGTCCGATTTTGGGGTGTAGAGTGGACCCTACCCCCAACATTTTTTTTTTGCATGGATGGTTCGAAAGCCCAATAAAAAAGCTCAACAATGGTGCAAACCGCATCTTTCTAGCTTCTATATAGCCTGAAATATACCGAGTTCGGTTTTTCACATTGAAAATCCGTTCGCGTAATTGTCATTTCAGCAAGCAATTGGTACTTGGGTATGAAACTCCATAATTACCCCAAATATGGTCCAATCTTCAAAATTTTCGCAATCATTCTGTTCCAATTACACTCTTCTAGAACTCTATCGCTCACATTTGGAGGTTTACCGCTGAAGACGTTTTGCTATTGACCTTTGATCAAAATTTGAACAAAATGTTGGGGAGGGGTCCGATTTTGGGGTGTAGAGTGGTCCCTACCCCCAACTTTTTTCTTTTGGCACGGGTGGATAGAAAGAGCAATAAAAATGCTCAACAACGGTGCAAACCGCATCTTTCTAGCTTCTATATAGCATTATAGCCTGAAATATAGTAAGTTTATAACGTATATGTTCACGTTTTCATACGAACGCCTTTTCCAAAAATTAATTCCCCCGACGCGGGATGACTTTAAAATTTTAATTCCCCCTTTAAAAGGTTAGTGTGTTTTATGCATAAAAATACGACTAAATTAAAATTATGGATGCTATGTACATAAAATTGTGTTGTACATAAAATTTATTTCTATGTATAATACGCACCAACACCTTGTACCGATTTTTTAAAGGGAAAAAGTGAGTCTTATACGCGAGATAATACGGTGGTTGCTAGCACCTTAGTTTGTCGTTATTTGTGTGCATGTTGTGTTAAATACCCACTGTAGCAACTCTGTTCACCACCTCCAGCAAGTCCTTTGGTGAAGTGGCCAGTGAAACGATATCATTGGTTAGCCTGTCTTCAATGATTGTGGAGGCCACATCTGCAGTTGTAGAATGCTTTGTGCATCATTGCCTCTGTCAGTATGCTATATAAACTTGGAGATAAGATGCAATCATTCTTTCCCAACAGTGAATTGTTGGAATATGTGACCAGCCACCTTGGTCTTTGCTTTTTTGTGACCAAAATAAATTTTGCAACAGTTGTACTAGCAAGGAAAACCCATGTCCAGCACTGTGAACTAGAGTTTGTTGTTTTCCTTGAATGCCAAATTTGATGTCAGTTAACATTGTATTGTCAAGTAATGTCCATTTCATAACAATAGTTCAGACACATTGAATATATGATCCCTGAAACTTTTAAAATATAGTTTCAATTGACGTGGAATGTTGTACAAAAAACCCTTGGTCTACAAGATCTCTGGTACCAGTTTTCATTGTGTCAGCTGAAACCTCCATTGGCATTTCAACAAGATAAGTTTTTTTCAGTTATGCTGATGTTTCTTATTCATTGATGCTTTAGAATACGATAACAAATACAGAGAAATTGCTGGCATCAGCTGCTGAATTGGCTCAGACGGGTGAGTGCAATCCACAGGAAATCTATAGTGAGGCAAGTCAGTTGGAAGAACGGATGAATGGATTTCTCATCAGAGTTGGAAAGCAACGGCATCTTCTTGACCTGTCAGTGGAATTCTATTCAAATACTAAAGAAGTATGAACACTCAGATTTACACTGCATGGATACTGTTAAATTTCTTTATTTCCAGTTTAGAATACATCTATGTTGAAAAGTGGATATCATCAATGTTGTCATCACAATCATACCATAAAAGTATTGGTATTTATCTAACTAAGTACCGTATATAATCGCGGATAAGTCGAGAAATTTATGCCTTAAAATTCACAAAAACGCCAAGTCGACTTATCTGCGAGTCAGTGCAATTTTCCAAAGAATTTTTGTGAAGAAACACAATTCCTAATGCATTAGCAGCATTACAGTGTCAAGCCATGTTGTGTCTATTTAAAGACGCATCAGTCAAACGGGGGTGGGCGTCTGGCTCCTCCTTTCTCAACTGAACATGGTTAAGCAATGATAGATTGGACCAATCAGATTCCGTTCATAGTATAGCAGACATTGTGTACAACAGATACCTCAAACCAATGACCGTTGGCCTGTAAATAAGCATGGAGACGTTGGGAGGGGGAGGTGAGGAGAGCGGCGGTCTGTTTGACCGCACATGCGACCTTGGCCTCTGTGTAAGACAAATACTTTTGACCTGTTAACAGCATGGAGACGTTGGGAGGGGAGGTGAGGAGAGCGCGGTCTGTTTAACCGCACGTGCGACCTTGGCCTCTGTGTAAGACAAATACTTTTGACCTGTTAACAGCATGGAGACGTTGGGAGGGGGAGGTGAGGAGAGTGGCTTTCTGTTTGACCATACAGGCGACCTCTGTGTACCGCAAATAGGCCTACTTTTGACCTGTCCGGCCATCTGTTGACTCAGTGCAGATTGGCTATTATTAGACAATTCGACATATCTGTAAACTCCTAAATTTCCTTGTCGACTTATACGCGGGTCATAACAAATTACATAATTTTTGACCAAAAAACGGGGTCGACCTATCTGTGAGGTCGACTTTACTGCGAGTACCTACGGCATCTGAATTCTAGTAATTAAGAATTTAAGAAAGATCATTTTTACTTAGGTTTTTGTGTATTCTTAACTGTGGATCAGAAACAGCTTCTGAGCATCTGCTCATGGTTCTCTAGCAGAACTCAGCAAAGAAACCAAGCTATATTGTGTAGATAATTAATTATTTATGTTTTCATTTGCTTTCCCAGCTGCCTTTGTCTCCGCCAATTAATATGATGCCATGGTGAAGAGGCCGTGATAGTTCTGTTGCCCATTAATAAATATTATTTTTCATTTTATCAAAAATGAAAACTAAATTTATGGCTGACAGGAAACTAAAATAGAGGTAAATTCATTTAAATTTAATGAAAACAAAGAGAGGCAGGAACTAAATCATAATAGGTTTTGATTGAAATCAATGATTTTGTTCTTTCTTATGCAATTTCATCACCAGTTGCAGAACATATGCAGTAACATTCATCAGGGTGTTTTCTTCATTCTGTTAAATTATTTGCATTATATATTTGGTTGTATCCCTGTCCTGCTTGTTCTGATTTTCTGAGTGTCCAGAATAGCTGCTGTTTATTTGGCTGATTATTAAGTATCTTTTAGGCATTTCTGGGCTACAATGGTATTGCAATTAAAGTTTGGTGAGAATTCAATTACAGGACTGCTCTAGTTCTCAGTCAGCTCCATGGTTTTTGGGGCATCTAATACAACATTTCTACTATTTAGCTTATTGGCAGTTTTTTTAATTTACCCATAATAGTTGTATATATTTTAAACATTGAATTTAATGAAATATGTATTAATTTTTAAGTTAAATGCCTGGTTTGAAGAGCTGAAACAAGAACTGCAGAGCTGTGAAATTGCTGATACTATTGAAGGTTCTCATGAACTAATCATACAGTTTGAGCAACAGAGAGAAGCTACGGTTAATGCCTCTATTAATACTATTAGAGAAGGGGAACACCTTTTAGAGCAACTCAGGTATTTAAATACATTTAACTGTCTAACTATCACTGATTATAATTATTTCTTCATTGTTAACTAATCTTGTGATTCTGTTATACTTGTAATTGATTTAGTTTCCATCATTGTCATTACGCCTTTCATTAACCTTTTTTCTGCTTCTCCTGCCTATAAATTGTGTCTGACTTCTGTTAGTTTCTTTCTATAATTTTGCAGTTTTTGATTGTTTTGAGATGGTTCTTGTGAAATACGCTTTCCATTACATTTTAGAGGAGTGTACATGGAGTCAGAGAGTCGGGGCAACTCTGTTGATCATTCAGATTCTGCTAACATTGAGGGTCAGTACATGACTGATAATGAAGTGTCATACTACTACAGAGTAGAAATGCATAAGTTGGCTGAATATAAAGGGCTCAAAACAAAACTTTCTGTGACTATGTTAAACGTGTGCAATATAGAAACATTGTTCATTCAAGCTCTGGTCTCATTGCAGTATTCTTTTAGTTTATTAATTATTACCTAGTATGTCGTTGTAGTTAATCTTTTTCTTCTGAATACTTACGGATACCATATTTATTCCAGTAGAAGCACATAGTCGAATAAAATCCATGCAACCTCTAAACTTGCACCCAAATGTTTTCTTCAGTCAAGGCTTTACTTGTAAAATTTCACATTGTGCTTAATCTCAGTTACACTAGTATTACCACACCACATGTATCAACATCTCATAATAAATGTTATTTATGATATCAGCAAGAACATTGTATGTGTAGCCCTGCAACTAATTTTCTCAATTTTCATCGCTGACTGAAGAAATAACCAGGATAGAAGTTTGGTTCAAAAGTAGAATTTGACTAGTCAGAGATGGCCATTGGTTTCACTTTGTGCATACTAAACAGCCTGTCTGCCCACAACAGCAGTCAAACTCCCTATTTACCCTGATTTTGTGTAGGTTGCTGACATTCTTTAAATAGTTGCAGCAGAAGTAATTGATCCCTTGTGCATTTATTTAATTTTATGCCTAATAGCTATCAGTTTTCTTTCTGCTTATGTTTTAAACTATTCATTATTTGGAACTTGTTAATTGACTTTAACCCCTTTAACAGGCATTACAATTTTAAGGCTGTTAATATGGCAGCCATTAATATTTTACAGAAAGCATGCAATTTTCAAATATTTTTAAAATCAGATTTTGAAACTTAGAAGCTAAGGAAGCATTAAAAATTGATTTATCAGTCACACCCAGTATTCCATTACAATTTTCTGTTTTAAATCACTGGATTTCGACCAAGAGACCCAAATATAACGACTCGTCGATGCTGTCTAAATGTCCAATCGCCAGAACATGAAAACTCCGGTACAAAATAAAAAATGTCATTATTTTGCTGTCAAAAACGCTGAAAATCACTCGAATTCAACTTTCAACCAGTTTTCCTGTTTGAAATCGGATGATTCAATGCCGCTCACTGCTAGAAAATCCCACTATAATTCGCTGTACAACAGGTAGAGCCATTTGTGCAAAATCGAACTGTCAGTCGTGGTCGACTTCTTCTTGTCTTCAGGGTGGGTGAGGCAAATTAAATTTTTGACGAACAATCAGCAAAACTACTTGATATGTTAATTACTTTTACCGAACACAACGATACTGAAGGTATATTTAGCTTTTAAGCAAGAATGTT
The DNA here is from genome assembly GCA_018105865.1 of Metaphire vulgaris. Taxonomy (NCBI): domain Eukaryota; kingdom Metazoa; phylum Annelida; class Clitellata; order Crassiclitellata; family Megascolecidae; genus Metaphire; species Metaphire vulgaris. Next base: position 10,210,946 of record CM030840.1, on the reverse strand, counting down.
CAGGATGGTTGCTGTGTTTGTGGTTTGAAAATTGAGCATGTATATATTTGGGGCAGCCGGTAATGCGGTTAATCTTCTTGCTGTTCTGTAAAAGGAGTTCTGTTGGAACTACATAATGAGAAGGAGAAACTGGAGACCCTGTGGTCATCTCGTAAGATGAAACTTGATCTTGCACTTCAACTTCGCATGTTTGAACGGGAATCCATCGAAGTTAGTAGAGAATTTTTTGCCTTTGCACTTAACCTATTTTTTTATTTTTTTCTTCTGCTGGATTTTTGCAATTTGCTGGTATTGCCATATGTGATAGAACCTATTGGAAGAGTATTTGCTATTTTAATATTGTTCTTCTAAGACCTTTGATGGCTTAAACACTCGAGAACTCCCATTCCTTCTATTTTGTTGTTATTTGGTATATTTCATATGCCATTTCCTAAACTGTGCACCAATACAGCTCTCAGACTAGTTTTGCTGGAGTCTATAAATAATCTCTGCTGCTCAGGGGCATAGTTGCAATGCAACTCCAACCACTTAGACTGTAACCACAACCAATAAGACCACTCACATCAATACAGAAACAACTGTTATATTCCAGTTTGTAATATAATGCAAACTTTGTATGATGATCACAAACACAATGTGTGAAGTTTTGTTTTTGAAGTTTTGTTTGCATAGTAAGTTCCATTCCTTTAATCTCAAGGTTAAGAATTCTGACTGTCTTTTGATAAAGACAGATCTCTCACTAGATCTTCTAAATCAGATTGTCTTAGTAAGTAGGGCTTAAAAATTCTAATTGATAATATTCTTCTTGCCATAAAATTAGGTTCCTCAATGCTTTTAGTTCAGGAAATTCACAATAATGTTGTAAAATATGTGATAATTCCTGAATCTTGGAAAAGCAAAAACTATATTTGGATTTCTATACTACAAAACTTCAATAATGAAAACAGAAATGCCGAATAACTGGCACAGATCTTATGTTTGTGATCGCCATACAAGGTTTGCAATATATTCCAAGCTGGAATATAACATTTGTTTTCACACTCCTATAATAATGCAAAACTTAGACATGAAGACAAAGTATCCTATTGTACATATTTTTTTAAAGTCAGCTTGAACGTACCGTATATACTCACGGATAAATCGATCTCACGGATAAGTCGACCCTGTTTTTAGGTAAAAAATTTAAGGAAATTTGCTATGACAAATCAATAACAAAATTTTAGGAACCTACAGGCCTCTTGAATTGCATAATTCACCTGATCTGCATTTAAATTGGGTCAACAGACGGACACTCTATATCCCGAATCCCAATGTATCCAAGCCGTTTGCAGGCCAAAGTGGTTGGGGTGTTTGTTGTTCACTTGCTATAACACATAACTCTGGTTTGGTGCCTTCCGGCTGCCTAGCACATGTATGCGCATGTGCATCAGAAGATCGTCGTTCTTGTCATTTTTGTGGGGTCCTTTGCACTTTCTCCGGGTAGATTTGGACATTTTTGGTCGTTCGCTGTCGAGTGTCTGGACCGCCATCTTGGACCAGCCTTTATTCCATCGACGTGGCCAGTAGAACTCTAGATTAGTGTAGACTCGGAGATGCGTGCCTCCAAGCCTAGATGGAACGACTGCCGTCATGATCTTTGCCGGGAATTCCAGTTCGGGTCGGAACTGCCAAGTTCGGCAGTGGATTATGCTCGGAAGACCGCATCTCAGGATTTTGCCGCCTAATCTTGCCATGTGGAGGTCTCCTAGCTACACCTCTGCGGAATTTCAACATCTTTTTCTGTGTGTCGTTGGCTCGTCTGCTGTGAACGTTTCATTTACAAAAGACCACTTTCTATAGGGTTCACCACTGTATTCATCAAGGCAGGGAATTCTGTCATTCCATCAAAACGGAATTTCAAGATCGCCATCCTATGTTTGTCATCAACATGCCAACAATGTCAAAGCGCCTTTGGCCTTGGCTTTGTTATGGCGCTATAGAAATCTAGAATAATAATAATAATAATAATAATAATAATAATAATAATAATAATAGTGCATTGCAAGGACAGTGGGCATCATTATTCATCTGGACCGCCAGAACATTGTTTACTAGACCAGAATGCATTGCGCGTCGTGATTGTTGCCTAGAGCTGGGCCGCCAACGTAAAGCTGGGTCAAAGCTGGACTTTACAAAACAACCTGGGTTAGTTAGTTAGTTAATAAGCCAATTTATATAGCGCTATAGTCACAGCAGGCCAAGATCAAGAGCGCTTTACACATTGCACTTAACCTCTTCCAAGGGTTCGCCGTTTATAGACAGCGGCGGAAAACCATAGCCAAACGGCATTCGCCGTCTATAAACGATGCGCTATATAAGCGACTGTGTACCGCAGACCTGCAATTTTTTCAAAAATTCAACGCGGCAACCGATTTAGTTCACATCTATTCGATAGGCGGCAGCACCATTTTCGATATTGCTGGCTATATATGCAAGAGATATTGGCTGTGTAACAACCAAGGCTGGAAAATGTATAGGAAAAATCTTCAGTCGGAGGCTAGAAAAATCATAACTACGCCAAATATGGTCCGATCTTCAAAATTATTGCACTGATCTGTTCCAATTTCACCTCCCTACAACTTTCCCGTTCACAGTTGGGGGGTCACTGCTGAAAATGTTTTTTTGAGCTTTGAAAATTTTTTGTCGGAGATGGTCAGATTTTGGGGTGTAGAGTGGACCCTACCCCCAAATTTTTTGCACGGATGGTTCGAAAGACCAATAAAAATGCTCAACAATGGTGCAAACCGCATCTTTCTAGCTTCTATATAGCCTGAAATATACCGAGTTGTTCGGTTTTTCACATTGAAAATCCGTTCGCGTAATTTTCATTTCAGTCAGCAATTGGCACTTGGGTATGAAACTTCATAATTATCCCAAATATGGTCCGATCTTCAAAATTTTTGCACCATCTAGAACTCTCTCGCTCACATTTGGGGATTTACCGCTGAAGACATTTTGCTATTGACCTTTGATCAAATTTTGAACAAAATGTTGGGGAGGGGTCCGATTTTGGGGTGTAGAGTGGTCTCAACCCCCAACTTTTTTCTTTTGGCATGGATGGATAGAAAGAGCAATAAAAATGCTCAACAACGGTGCAAACCGCATCTTTCTAGCTTCTATATAGCCTGAAATATAGTAAGTTTATAACGTATATGTTCACGTTTTCATACGAACGCCTTTTCCAAAAATTAATTCCCCCGTCGGGGATGACTTAAAAAATTTAATTCCCCCTTTAAAAGGTTAAATGAGATGCTAAACAAGTGCGTCTTTAGTCTGGTAGCGAACATATCAAGACTAGTCGCGTTGGTCACAAAGTCGGGCAGCTCGTGGGTGGTCCCAGTCAAAGCCTGTAATGCCCTAAGGGCAAAAGCATTAGTTAGCAATAGTTTTGTTGGCATGCCATTAATTGTAGGGACCAGCTGAAATTGCCTCGAACATTCGCCACTTCCAAATGTTAGTTTTTTGGGAAGTATTTGCCTCGGCAAATAATACGCACACAATTAGTTATAAATGGAATAATTAAATCGAACTTTTAATAGGTCTATAAAAATTCAATTTAATCTAAATATTATAGTCTATGGTATCCGCCGTTTCTGTTTGCGAATGCGGCCGCCATTCAAATTTGTGGAAAATAAAGCTAATAAATATTAATACTCATCCTAGAATGTCTAATCCGAAATTAATTTACGAGATTTGGAAATTTTTCATGTCTCTTTGGACTTGGAGTTGCCGTTACTAGTACTACTCAGTTCTTACCTGGTTCCGGAAAATGGCACATCTCAGATTCGGTACTCAGTGGTTGGTCCCTAATTAATTGATAGACCAAAGGTAGTTGCCGCAGCACGATGGTGCATAATTAAGAAAGGAGCCAGATTTCGAGCGTCTTTTGATGGAAGTGTCTTTAAATACCGGTAGACACAATATTTTAATTCATTATAAAATAGGTTTCCTTGCAAAAATTCTTTGTAAAATTACATTGACTCGCAGATAAGTCGACTCTGCATTTTAAAGCGAATTTTAATGCATACATTTCTCGACTTATCAGAGAGTATATACGGTAATAATGCCTCTCTTGTCATGGAAATCACGAATTTCTACATTACATAGCAAAATTTGACTGGCAGGCCAGGTTTTATGGATTGCTGATTTTACTGATCAATACCTTATTGGTACACCTATTAATTCATCACACTTCATTTTGGATGATTTTGACAGATATGGCCCATTTGGTGTATTAATAAGTACAGCTTCATGAATTCATTGGACTTTGTAGACACGAGTAAATGATGAGTAGTGATGCTGTTTTTGGAAAAACTTTGCAATTCAGGATTTTAAAATTCATTAGTATTATAAGCTCACTAACAGGTAATGTCACTTAGCTGCTCTGTTATTTTATCATGTGACTGGTAATTAATATTGTATTTTGTTGTATTATGTAGTTATTAGCTCAGCTTGAGCCATGGGGAGAAGAGCTGCTGCATGCTGAAACAAGTTCTGATGTCAGTAGAGCAGAACAGATGCTCCAGCAGCATTCTGATTCTGTTCTGCACATGCAGAACTGTGTCTTTGAAGTGCTACAAATGGGCCAAGAACTAGCACAGGTCACCAGCTAAGTGGACAATTCATCATCATCATCAATAACCGTGGGCTCAGCGCCCGTTGTTGTCTGAAGCAATCATTACAGTTTTGTCCCAATCTTTTCTGTTGGCAGCAACATTAAATAGTTCTTGCAGACATTTTCCACACCAATCACAAATGTCATCACACCATTCCCTGTGTGGCCTTCCTTTCTTGTTGGAACCGTGCATTATTCCAAGCATTATAGTCTTAATCTTTCTATCATCTTTCATATGACAAATATGGCCAAAGAGATGCAATTTCCTCTGTATAACTTTTTGCATCAAGGTTTCTTTTGGCTGGATTTTCTTGTATAGTTCCTCGTGGACAATTACTGATGATTATTAGCCCAGGCTTTTACAGAAGATTTTGTGGATTTTATCTCTTTAAATCCTGATAACTTTAAGTTGATGTCAGATGAAAAACCCAAATTTTTCTTAAAATTCTGATTATTCTGTCCATCGAGTGAAGACAGCCCAAAAAAATCACCAGATGCAATATTCTCAGTACTTTACGCAACATTGCTGGGTGGGGTGGGAGTTTTACTTGCTCTCAGTTTTTTTAAAAATATTTTTGCTATTATTTCAAGTTCAGCAAGTTGTCAACTTCTTGATCTGAGAAATGAATATCAAAGAAAGGTTGGAATTCAACTGAGCCAATGAGAAGCATTCTAGATACCATGAATGTTGCAGTCCATAACGCTAGCCATTACTCGTAGGAGAGCATTTGCTTTGGGTTTCGGAGTTCTGTTATAAAATAAAGCTTAGTAGATTTTCTGGTTTGCTTTCTTCTAATCTTTATATTTGTTTTGCATCTTCTGAAACTTAACATTATCAATGGTATTGAAATCAACCCTGCTTATATATTTTGCCTCTGATTAAATGCACTTATATGATGTAATGTAGCATTTGTATAATGTCTTTTATATTCTACTCAGAGGTCTCACTCATGGTTTTGAAGTAGCAAGCTAAAATAGCAAGGTTTTAAAACAAAGTAAGGGAGTAAGAAGTGAGGCCCAAATCGATGGAGTATGCTTGATGCTAAGTAAAAGCTGTGTATATTCTGGGGACATGAACATCCCTACAAAGACAGCTTAATGCATTTTGTGCACTATTCTGAGTTGGTTTACCTAAATCTAATAACATCCATCCATAAATTTTGACTCAAGACCTAGATTTGTGCAATTGAAATGTGAGCTGTTAGTATTAATGTGATATACATGTGTATAATTGCATGCGAACATACACACACACACACACACACACAAATAATAAAATACATTGTATCCTGTTTTAGATTCTGGAGCACTCGGGTGTGCATATAATGGCCGACCACCAGTATGATGCTCCTGCAAGAATTCAAATGCTTCTTGATTTTTTGCACGAGCGTGAATTAGAGTTGGAAGAAATGGCCGAACAGAAGCGAGTTCGATTGCATCAGTGTGTTCAGTTACGCCATTTGGAGAATGAAGCCCGGCAGGTCAACATGTGGATTCGTAACAATGAGTCTATGATTCTTGCTGGTTTAGTCTGTCCTGGTTCCCTACATGAGGCTGAGCTACTGAAGAAAGAACATGAGCAGTTTCATCTGGCCATTGAGGTATTGTTTAAGTTTATTTATTGTTTTGTATCATGACATTTTCTTAACCTTTTTATTACCAAAGCACTTTATCGTGCCCTCATCCGTTAACGACCAAAGTGCCTTATTACGCCCTCATCATTTAACAACCGAAGTGCCTTATCAAACCTTTAGTTTTAAATTAGTTTTTAATGTCTTATCACGCTAAATCTAACATCTATGGTCCTTCGGTCAAATGTGGATGTGTAGGAGAGAGTTTCCTCAAGATTCCCTCATTTACCTGGCAGAAATGTTTATCAAGTGCCTTAAGACGCATATGTTTGACACCTCTTACAGTGTCCCTTGTTAAGCGCCCTTGACTTTGGCCTTCGCTATGCTTACTCTGCGCTATAAATTATCTTAAATAATAATATTAATAATAATAATAATAATAACAATAATAATAATAAATTAGGTCAAATCTAAGGAAATATTGTCCATTTAAATCACAGAGTAACAGTTGAGGTGCCCATATCATGGCCATTGATAAAGAGGTTGGGGCAAGGGAGCCGTTATAATCAGGCCGGCCAACACGCATCCAAGGAGTTACAGCACTAGAAACTCTGCAGTACTACCTCTATAGTATTAATGACACTGAAGCTGACCAAGCACACTTACTGGCTGTGGAACACTTTATTGCAGAGGTTCCCAAACTGTGGTCCACGGACTGAAGGGGGTCCGTGGAGGGTATGGTGGGGGTCCACAAGAGCCTCCCGGAATATTCACTCCCCCACTTAGTGATAGATTACATTGGCTCTGTATTTCAGAGCAAGTTATCTACAAGAGGTGCTGGTTCACATTTCGGGCACTCTACAACCTGTTCTGCCCAGACTACCAATCAGGGCTACTTCGTAAGCCTCCATCCACCGAAGGTTGCCTGTGGCTCCATTCCTCCAGCTGGGTCCGACTAATAGTTCCTCCTCCCTTGAGAACATCCAAACTTGGGGAGCGTTCCATTACTCAATGGAATCCTGCTCTCTGGAGCGCATTACTGGATAGTATTATTAACGTGACTAATCTGGAAACATTCACTAAGAAAAAGAGACTCAATACACACTTGTTCGGACGCTCGTTCAGTACCATGTAAAGCGCTCTTGACTATAACCTGCTAGGACAATAGCACTATATATATAAATCAGCCTGTAACTAACTAACTAATATTCAGTAACACTTCATAGCTTGAATGATAGGCCTACTATTTAGAATATTGATTGGATTTGCAGTCTGTTGAGGAATTAGCTGATCTGTCATGCAATTGTAGTCTTAAAAATCGGTTTAAACAACAATCATTTTAGTCTTTTTGGCTGAGTGTAGCTTCTGAGTATCTGTTAGACCTATTGTCTAACAAGGCAGTCACAATTTTGTTACTGTTCGCAACAATGTATTTGTGTGAGACAGCATTTTCAGCACTTACTAATTTCAGAGAGTATGTAAGCCTTGCAGACACCCTGCTAATATGAAGACAAAGTATAGATCAAGACTTGTCGTTGAAATTGACTTGTGTTTGTGTGCTTGTCAAAAATACAACCAAAAAATTTACAGTTTATGCAAAAGAAGCAAGCACACTCATCTCATTAGCAGTAATTAGGCCAACATTTGAGAAAATATTCCGATTCTTGAAAAATAAATGTGTTCAAACTATCGGTAAAGTAGCAGCATTTATTCAGTGTTTAACTGTATATTATGATTGTCCGCATTTTAGCAAGTTGTTATATGGCTAGCGCAACTAGCCAACTGGTGTTGTGCCCGTTATTTTCATTAAATATGAATGGTAACATTTACTTGTTAAATAATGTGGTTTGTGCAAGCTAAGCTGGGAACAAAGTAGAGGTCTGCAATCCAGAAAGGTTGGGAACCTCTGGTTTCTTGGACATAAATGTTGAGTTCTTAAACTATGTTCCATGACAGACTATATGCACTGTATTGTAACTGTTTGGCGAGACTCTGAGTAAACAGGCTGTAAGCAGGCTTAGAGACTGTAACTGGAGTTGTTAACAGACTTATGTATTATTAATATTGTGATGTACTGACTACTGCATGCATTAATAAATGTGTGATGTGCTACTGTAACAATGCTGCACTGGGTAATCATGTTGGTACAATTTTTATCCACCAGATTCAGGACAATTATGTTTTTTGTACATCTATTGAGTGATTGCCATTTCCTGTTGCCTGGCTCCTGGAATTTGGTGTTTGTTGCATATAGGGCATGATTTTCATGAATGCCAGAATGCACTCATCTCTGCTTTTGCCAATTCCATTCTTCCCCATGGCCTCTTCATAATCGGTGTTGTCCATTCCAATCGTGGCATTTCACTTTCCAGTAATGACTTTTACATTGCGTTTTTGGTAAACTCTTCATCATATATTCAATATTTTCCCGTTCTTGGTTGATGCTGTCACTGAGTTGGTGCATAGGCAACAAAGACACTTAAGTTTCTTGGGTATTTCCTGCTATTAATTGGGGCATTTCTGATTGATGGTTTTTTTCTCTTATATAGACAGGTTATAGTTGGTCTTCTTTGTATTTATTTTTTAGTCCCTTTCTTTCGCCTTCCTTAACTACTTCGTCCACTAATTCCTGTAGCTTCTTTTGTGTGTACGCCATTAATGCTGCGTCGTCCGCGAATCTCAGGTTGTTAATGTTCTGCCCTCCAGTTATGATTCCTTCCATGTTCTCTTTTTTCCATGATTTCCTCTCCATAAGCGTTGAAGAATTCTGGTGATAAACCGCATCCTTGCCTTGCTCCTTTCTGTATTTTGATCCAGTTTCCCTCTTTCCCTTTTATTCTGACTGTTGCTGTCTGTTTCTCATAAATTTCCGAGAATATTTTAATGTCCTTTCCATCTAATCCCGCTTTGTCCAGACAGTCGAATAGCTCTTTGTGCATGACGTTATCAAAAGCTTTTTCGTAGTCTATAAAACAAATATATACATCCTTCTGCATCTCTATGCATCTCTCACTGATTCTTCTTAGAATGTATATTGTGTTTCTGCACACACAATTTTCCTTAAAGCCATATTGCTGTTCTGATGCTTTGTGTCTGATTTTATTCTTTGTCCTTTTGAGCGGTATTTTTAGTAATAACTTTTCAAAATGACTTATTAGGCTGATGGTTCGGAATGCTTTGCACTCAGTTGCATTTTGTTTCTTTGGTATTGGTATTATTATTGATTTTCCAAGGTCTTCAGGTATTGTAGCCGTTTCATAAATTGTATTTATCATTTCTGTAGTTATTTGCAATCCTTCTTCCCCCGCCGCAAGGCTCATTTCACTTACTATCTTGTCCTTTCCAGCCGCCGCCTTCTTTTTCATGTCTTTTAACGCGGCTCTTACTTCATCTTGCATAATCTTGGGGCCTAAAAATAAATACAAAGAAAACATACTGCATGGTGATCTCCAAACAAAGAGATACACCAAGATGCCAACTATACATAAATGGACAACTAATAGAGCAAGTAAATGACTTGAAATATTTAGGAAGCTGGATATCCAGCAACGGAAGATGTGAAAAGGATATAATAACAAGGATTGCTATGGCAAAATCAGCATTTGTGGAATTAAAACACATCTTAACAAATAAGAGAATATCAATGGAAACAAGGATAAGGGTCTTGGAAACTTATGTTTGGTCGGTATTGCTATACGGCACAGAAACGTGGTCAATTTCCAAACAGATGAAGAAAAAATTAGAGGCAGTGGAAATGTGGTTTTTAAGGAGGATGATGAAGGTTTCTTGGACAGAGAAAACAACAAACCAGGAAATTTTGGAAAAGGCAAATTCAAGAAGGAAATTGTTAAAGACTATAAAGAAAAACAATTAGAATTCTTTGGACATATAATGAGATAAAGAGGCCTGGAAAACTTAGTCACAACAGGTAAAGTGATGGGGAAAAGAGCAAGAGGGAGACAAAGATTGATGTTCATCGAAAACCTGCTATGCGATGTGAAAGACAAAATATCAGAAGTAGAACTGCTACAAGCGACATACGACATAGAGGAGTGAAAGCCCATGGTCGCCAACGTTGTAAAACAAGGCACCTAAAGAAGAAGAAAATAGTTGGTCTAAAATTGATGTACTTTGAATTTTGATGAATTTTAGATCAGTGTTGAAGTTTAATTTGACTTTAAAGTAGTATATCATCTATTGTTTGAAATTATTGTAAGAGTTTTGTTAGATATATCATTGTTCCTGTTGGGTTTGTTATCTCCGTCTTTTTATGTATCTTAGAAAACTCACCAAGTCGCTTTACAAGTTTTGCAAAAAGTGGAGCAGATGGTCAAGGCAAACCATTATGCAAATGATGCTGTAAGATCTATTGGAGAAAATGTGTCATCTAGATGGCAGCAATTGATGTTTCATGCTGAAGAAAGGATGAAGCTTGTGATGGCATCTACCAACTGGTTCAAAATTGCTGAACAGGTTTTTATGAGTCATTTCTGCTTCTTAATGTGATCTTGTTGTACATTGATAATCTGATAATGTAATTTACTTCTTTTAAAATTTCCTCCTGTTTATTCATCAATCCAGAGCTCTGCAATCTCTTGAAACCAAAGTGCAAAATCTAAGCATGCCTTTGTTATGGTCTTAATGTTGTCATTGTCTAAATAATTTCTTATCTGATTGTTTGTTTTAATAGGTGTGTTCAGTCTTGGAAAGCTTGGAACGTGAGTACAGAAGAGAGGAGGATCCTTGCAATTCAGATAAAGCTGCTGTGGCTGAAGATAAAGTGGCATATATGCAACAACTCATTACCAAGCTTCAGGAACAAAAGGAAGCTTTTCTTAAAGTTGGAACTCTTTCTTAGCACCTTTACCTTACCGGGGATTAAATTTTTAGATGCCATCACCGTACCGGGGAATTATTTTTTGGAAAAA